>JAGIQG010000014.1:2394021-2498887 GCA_024679065.1 Sphyrna mokarran | reverse complement strand
GTAATTCGAGAGGTTGAGGAGGATATAGGCAGGAGTAACAAAGAGATTGTAACTCCTATAAGTGATAATTGGGTAACTATTAGGAGGAGGGGTAAGAAGCAATCGGGGAGACAATCCCCTGGGGCTGTTCCCCTCCAAAATAAATTTTCTGTCTTGGAGGCTACAGTTGAGGAAGAATCAACTGGAGCTGACCAAAGGGAGCAGGTCTCTGGGGGTGAGACTGCTGAGAATGCTCAGGTGGGTGGGGGGAATAAGAGATTAGGCCTAGTTATAGGAGACTCCATAGTTAGAGGGACAGATAGGAGGGTAAATAGTAATAAACAGGACTCAGGGCTGGTGTGTTGCCTCCCAGGGGCTGGGGTCCAGGATGTCGCAGATCGGGTTTTTAGGATTCTTAAGGGTGAGGGGAGTCAGCCCCAAGTCATTGTTCATGTGGGGACACATGATGTAGGTAGGACAAGGGAAGGGGATATTAAACAGAAATTTATGGAGTTAGGGTGGAAGCTTAGGTCCATAACAGGCAGAGTGGTTATCTCTGGACTCTTGCCTGTGCCAAGAGATAGTTTAGAGATGAACAGAGAAAGGGATAGTTTGAACTCATGGCTGCGTGGATGGTGCAGGAGGGAGGGGTTCAGGTTCCTTAACAATTGGGACTCATTCTGGGATAGGTGGGACCTCTTCAAGAGAGATGGTCTACACCTGAACCAGAGGGGGACTAATATCTTGGGGGGAAAATTTGCTAAGGCTATGATGGGGGCGTTAAACTGATTCGGGGGGGGGTGGGATCCTAAGTAGTTGGGGTGCTGAGAGGGATGAGAGTAAGGGGGTTATAGAGGAGAGTTGTAAAACACAGCGGCGTACGGGTGGGGTGGAGCATGGTTTGAGATGCGTATACTTTAATGCAAGGAGTATTCGCAATAAGGGGGAGGAACTTGCAGCTTGGACCAGTACCTGGAACTTCGATGTTGTGGCCATTTCAGAGACTTGGGTAGAGCAGGGACAGGAATGGATGTTGCAGGTTCCGGGGTACAAATGCTTTAGTCGGAGTAGAGAAGGGGGTAGAAGGGGGGGAGGAGTGGCGTTACTGGTCAAAGACTGTATCACGGTGATCGAAAAGAAGTTTGATGAGGACTTGTCTGTTGAGGTAGTATGGGCTGAGATTAGAAACAGGAGAGGAGAGGTCACCCTGTTGGGAGTCTTTTACAGACCTCCTAATAGTTCTAGAGAGGTTGAGGAAAGGATTGCGAAGTCAATTCTGATTAGGAGTGAAAGTAGTAGGGTAATTGTGATGGGGGACTTTAACTTTGCTAATATTGATTGGAATAGCTATAGCTCTAGCTCGTTAGAGGGGTCAGTTTTCGTACAGAGTGTGCAGGAAGGTTTTTTGACTCAGTATGTAGATAGGCCAACTAGAGGTGAGGCTACATTGGATTTGGTGCTGGGCAATGAGCCAGACCAGGTGTTAGGCTTGGAAGTTAGTGAACATTTTGGTGATAGTGACCACAATTCGGTTACGTTCACCTTAGTGATGGACAGGGATAGGCATGAAGCTGGGGGCTGTAGTTATAGCTGGGGGAAGGGTAATTATGAGGCCATCAGGAGAGAATTAGGGTGCGTAGATTGGACTAGGGAACTACAGGGACTGGGAACATCTGGAATGTGGTGCTTATTCAAGGAGCAGCTGCTGAGAGTCCTTGATAAGTATGTCCCTGTCAGGCAGGGAGGAAATGGACGAGTAAGAGAGCCTTGGTGTACGAAAAGAGTTGATTTGCTGGTTAAGAAGAAAAAGGAGGCTTATGTCAGGATGAGGCTTGAAGGCTCAGGTAGTGCAATGGATAGCTATAGATTAGCTAGGAAGGAGGTAAAAAGTGAATTGAGGAGAGCTAAGAGGGGACACGAGAAGATGTTGGCTGATAGGATTAAGGAGAATCCTAAAGCTTTCTTTCGATATGTTAAGAATAGAAGATTGGTTAGGGCAAGATTAGGGCCAGTCATAGATAGCAGTGGGAAGTTGTGCGTGGAGCCTGAAGAGATTGGCGAGGCACTGAATAAATATTTCTCTTCGGTATTCACGCAGAGTGCTGGAAATGTAGCTGTGGAGAGCACTGAGGTACAGGGTTGCAAATTGGGGAGTATTGTAGTAGATAGGGAGGATGTGTTAGAAATTCTCGAGGGTTTGAAGTTGGATAAGTCCCCTGGGCCGGACGGGATTTACCCTAGGATTCTCTGGGAGGCAAGAGAGGAGATTGCAGAGCCTCTGGCTCTGATCTTCAGGTCCTCGTTGGTTACGGGTGTGGTTCCGGAGGACTGGAGGATGGCGAATGTGGTCCCATTGTTTAAGAAGGGGAAGAGAGACCTTCCTGGGAATTATAGGCCAGTGAGTCTTACTTCTGTGGTGGGCAAGGTATTGGAGAGAATTATTAGGGATAGGATTTATAGTTATTTAGAGAGAAATGAATTGATTGGGGATAGTCAGCATGGTTTCGTGAAGGGTAGGTCATGCCTTACTAACCTCATTGAGTTTTTTGAGAAAGTGACCAGAGAGGTGGATGGGGGTAAGGCGGTTGATGTAGTATATATGGACTTTAGTAAGGCTTTTGATAAGGTGGCCCATGGAAGACTTCTACAGAAAATGCAGATGTGTGGAATAGAGGGTGATTTAGCTAATTGGATTAGAAATTGGCTGGCAGATAGAAGACAGAGGGTGGTGGTTGATGGGAGATATTCATCGTGGAGTTCGGTGACGAGTGGTGTGCCTCAGGGGTCTGTTTTGGGGCCCCTGCTGTTTGTAATTTTTATAAATGATCTGGATGAGGGTATTGAGGGATGGATCAGTAAATTTGCAGATGATACTAAAGTTGGTGGTGTGGTAGATAGTGAAGAGGGGTGTTTTAGTTTACAGAGTGACTTGGACAAGTTGCAGAGCTGGGCCGAGAGGTGGCAAATGGAGTTTAATGTGGAAAAGTGTGAGGTAATGCACTTTGGCAGGAACAATAAATGTGTAGAGTATAGGGCTAATGGTAGGGCTCTTAATAGTGTTGAGGAACAGAAGGATCTTGGTGTATGTGTCAATAGATCCCTGAAAGTAGGCAGTCAAGTGGATAAAGTTGTTAAGAAGGCTTATGGAGTCTTAGCTTTTATTGGTAGGGGGATTGAATTTAGGAGCCGCAGCATCATGTTGCAGCTGTACAAAACTCTAGTGCGGCCGCACTTGGAGTATTGTGTGCAGTTCTGGTCGCCACATTATAAGAAAGATGTGGAGGCATTGGAGAGGGTACAGAGGAGGTTTACTAGGATGTTGCCTGGTATGGAGGGCAGGTCCTATGAAGAGAGGTTGAAGGATTTGAGGTTGTTTTCGTTAGAAAGGAGGCGGCTAAGGGGGGATCTTATTGAAACATATAAGATGATTAGAGGTTTGGATAGGGTGGACAGTGATAGCCTTTTTCCTAGGATGGAAAAAGCTAGCACGAGGGGACACAACTTTAAATTAAGGGGTATGAGTTATAGGACGGATATCAGAGGTAGGTTCTTTACTCAAAGAGTGATTAGGGAGTGGAATGCCCTGCCTGCAGCTGTTGTAGATGCGCCAAGTTTGGTGGCGTTTAAGAGGTTAGTTGATAAGTATATGGATGAGAAGGGAATGGTTTAGTTAGGAGGGGCATTGCTTTTTATTTTGGTCGGCACAACATCGAAGGCCGAAGGGCCTGTTCTGTGCTGTATTGTTCTATGTTCTATGTTCTATGTAAACATGGCTATGGGCCAAGTGCTGGAATTCGAATCCTTGGGATGATGGGAGGGGTTTGTATATGACCAACATAGACATGATGGGCCGAATGGCCTTTTCCTGAACTGCACATCTCCATGACTATCACCTCAGGAACTGCAGCTGTTCAAGAAGGCAGCTCACCACCAATTTCTCGTGGGGCAATTAGGGATGGGCAATAAATGTTGGTCTAGCCACATCCCGTCAGTAAATAGGTTAGACCTCAATGTGATTGCTGCATTGTATCTGCTTGTGGCTCCACTGAAAGGTACTGGAAACTTTGTTAAATTATGCATCTGTAAGAAATGACGTCCGGTGAGGTTCCAGCCTAGTCATTATGAGAATAAGCTAGAAGGATGGGATCCAATCGAAACTGCAAAGAATTATCAGCAAATAACATAGCAAATCAGCAGCCAGAGATGTATTGATTAATTCTGATCAAAGTAACAGATAGAAAATATCTTTCTGATGTATAGATTCAGAGTAAATCTGCTGACAGCTTTCCTCAGATCAACAGATAAGTCAGAAAGTCAGGGGCGAAGTCCGACCACATGAAAACAACCCCAAAAACAACAGGCTAACACGCTGCCGAGGGAGTGCCGCACTGTCAGAGGGTCAGTGCTGAGGGAGTGCCGCACTGTCAGAGGGTCAGTGCTGAGGGAGCGCCGCACTGTCAGAGGTCAGTGCTGAGGGAGCGCCGCACTGTCAGAGGGTCAGTGCTGAGGGAGCGCCGCACTGTCAGAGGGTCAGTGCTGAGGGAGCGCCGCACTGTCAGAGGGTCAGTGCTGAGGGAGTGCCGCACTGTCAGAGGGTCAGTGCTGAGGGAGTGCCGCACTGTCAGAGGGTCAGTGCTGAGGGAGTGCCGCACTGTCAGGGGGTCAGTGCTGAGGGATGCCGCACTGTCAGGGGTCAGTGCTGAGGGAGTGCCGCACTGTCAGGGGGTCAGTGCTGAGGAGTGCCGCACTGTCAGGGGGTCAGTGCTGAGGGAGTGCCGCACTGTCAGGGGGTCAGTGCTGAGGGAGTGCCGCACTGTCAGGGGTCAGTGCTGAGGGAGTGCCGCACTGTGGGGGTCAGTGCTGAGGGAGTGCCGCACTGTCAGGGGTCAGTGCTGAGGGAGTGCCGCACTGTCAGGGGTCAGTGCTGAGGGAGTGCCGCACTGTCAGGGGGTCAGTGCTGAGGGAGTGCCGCACTGTCAGGGGGTCAGTGCTGAGGGAGTGCCGCACTGTCAGGGGTCAGTGCTGAGGGAGTGCCGCACTGTCAGGGGTCAGTGCTGAGGGAGTGCCGCACTGTCAGGGGGTCAGTGCTGAGGGAGTGCCGCACTGTCAGGGGGTCAGTGCTGAGGGAGTGCCGCACTGTCAGAAGATGAATTTTGTGTGACCTATGAGTCAGTGTCAGAGGATTCTAACACACACTGAGACACTTGCCACAGTATTCTGCTGGGAAATATGACAGCAGAAAAATAAATACAGATTGTGCCATGGGCACAGGGGAATGAGCAAGATGGTGTGTCACACTCAGGGGGAACATCCTTGTGTCATGTTGAACCTGGAATCATTTCCACAAACCTAGCAGGGTGATGTAACCCTGGTTCAACTGCTCATCTAATGTACAACACGCGGTTTACTGTGTACACATTCCCATCTCTTAATGGCTATTAGCACCATGCTCCATCCTTTATCACCATTTATGTTCCCTTGTCTTTTTCTTCATGTTATTCCCATCAAAGTAAGAAGTCTCACAACATCAGTTAATATCCAACGGGTTTATTTGGTGGCAAATGCGACTAGCTTTCGGGGCTCTGCTCTTTCGCCAGGTGAGTAGGACTTCCATTCACAAACAGGGCATTAAAGATACAAAATCAATTTACAAAATAATTACTGGTATGTGAGTCTTCAGAGGCAATCAAGTCTTAAAGGTGCAGACAATGCGAGTGGAGAGAGTGTTAAGCGCAGGTTAAAGAAATGTGTATTTTCCCCAGACAGGACAGTTAGTGAGACTTTGCATGTCCAGGCAAATCGTGGGAGTTACAGATAGTGTAACATGCACACCTATCTGTAGAATCTGGAATTCTCTAGCATAGAAAGCTGTGGAGACCATGTCACTGACACTTCACACAATCTGTAACCCCCATGACTTATCTGGGCTTGCAAAATCTCACTAACTGTCCTGTCTGGAGATAATACACATCTCTTTAACCAGTGCTTAACGTTCTCTCCACTCACTGTCTGTACCTTTAAGATTTGATTTCCTGTAAAGACTTGCATTCCAACTGTTATTTGGTAAATTGAGTTGTGTCTTTATATTCCCTGTTTGTGAACAGAACTCCCACTCACCTGATAAAGGAGCAGTGCTTCGAAAGCTGGTCGCTTTTGCTACCAAATAAACCTGTTGGACTTTTCCGTGGTGTTGTAAGACTTCTTACTTGCTTTACTCCAGTCCAACGCTGGCATCTCCACATCATTCCTATCAAATACCATATCACCATTCCTCACCTAGGCCCCTCTTAATTACAGTATAAATCTTATACAGAACAGAAAATGCTAGAAAATTTCAGCAGGTCTGAAAGTACCTGTGGAGAGAGAATATAGCTAATGTTTCGAGTCTGGATGACCCTTTATCAGGGGATAAATCTTGAGTGATTTTCCCAGTCTGCAGCTCTGACAGGGCCGGATACAGGGATGATGTTTCCTGTGGCTGAGAGAGTTAGAATAGGGGCTCACAGTGTCAGGATACAGGGGAGTATGTTCGGAGAAATCTCTTTACTCAGAGGGCAGTGAAACTGTGGAATTCACCACAGAAATCTGCAGAGGCCAAGTCACTGAATGTATTTAAGAAGGAAATAGAAAGATTTCTAGACACTAGTGTCACAGGGAGAGTGCACAGGTTGACCTAGAGATAGAAGGTCAGCCATGATCATGTTGAATATCAGAGCTAATTGAAGGGCTGAATGGCCTTCTCCTGCCCCCATGTTTCTGTGGGCTCCCTTTCTTAAGATTTGACCCTCAGCCATGATGGGATTAGCTGCTAATTGCCACCCAGCTATGTGTGTGGGATCTTGTTTTGCGCAATCTGTGGCTGCCACCTTCCCTGCGTTACAACAGTGAGAGCACATTAAAAAAACTCTCTCTGTTGACAGTGAGAGGCTCCCTGACATTGGGAAAGACCCTGTAGTCCTTTCTGTTCCTCCGTGCTTACAACATTTCACCCCCGTCCCCCCGCACGCTTTGAGGTGGGGCACTGCGATCACACCCCTCCCCCCCTCCAGCTTCAATCCAAAAGCCTCTGCCAACCGCACCCTGAGCAGGATTTACTTGCTCCAAGACCAGAAACTCCGACCCAACGTTAACAGGGCTTTCTACAGTCCGCATCCTGCCTATTACGATTCCTGTGGCAAGCGGGGCTGCACACTGACACCCTCATTCACACTCGCACTAACACACTAACACTCTCACATAGAATCCCTACAGAGCCAAAGGAGGTCATTCAGCCCATTGAGCCTGTACCCACCACAATCCCACCCAGGTCCAGTAACCCTGCTAATCCCCCCTGGCACTCAGGGAAATTTACTGTGGACAATCCACCTAAACCACGCATCTTCTCTCTGGGAGGAAACCCATGCAGACATGGGGAGAATGTACAAACTCCACACAGGCAGTGACCCAAGCCTGGAATTGAACCCGGGTCCCTGGCGCTGTGAGGCAGTGGAGCTGACCACTGTCCACCGTGCCATCCAAAAGTTATCACATGAAATGCACACAAAGCCAACACTAAGATTCAAACTGAGATTGCCAGAAAGCAGTGCTTCAACCAGCAAAGTCGCCACACCACTACGGACACCTTTACACACAATCACAAACACTCACTCCCTCGCACCCACTCAATCGCTCTCCCTTGCACTACTCACACCCTCTCTCACACATGCACAGACTCTCCCTCGCACTCCCTCGCCCTCTCCCGCACTCACTCCCTCGCCCTCTCCCGCACTCACTCCCTCGCCCTCTCCTGCACTCACTCCCTCGCCCTCTCCCGCACACGCTCACCTTCTCTCACCCTCCCTCTCTTGCACTCACACTCTCCCTCACACACTTACACACACACACACACACTCTCTCTCATACATACCCTGTCTCCCCCTCAAACATACTCACACACACACTCCCTTTCTTATACACACTCTGCCACACACACATACACACACACACACACACAAACATTCACTCTCTCATACACTCTCTCTCCCTCACATCATGCACTCACCCTCACATACCCTCTTTCACATACTTACACATGCACACCGTCTCATGCACACATTTTCCCTCCCTCACACACACAAACACAATCTCTCTCTCACATACACACACTCGCACTCTCTCACATACACACAAACATTCTCTCACATACACACACAAACACTCTCTCTCTCTTACACACACAGTAACACGCTCTCTCTCTCTCTCTCTCTCGCACAGATACTTCCTGGGTGAAAGGAATGCAGGATGGAACAGTTCCAGATGCAGTCAAGCATCGAGTTTGTAGAGATAGTGAAGCTGGAGAGATTTAGAAAGAATGAGTCAGACATTTCACTTACTTTAATAATGAATACTTCTTTAGGGTTGTGAGTGAGCTGCTGCCCTCTGTCTGTCTCTGTCTTTCTCTGTTCCTCTCTCTGTGTCTCTCTGTTCCTCTCTCTCTGTGTCTCTGTCTCTGTCTCTGTCTCTTTCTCAATCAGACTGACGACACCTCCGCTGTCAGTGGTTAATGAGTTATTTGGCTGCTTCCTGCTCAATCTGTGAATCACTTCGATCACAGGATGTTTCAGCTTTTTTAGGTTTTGGATGGGATCTCACTGAGAGGATCCCACCAAGACAGACGTTCCCATGTCTTTTGCCAGGATATGGGGTGGGGAGGACACAAGGTAGTTTCTGCAAAGCTGGGATTGTCCCAGGGAAAGAGGTCTGCTGCAAGGCTGGACAGGAGGGGAATCAGGACTGCAGTGGGAATGGGCTCACACCGGGCAGCGCAGACTCTCCATTCAGAGTCCCACCCAAGACTGAATTAACATCACACTGTTAAATCAGAATTCACAGCAGCAGCAATCAGGAAAGATTTATTATTCATAGAATCAGAGAATCCCCACAGGAGGAGGCCATTCGGCCCATTGAGTCTGCACCGACCACAATCCCACCTAAATCCTATCCCCATAGCCTGTCATTAAGGGGAATTAGCAGGGTAAAGATTACATTGATCTGATATTGGTATCTCAGAGACCCTCTTTCTCTCCATTTCTATAGCATCTTTCACCAGCTCGGCACACCGCAGAGCCCTCCTCAGCCAGTGGAGCCCATCCTGGAATGCTGTCGCTGTGGTAACATAGGGACAGTGGCGGCAAACCAGCGCAAAGCAAGATCCCACATGGAGCCAGCATGGGGAGCACAGCGGTTAGCACTGCTGCCTCACGGTGCAGGGACCCAGGTTTAATTCCTGGCTTGAGCCATGTGCATTCTTCCTGTGTCTGTATGGGTTTTCTCCAGGTGCTCCAGTTTCTTCCCATAGTCAAAGATGTATAGGTTAGGTGGATTGGCCATGCTAAATTGTCCCTTAGATATCTAGGTTAGGGAAATTAGTGGGACAAATACATGATATTACGGGGAGTGGGTCAGGCTGAGATCCTCTGTTGGAGGGTCAGTGGAAATTCAATGGATCAAATAGCTTGTTTCTGCATGATAGGGATTGTATAATTCTGTAAACAGCTGTATAAAGAGCTGGTGAGGCCACACCTGGAGTACTGTGTATAGTTTTAGTCTCCTTATTTGAGAAAGGATATACTGGCACTGGAATGGGTGCAGAGGAGATTCACTAGGTTGATTCTGGAGTTGAGTGGGTTGGCTTATGAGGCGAGACTGAGTAGACTGGGGCTATACTCATTGGAATTCAGCATTAATGAGGGGAAATCTTATAGAAACATATAAAATTCTGAAGGGAATAAATAAGATAGAAACAGGGAAGTCATTTCCAATGGCAGGTGAAACTAGAACTTGGGGGCATAGCCGCAAAATAAGGGGAAGCAGATTTAGGACTGAGTTGAGAAGGAACTTCTTCACCCAAAGGGTTGTGAATCTGTGGAATTCCCTGTCCAGTGAAGCAGTTGAAGCTTCCTCACTGAATGTTTTTAAGGCAAGGACAGATAAATTTTTGAACAGTGAAGGAATTAAGGGATACAGTGAGCGGGAGGGTAAGTGGAGCTGAGTCCTCGAAAAGGTCAGCCATGATCTTATTGAATGGTGGAGCAAGGGGCCAGATAGTCCACTCCTGCTTCTATTCTTATGTTCTTATGTAACAGCTCCTCTGCCCAGCCCCTGATGCTCAGTGAGGGTGACTATTGGGACATGGACACTGGGGTTAACTAACACTGCATACCATCCAAATCATATCTCTGTCCAGCTGTGAGGGCAAACAGAAATGTGTTCACTATTAACAGGAAGCTCAGGTTCACTCACACACACACACATACACACACACCCCACACATACACACACACACACACACATACACACACACACACCACCACACACACAACACACACCCACACACAACACACACACACACACCCCACACACACACACACACACAACACACACACACACACACCACACACACACACACCACACACCACACCATACACACCCCACACATACACACAACACACACACACCCACACACACACACACACACACACACATACACACACCACACACACACACACATACACTCCACACACACACACACACACACACAACACACACACACACACAACACCCCCACACCACACACACACACACACACACACACACACCTCACCACACACCACACACACCACACCACACCACACACACACACCAACACACACACACACCACACACCACACACACACACATACACACACACCCACACACACCCACACATACACACACACACACACACACACACACACCCGCACACAACGACACCACACCCACACAGACCCCACACACACAACCACACACCCACACACACACAATACACACACACAACACCCCACACACCCCCACACACACACCCCCACACACACACACCCCACACCACACAACACAACCCCCCACACACACACACACCCACACACACACCCCAACACACCCCCACACACACATACACCACCACACACGACCCCACACACGACACACACACCACACACCCCACACACACACAGACACACCCCACACCCACACACAAAACACACCACAAACACACACAGGACCCCACACACACACACGCACCACACACCCACACACCACGAAACACCACCACACCCACACACACACACAACCCCACAACACACACACCCCCACCAACACACACACACCACACACACACACACACACACACACCACACACCCCCCACACACACACATACACACCCCAACACACACACACACACCACACACAACACACCACGAAACACACACAACCCCCCACACACACCCACACCACACACACACACACCAGAAAAACAAACACAACATCCCACACACACACACCACCCCACACACACATACACACACCCACACCCACACACACGACCACGCAACACCCACACTCCCACACACACAACACCACACAACCCCCCCACACACACATACAACCGCACCACACATACACACACACACAGACACACACAAGCCACACATACCACAACAAGGCCCCCACACACACACACACCACCACACAAACATACCCATCACACCCCACACACAGTCACACACCCCAACACACACCACACCACACACCTACCACACACACACCCCCCACACCACACCCACACACACACACCCGCCCCACAGACACACACCCCACCACACATAACAAACACCACACCCCCCCACCCACACACACCCCCACCCAGTACACACACACACACCCCCCACACCCACCACACACCAAAACACACACACCCCACACACACACACACCCCACACACACACACACCACAAACACACAACCCCACACACACACACACACCACAACACACACACACACCACACACACAACACACACACCACACAAACCCACACACACCTACACCCCCAGCACACCACCACATACCACATCACACCACACACCACACACACACACCCCCCCACACACACCCACCCGCCCCACCACACCCAACCCCACACACACATACACACAACCACACACAAACCCCACACCACACACACTCCACCACCACAGCCCTCCCCACACACACACATACCACCCCCACACACACACACACACCACAAACACACACCCCCCACACACACAGCACACCCACACACACACACACCACAACCACACACACCCCACACCAACAAACACACCCCCAACACACACACCCCACCACACACACACACCACACCACACACCCCCACACCACAAACACCCACACCCCACACACCAACACACACACCACACCACACACACCACACACACACACCCCCCCCACACACACACACACACCCACTACACACACACACACACACACACCAACACATACACACACATCCCACCCCCCCACACCACACACCTCACACACACACATACACATACACACCCCACACACAACACAACCTAACTCCACACACACACACACGCACAAACCACACACCCCCCCACACTGCCACCACCCCACACACACACACACACCCACCACACACACACACCCCACACACACCCACACACACACACCACCAAACACACCACACACACACACACACACAGTACCCCCCACACACACACACACCCACAATACCACACAACACACACACACACACCACACATACACACACACACACCACCCCCACACACCTCACAATTCACACCACACACCCACACATCACACACACACCCACACACACACACACACCACAACACACACACCACATCCCCCACCACACCACACACCCCAACCAACACACACCCCCCACACACACACCCGCCCCCACAACACCACACCCCACACCACATCACACCACCACACACACAACAACCCCCACACCACACCCCCACCCCACACACACACACACCCACACACCACACACCCCACACACACACATCCGCCCACACACCCCCCCCCACAACACACACACCCCACCATACCACACACCCCCCACACACACAACTACCCCCCCCACACACACACACACCCCACACACACACACCCCCCACAACACACATACACAACACACCACACATACAACCCCCCCCACACACACACAACCCCTCCCACACACCCCACACATCACACACCCACACACACACACACAGCCCTCACAACACATACACACACAGCACCCCACACACACATACCCACCACACATACACCACCCCAACCACACATACACGACACTACACCCCAACACAACCTACCCACACACACACACCCCACACATCACCCCCACCCACACACAACATACACCCAGACACACACCCCCACCCACATACCAAAACACACACACACCACACACACATACACACACCATCACACACCCACACACATACACACACACACCACATACACACAAACCCCCACACACACTACACCACCCCCCACACACACATACCACACCCCCCCACACACACCCCAAACACACACACACACACACCACCCCCCACACACCCCCCACACAAACCACCCCACACCCCACACCCCACACACACCCCCACCACACAACACCCCACACACAAACACCCACACAACGCATCCTACATCACACACATACCGCACTACACACACACACACACATACACCACACACACATACACACAACCCCACACACACATACACACAACCACACACACACACACCCCACCCACACACACATCCGCACACCACACACACACACATACACACACACCCCACACAGACACACCACACATACACACACACACCCACACACACACCCCCCACACAGCACACCCCCCACAACACACACCCCACACACACCACGACCCCCACACACACACACTACCCCACACAACACACACATACACACACAGCCCCCCACACACACCCCACACACCACACCCACACACACATAAACACACACATACCCAGACACATACCACACATACACACCACACACCATACACACACACACACTACACACATCCCCCACACAACCTACCACACCACACACACACACACCCCCACACACACACACACATACACACACCACCAACACACACATACACACACACCCCACACACACACCCACATGCACACACACCCCCACACACACACCCCCCCCACACACACCCCCCACACACACCTCCCCCCACACACGACATACACACATACACACCACATACACACAACACATACACACACACATACACACCCCACACACATACGAACACACATGGCACAACACATACACAAACCCCCCCCACACACACACACACCCCCCACACACACACATGCACACCCCAACCACACACACACATCAACACCCCACACCCCACACCACACACACACCCACACCACCCCCAACACACAGACACACACACACACAGCACCTCTCGCCCCACACACCTACACACCCCCCACCACACACACACCCGGACACACACACAACAGTTTCACACACCCCCCCACCACACACACCCACACACCCCCCCACACCACACACACCCCCCCACACACACACACCCCACACACAACCCCCCCCACACACAACACACACACACCACAACATACACACACCACCCCCCCACCACACACACACCCCCCATACCCACACACCACACACCACACACCACCACACACACACACACCCACCCCACCCCACACACACAATACACACCCACAAACCACCCCCAACACACACACACCCGACACACACACACCGACCCACCACACACACACACCCACACACACACACCACACACAAGCAAAGACACACAAACCCCCACACACACACACACCCCCACACAAACACCACACCCCTACACACACCATACACACACCCCCCCACACACGAACACACACACACCACACACACACATACCCACACACACCCCACACACAGCACACACCCACACACACACAACCACACACACACCACACACACACCCCCACACACACACGACCCCACCATACAACACACCCAGCCCCCCCACCACACCACCCCACACACACTACACACACACACCCCCCACACGCACAACACACACACACACCACACCAACACACACACACCACACACCACAACCCAACACCCCACACCACCATCACACACACACCACACCCACACACAGATACCACAAACACACACACCCCACACCACACACACCCCACACACACTACACAACACACACCGACCACACACAACAATCCACACCACACACACACCACACACACACACACACACCCACCGACACACACACACACACCACAAACAACATACACACACACACCACACATCACACACCCCCCCCCCACACCACACAACACACCACACACACACATACACACCACACCCCCACACACACACACACCACACACACCACACACACCCCACCACACACACACACCCCCACACACACACAAACAACACCCCACACACACAAGGCACCCGCCCACACACACACACCCCAACACACATACACACACAACGACCCCACACACACACACACACCACCAACCACAAACACCACACACACCCACACACACCCCCCCACCCCCCCCACCCCACACACCCCACACACACACAAACCACTCCCTCACACCACAACCCCACAATCACACACATACACACCCACACACACACACCCCACACGACCCCCCCCTCCACACACACCCCCACCCACACACACACACACCCCACACACCACACACACCCCACACACACACACACACCCACACACACGATCTGTCCACAACCCCCCACACACAACACACACCCCCCACACATACACACATACACCCCACACACACACACCCCCCCACACACACACACATCCCCCACAAAATAAACATTAGCAAAACGAATACAACAACACAAACATCAAACAAGAACGACAAAAACAGACAAGTAGCAAAGAAGGAAGACACAACAAAACAACAACAAAACAATTACAGCAACAACAAAAGAGAAAGATAAAATATAAAACAAACAACACAACACACCCCACCACACATACACACCCACCCCAAACACACACCACACTACCACACACCCCCACACACAACACCCCCCGCACACACACCCCACCACACACACACCCCACACACACCACACACCCCACACACACATACCCCCACACACCCCACACACACAACACACCACACACACACATACACACACACTACACACACACACACACACCCCCACACACACACCTACACACACCCACACACACACACCCCACACACCACACCCCACACACAATACAACACACACACCCCACACACATACCCCACCCACACATACACACCACACGTACACACACACACACATACATACACCACACACACATCACACACCCCCCACACACACATACACACAGCTACAAAAAACTAACACAACACAAAGGAACTAACCGAACAGAACAAAAAAACACTTACGACCCAAGACACCACAACATGAACACATCACACAGACAGGCACAAGACGCAACAAAACAAACACAACACTCGCCAAACACACAACTCACATAACGCGTCCGAACAGTTAGAAAAAAACAAACACAAACAGCAAGAACAGACACAGACCATACTATACAACACAACACCGTAAACCAGAACGGTGGAACACAGCCAACACAAACACCCAGAAAACTGGACCAAAACATCAGATACCTACAAATCAAAGCAGCAACAAATCCAATAACTAGACACACACACTTTCAAGACAGCCTCACTTAACAGTTCACCATAAATACGAAAAATAAAACAGAGGGGGCATACCAAACTCCACACCACCCAACACAGCGGAAAACAACAACAAAAAAACAGCCCCCACAACACAAACACACCCCACACGACACGCACACACACCCACACACACACACACACCCCAC
The DNA here is from genome assembly GCA_024679065.1 of Sphyrna mokarran. NCBI lineage: Eukaryota > Metazoa > Chordata > Chondrichthyes > Carcharhiniformes > Carcharhinidae > Sphyrna > Sphyrna mokarran. The sequence continues at coordinate 2,482,026 of JAGIQG010000014.1, read as the reverse complement.
ACACCACATACACACACACACCCCATCCACACCCACCCCACACCCACATACACACACACATACACACACACATACACACACATACACACACACACACATACACACACACACACATCACCACACCCCACACACACATACACACACCACACACACACACACCCCCCACACTACACACATACACACCAACCACACACACACACATACACAGACACCACCACAGCACAAGACACCAACACCTACACACACCGCCCCACACACACACCCCCCCCCACACACACCCCACACACAGATGCACACCCCCCACACACACGCACACCCCCCACACACATATACACCAATACACACCCCCACACACCCACCACTAACACACCATACAACACACACATACACACACACATACACCCACACATACACACACACATACACACACATATCACACACACATTTTTTACACACACCACATACACACACCACACCATACACACACCCCACACACACACATACAACACCACACACACCACACACCCACACAGCACACACCCCACACACACCACAGCAAACACCCCCATACACACACACATACACACACACATACACACACACATACACCCACATACACACACACACACACATACACAACGACACACCACACACATACGACACACCCCACACACACATACCACACACACACCCGCACACCCCACACTCACCCCCTCCACCTCCCCCCCCACACACACGCACCCACACACACACCCACACACACACCGCACACCCCACACACACACACACACCCCACACTCAACCCCCACCTCCCCCCCCCCACACACACACCGCACACCCACACTCACGCACACTCACCCCACGCACCACACCGACCACACCCCACACACACACCACACCACACACACCCCCACACACACCACACCCCGCACACCCACACTCACACCACACCCACACCCCACACTCACCCACACCCCCCCCACCCCCACACACCACCCCTCCCCACCACCACCCCCCCCACACACACACACCCCACACTCACACCCCCTACACCACACACACACACCCCCCTCACCCCCCCACCTCCCCACCTCACCCCCCCCACCACCACAACAGACACACAGCGCACACCCCATCACGCTCCCCCCTCCCACCACACACCACCCATCCCGCCTACACCCCCCCCCCACCCCCCCCCCACACACACACAGCACACCCCCCACCTCCCCCCCCACACCCACCCCATCCCTCTACCTACACCCCCCCCCCACACACACACACACCACACACAAACCGCACACCTCCCACACTGCCTACCACCATCCCCCTCCCCCACACACACACTGCTCACCCCCCACTCACCACCCCAGCCCACATACACACACACCGCTCAACTACCCTCCAACACTGCACCCCCCTCACATACCGCTCACACCTTCCACATACACACACTGCTCTCCCTCCCCCCCACACACACACATACCTCACCCCCCCCCAAATCACACACCACTCACTCACCCCCCACAGCACCACCGCTCACCTCCTTCACTCACCCCCCCCACCCCCCCACATACATACACCACTCATCCTGCCCCCCCTCCACACACACACACACAGACAGACACACCACCTCTCTCCCCCTCCCCCACACACACCGCTCTTTCCCCCCCCCCCACACACAACACACACATAGCTCACCACCCCCATACTCGCTGCTCACTTCCCCCGCACTGTTCCCCACACACACACACACACCCCCCACACACACCCCCCCACACATCCCACACCCCTCACACCCACCCCTCACACACCACCACCCCTCCCCCCACCCCCCCCACACACCACAACACAACCCCACACAACCACCCCAGACACACACACACAAACCCACACCCATCACCAAACCCCCCCCACCACACACACACACACCCCTCACACACCCCACCCCCCCCCCCACACATCCGACACAAACCCACCACACACAGGACACACACACAAACCCCCACCCTACACCCCCCACACACACCCACCCCTCCCCAAACACACCATAACCACCCCACCACACACAACACACACACACAACCACCTCCCTCAAAGATACCCACATCACTCTCTCCCTCTCACAACACACACACAGACACTTCACCCCCCCACACTCCCACCCCCCACCCCCCCCCCTCCCACCCCTCCCACCCCCCCCAACCCCCCCACCAGCCGCCCCCACCCCCCACTCCCCCCCACCCCACCCCCCCTCGCCTCCCCCCCCTCCCCCCCCCCTCCCCCCTCCCCCCCTCCCCTCCCCCCTCCACCCCCCCCCTCTACCCTCCCCCCCCCCTCCCCCTCCCCCCCCGCCCCCCCCCTCCCCCCTCCCCCCCTCCCCCCCCTCTCCTCCCCCCTCCACCCCTCCCCCCCACATCCCACCACGTGCCCTTCTCCAGCCCCATACCCCCACCCACCCACCCCCCCACCCCACCCCCACCCACGCCCCCACCCCCCCCCACCCCCCCCACACAACACCCTCCCCCCACCCCACCCCCCACCCCACCCCCCACACATCACACATACCCCCACCCACCCACACACAATGCCACACCCACACCCCACACACACCCCACCCAAGACACACGACCCCACACACACACTCCCCCCTCACTTTACACACACATATACCCAAACACACACATGCAACCCCCACACAACACATACACACACACCCCCCCCCCCCCACACACACACACCACACACACCACAACACACCCCCCCACACACCACACCCCGACAACCCCCCCTCACACACACACCTATACCCCCACACACACACCCCCCCACACACACCCCCACACCACACACACCCCACAAGACACACATCCCACCACACAACACACACAAACCCCACACACATCCCCCCCTCACACACACACAATACCCCAACACACACACCCCACACCACATACACACACCACCCCCCAACAAACACACACACACCACACACACAACACATGCCCTACACACAACACACGACATAACACACCCCCACAACACACACACACCCGACACCCGCCCGTCACACACCACATATACACCACACACACACCCCCCCACACACACACCCCCCACACACACACCACCCCACACACACACAGCACGACACCCCACACACACTACACCCCACACACACACACACCCCACACACACACATCCACACACACGCAAAAGACACACAAACACCCCCACACACACACCACCGCCACACACACACCCCCACACAAACAACAAAACACCCCCTCACAACCCACCCCCCACACACACACCCCTCACACACACACCCCTCACACACACACCCCTCACCACACACCCCTCACACCACACCCCCCCCCACACACATAACGACACACACCCCCCACACACACACACCCCATACACACACCACAAACCCAACACACACAAACCCCCCCCACACACACACACACCCCTCACAATACACCCCACCCCCCCCACACACACAAACCCACACACACAACACACAACACACAAACCACCACCTTACAACCCCCCACACACACACACCCCTCCCCACACACACACACCCCCCACACACACACACACACCAACACCAACACACACCCCTCCCTCACAGATACCCACACCCTCCTCTCTCCCTCTCACACCACACACAGGAAACAGACACTCTCTCTCTCCCTCTACAACCACCACTTCACATGCTCTTTCTCTCTCACATACTCTCTCCCACTCACTCACAACTCTCCCCTCTCACAACAGACTCTTCTCCCCACCGCACACGCACCACACACAGCACACCACCCAACACCACACACACACATACACATTTACAACACACACACACCAGGACACACACACACCAACACACACAACACACACACACACACACACACACATACCATTACACCACACACACACACACACACACACAGGTACAGTGGTTCAATTCCCGACTTGGCTGTGTGGATATTACATGCTCTCCCGCATAGGTTTCCTCCGGGGTCCAGCTCCCTCCCACAGTTTGAAAGATGTGCTGGTTAGGGTCATTGACCCGAACAGGCACCAGAGTGTGGTTATTTGAGGATTTTAAGTCAGTTCATTGTACTATTAATGTCAGCCAACTTGTGACAATAATAAATAAATTTTAAAAAGCACAACAGCAAAAAAGATAAAAGGAAGGAACCCTGCCAAATGGAGAAGGATAGATGATGGAGTTTGAGATGCTACCTGGTTTATACGGTTAGTCTCTAAGCACAGGCTCTGTGAAACTATCCGTGATGTTGAACAATCTCATAGCAAATCTCCATTCACGTTTTCCTCTGGACTGGCTCTGAAGTTTCAGGAAGTGATTTATCTGCTTTATCCAGCATTTAATCCTTCTTGTTTTCTGCCCCAAAGTTAAACCAGCTGACCAGCTCCCAAAACACAAATTTACCCACATTTGCTTTAACCAAAACCGTGAAGCAGCCTGCGAACCTTTTGTAACCAGTCTCCCAGACTCAAGAGAGTTCCATTTTCCTTTAAACCTGTTCCTGTAAAACACTGCCCAGGATTTTCTGGCTGTGTCTTGCTCGGCATGGAACATGTTTCGAGAGGAGCAGACTTGATGGGCTGAATGGTCTAATTCTGCTCTGTATCTTATGGAGTGAGATGAGAGAACCATGATTGAGGGGGTTTAGTACACTCTGAACCAGAGACAAACCTCATACTCTCTGCTCCTGGACAAACTCTTGTCTTACTGAGGGGGAACCATATCAGCATATCTAATGGAGCGTTTAAATAGACATAGTCCCATTGGATGCTGGATTTATTTGAGAATGGACAGCACTGATATACGTTTTAAAACTGTTTTCTTTTATTGAACAGAACTTAAAATTACCATAATAAAATCGAAAAAAGAAGGCAAACATGAAGACTGACTTCTAAGCAAGCTCTACTGTCCTGGGCTGAATTGGATCTCCAAAATTGAACACACAGTTTCAAACTACATTTCAACCATTATCTCATTGTTGGAATATTTTCTGCAGGCTGTCTCCGACTTGAAAAATAATCCTTGCAGCTGCTGTTGTTTGCCTGCATTGTGTACCCTTTAGGAATGCAGTCATTTTGGAGCTAACATTTAGCCTTCTGAGTTTCAAAATGTAGCCAAGCTTAGCAGAGTTAGTTATAAAGGCAGAAATGTCTTAAAATGAAGTCCTTGCATTAGATGGAAGCAAGAAAACAGTTTTAAAACGTGTATCAGTGCTGTCCATTCTCAAATAAATGGATAGACGCAACACTTCCCAAATGTACCACCTCACCTCCAGCCAGGAAGAGGTCGTAAGGTCACAGTCAGTTTTCAGGAGAGGAGTGAGATGATGACCATTGTTAATTGTCATAGAAAACTATCTGGTTCACTAATGAGCATGCATAGGTGAAAGGCTGGTTTCTCGCCTTCCCCAATCTCACCCAGCCCTGTTCTCCTGGCAGAAGTGGTTCCATGCCTAGCAAGAAAGCACAGCCTGTTGAAGTATTAATGGCGTGTCATTAACGGCCTATGGATGCTATTGTCTGCACTCCACTTGTGTTCACCTCCTTGGTGGTCTAGCTTGTGGCCTGCAAGACTCATAGCTAGTCTCCATCAGTGAAGACCTGACTCGCCAAGTTGGGGGAAATTCTGCCCAGCATCTTTTAACAGAAGCACAGACTCTTCCAGACTGTTCCTCATCCCTGAAGGTAAACTAATTTCCCTGATTACAGTGATTATGACAAACAGCAGACAGCTCAGAGCTCAGCCCGGTTACAGGTAGAAACAGAACAGGAATCATGTTTGGAATTTAATCATCCACATTCTTCAGCCACTTCAGAAACTGTGGTGAGTAACACGGCCTCAGACAGTGTACAGTCACAGATCAACAACATGACTGCACAAGACTCGAAGAAATAGGAACAGGAGGAGGCCATTCAGCCCTTCCAGCCTGCTCTGCCATTCAATAAGATCATGCATGGCTGGTCTAACACTCACTAAATCCGCTTTCCTGCTGTCTCTTTCTTTAATTTCCCTACTAATTAAAAACCTCTTGATCTCAGTCTTGGAAATGGTCGATTCCTCAGCTTCCAGCTTCCTGGGGTAGGGAATTCCAAACAGTCACCATTCTTTCAGGCAAGAGATTCCTCCTCAGATCCGTCTGAAATTTCCTTATTCTGCCAGTGTGCTGAGAATCCCATTGGTTCTCACAAGATCCCTTACTGAACTACATTGAGCACTGAGCCGTTTACTATGTCAGATTTTACAGAGTGGGGGGAGGAGGGGGCGAGTTAAAGAGACATCTTCAAGAAAACGAGAGAGAGTGGGGAGAGGCCATGAAGGATTTATACACCGTGCCCTAATATAGCACCCTCATTTGATTGGCAGAATGAATCAGTTTCAAAACATTTCCTCTGTTTCTCTTCAGAAAATTCTCAGCAACTAAACACAACCACAAAATATTGGCAAAGGAAAGAGGCATTCCAAATATTTCCAACAGGATTGACTGAATGAGTGAGTGAGGCAGGGAGAAAGTTGAATCTCTGTCTCATCTAGAAGCTGTTTGGGGCACTGAAACATGGAAGGGCAGGATTTGATTTATTATTAGAAGAATGGAATATAACAGTTCAATGAATCCCCAGGAGGCCATTCAGCCCTTCAAGCCTGTACCGACAATAGGCCTTATTCTCGAAATTCCACATATTTGCCCTGATAATTCCCCTGACACTAAGTGGCAATTTAGCCTGGCCAATCCATCTAACCTACACATCAATTTGTCTACCTTGTTGTGATGCTGTTTGCTCTAAGTTCTGTTTGGGCTTAAATTGTAATGGTGTTCATTTGAGAATTCACCATTTTTTTCATTCATTGGTGGGACATGGGCTTCACTGGGTAGCCAGCATTTCCTCCCCATCCCTAGTTTCCCGAGGGCAACTAGAGAGTAAAACCACATTGTCAATAGGAGCCAGTTAGGTTAAGTAAATTAGGAAAGCTTTAATAAGTGATAGATAAATACTTATCAATGACAGGGCAGGAATTGACTAGAGTCTGACTTGCTTTATGGTTTGGCCTTGGGGTGTATAGAATCATAGATAGGTGAGAGGCTGGTTTCTCGCCTTCCCCAATCTCACCCGGCTCTGTTCTCCTGGCGGAAGTGGTTCCATGCCCAGCAAGAAACAGCAGCCTGTTGAAATATTAATGGCGTGTTATTAACGGCCCATGGATGCTATTGTCTGCACTCCATTTGTGTTCACCTCCTTGGTGGACAAGCTTTGAAGCCAGCAAGACTCACAGCTAGTCTCCATCAGTGGAGACCTGACTTGCCAAGTCTGGCTTGACTGGGAGGGCAGTACAGAAAGAGGCCATTCGACCCATCGACTCTGCACCGACCACAATCCCACCCAGACGAGAAGATAGAGATGGAAAGACAAGGAGGCAACCATTCTGTTTCCCAAAGCCACTCACTGTGAACTGGGTGCTGAAGCCTGAATGGGCTGCGGACGCAGGTTAAGCACTAATGTTCAAGAGAGGAATTTACTGAATGATAGGAGTGTGTGTGTGAGAGAGAGAGAGTGTGTGTGTGGGAGACTATATGCAAGAGAGAATGTGTGTGTGAGATATGTGGGTGAGTATGTGCGTGTGTGTGCGTGTGTGAGAGAGAAAGTATGTGTCAGAATGTGTGCGAGAGTGTGAGAGTGAGTGTGTGAGTATGATTATATATGTATGAGTGTGTGTGTGTGTGTGTGTGTGAATGCATGTGTGAGTGTGCATGCATGTGTGTGTGCATGTGTGGTAAGTGTGTGTGTTTGTGTTGTGTGTATATGTGAAAGTGTGTGTGCATGAGTGTGTGTGAATGTGTGTGTGTGTGTACATGCACGTGAATGTATGCGTGTGTATATATGTGTTTGTGAATACATGCATGTGTGAGAGGGTGTGTGTGTGTGTTTGTGAATATATGTATGTGAATGTTGCATTTCTGTGTGTGAAACTGTGTGTGTGTGTGTGCAAAAGTGTCTGAGTGTGTGTGAAAGTGTGAGTGTCTGTGAGTGTCTGTGAGTGTGTGTCAATGTATGTATGTGTGTGTGTGTGTGTATGTGTGTGTGTGTGTAGAGAGTGAAGCGGGAAGGTTGATTTAATGGGATGTTAGAAAGGGCTCGATGGGTCAAACAGCCTCCATCAGAGCCAAGTGCACATTTAAATACCAGTGACAGCTCAGCCTGTTTGCTTTCTACTATGTTTTTCCAACATTTTCTCTTTAGACAACATAAAATGATAACATTTTTAAAGGGCTGAAGGAGCAGAGGGAGCTGGGATAAATGTGAATAGATCATTGAAGGTGGCAGGATAGATGGAGAGAACAGTGAGTAAAGCAGATAGTATTCTGGGGTTTATTAACAGGCATGATTAGAGATGCCAGCGTTGGACTGGGGTAAACTCAGAAAAGTTTCACAACACCAATTTTAAATCCAACCAATTTATTTGATAGTAAATTCGCCAGCTTTCGACACTATGGCCTTCGTCAGGCAAATGTAGTGTTCTGGTCTGCAATAGCACTCATATCAACACAGACAATCACAGATTGGTGATTAGAATGCGAATCCTTACATCTAACCTGCTATTCAAGTGTTAAAGTGGCTAACAATGTGTGTGAAGGGAATCCTGAGCATTGGTTAGAGAATTTTGTATTTTCTCCAGACAGCACAGTAAGTGAGGTTTTTTGCTAACCCAGGCAAGTTATGGGGGTTACAGATAGTGTGTCATGAAGCCAAGATCCCTATTAAGACCGTCTTCATGTGTGCAGAACTTGGCTATCAGTCTCTGCTCAGCGACTCTGCGCTGTCGTGTGTCCTGAAGGCCCCCTTGAAGAACATTTACCCGCGTTCTTCGACATTTACGGTCGGAGGCCGAATGCCTCTGAAGAAGAACACGGGACACGGTGGACAGAGTACCCTTTGTTGTCCAGTACTTCCCCGGAGCGGAGAAGCTACGACATCTTCTCCGGATTCTTCAACATATCATTGATGACGATGAATATCTCGCTAGGGCCATCCCCGCCCCCACACTTCTTGCTTTCAGACAACCACACAACCTTAAACAGATCATTGTTCGCAGCAAACTACCCAACCTTCAGGAGAACAGTGACCGCAATACCACATAACCCTGCCACAGCAACCTCTGCAAGACATGCCGGATCATAGACATGGACGACATCATCAAATGTGAGGATACCATTCACCAGGTACACGGTACATAGTCTTGCAACTCGGCCAATGTTGTCTACCTAATACGTTGCAAGAAAGGATGTCCCGAAGCATGGTATATTGGGGAGACCATGCAGACACTACGACAGCGGATGAATGAACATCGCTCAACAATCACCAGGCAAAACAGTTCCCTTCCTGTGGACGAACACTTCAGCAGTCATGGGCATTCGGCCTCTGACCTGCGGGTAAATGTTCTTCAAGGGGGCCTTCGTGACACACGACAGCGCAGAGTCGCTGAGCAGAGACTGATAGCCAAGTTCCGCACACATGAGGATGGTCTTAATAGGGATCTTGTCTTCATGACACACTATCTGGAACCCCTGTAACTTGCCTGAGTTAGCAAAAAACCTCACTTAATGTGCTGTCTGGAGAAAATACACAATTCTCTAACCAATGCTCAGGATTCCCTTCACACACATTGTTGGCCACTTTAACACTTGAATAGCAGGTTAGATGTAAGGATTCGCATTCTAATCAGCAATCTGTGACTGTCTGTGTTGGTATGAGTGCTATTGCAGACCAAAACACTGCATTTGCCTGACGAAGGCCATAGTGTCGAAAGCTCGCGAATTTACTATCAAATAAATTGGTTGGATTTAAAATTGGTGTTGTGAAACTTTACTGAGTTTATTAACAGGGACATAGCTGGAAATCTTCCATCTCACCCTCCCAGAATCGGAGTGGGCAAGGGTCTGACAACAGAAACTTCTGTTGACCTCGGGCAGGAATTTTCAGTCTCACCTGAGTGAGCTGTAAAACCCCATCCATAAAGAGCAAGGAGGTTGTGCTGAACAAGACACTAGTTAGACTTCAGCTGGAGTTTTGTGTACAACTCTGGGCTCCACACGATAAGAAGGATGTAAACAGATTGGAGAGAGTGTGGGTTTACAAGAATGTTTCCAGCACTGGGAAGGCACAATCCAGGGATGAGGAACTTCAGTGAAGATGAAGATAGACTGGAGAAATTGGGACCATTCTACTTGAAGAGAAAGCTGAGAGGGGATATGATAGAGATGTTCAAAATCCTGAGGGAGCTGGACAGAATAGACAGGGAAAAGGATCAAGAATGAGAGGGCACAGATTTAAAGTGATTTACAAAAGAAGCAAATGAAATTGAGAAAAAGCATTGTCAGGCAGCCAGTGGTTGGAATCTGGAATGTATTGCCAGGCAGGGTGGTGGAGTCTCATTCCAGGCATTCGATAGAGCATTGAGTGATTATTTAAATAGAAACTACATGCAGGGTTACAAGGAAAAAAAGCAGCAGAATCACAATCACAAAATCACAATGCTAGACTGGAGAGCCAATGCAGACACAATGGGCAGAACGGCCTCCTCCAGCACTCTAACAATATCGCGATTTATTCTAGCCTCTTAGTGCTGTGAGATGATCTCAATGCTGTGAGACTGTGCCTGTCCTAGTGCTGTCAAACTGTCCCAGTGTTGTCAGACTGTCCCAGTGATGTCAGCATGTCCCAGTGCTATTAGACTGCCCCAGTGCTGTCAGACTGACTCAGTACTGTCAGACTGTCCCAATGCTGTCAGACTGTGCCTGTCCTAGTGCTGTCAGACTGTCCCAGTGCTGTCAGACTGTCTCAGTACTGTCAGACTGTCCCAGTGTGTCAGACTGTGCCTGTATCAGTGCTATCAGACTGTCCCAGTGCTGTCAGACTGTGCCTGTCTCAGTGTTGTCAGGCTGTACCAGTGTTGTCAGACTATCTCAGTGCTGTCAGACTGTGCCTGTCTCAATGTTGTCACACAGTCACAATGCTGTAAGCCTGTCTCAGTGTTGTCAGACTGTCTCAGTGCTGTCAGAATGTGCCTGTCTCAGTGTTGTCAGAGTGTCTAAATGCTGTCAGATTGTCTCAGTGCTGTCTGGCTGTGTCTGTCTCCATGTTGTCAGACTGTCTCAGTGCTGTCAGACTGTTCATTGCTGTCCAACTGTGCCTGTCTCAATGTTGTCAGACTCTCTCAATGCTGTCAGACTGTCCCAGTGTTGTCAGACTGTGCCTGTCTCAGTGCTGTCAGACTGTTTCATTGCTGTCAGAGTGTACCTGTCTCAATGTTGTTAGACTGTCTTAATGCTGTCAGATTGTCTCAATGCTGTCTGACTGTGCCTGTCTCAATGTTGTCCGACTTTCTCAGTGCTGTCAGACTGTTTCATTGCTGTCAGACTGTCCCAGTGCTGTCAAATTGTCTCAGTACTGTCAGACTGTTTCATTGCTGTCAGACTGTGCCTGTCCCAATGTTGTCAGACTGTCTCATTGCTGTCAGACTGTTTTATTGCTGTCAGACTGTGCCTGTCTCAATGTTGTTAGACTGTTTCATTGCTGTCAGACTGTTTCATTGCTGTCAGACTGTGCCTGTCTCAATGCTGTCAGACTGTCTCATTGCTGTCAGACTGTTTTATTGCTGTCAGACTGTGCCTGTCTCAATGCTGTCAGACTGTCTCATTGCTGTCAGACTGTTTCATTGCTGTCAGACTGTGCCTGCCTCAATGTTGTTAGACTGCTTCATTGCTGTCAGATTGTTTCATTGCTGTCAGACTGTGCCTGTCTCAATGTTGTCCGACTTTCTCAGTGCTATCAGACTGTTTCATTGCTTTCAGACTGTCCCAGTGCTGTCAAATTGTCTCAGTGCTGTCAGACTGTTTCATTGCTGTCAGACTGTCTCAGTGCTGTCAGATTGTCTCAGTGCTGTCAGACTGTTTCATTGCTGTCAGACTGTGCCTGTCCCATTGTTGTCAGACTGTCTCATTGCTGTCAGACTGTTTTATTGCTGTCAGACTGTGCCCGTCTCATTGCTGTCAGACTGTCTCATTGCTGTCAGACTGTCTCATTGCTGTCAGACTGTGCCTGTCTCATTGCTGTCAGACTGTCTCATTGCTGTCAGACTGTCTCATTGCTGTCAGACTGTCTCATTGCTGTCAGATTGTGCCTGTTTCATTGCTGTCAGACTGTCTCATTGCTGTCAGACTGTCTCATTGCTGTCAGACTGTGCCTGTTTCATTGCTGTCAGACTGTCTCATTGCTGTCAGACTGTTTCAGTGCTGTCAGACTGTTTCATTGCTGTCAGACTGTCTCAGTGCTGTCAGATTGTGCCTGTTTCATTGCTGTCAGACTGTATCATTGCTGTCAGACTGTCTCATTGCTGTCAGATTGTCTCAGTGCTGTCAGACTGTCTCAGTGCTGTCAGATTGTGCCTATTTCATTGCTGTCAGACTGTTTCATTGCTGTCAGACTGTCTCAGTGCTGTCAGACTGTTTCATTGCTTTCAGACTGTCTCATTGCTGTCAGACTGTCTCAGTGCTGTCAGATTGTGCCTGTCTCATTGCTGTCAGACTGTCTCAGTGCTGTCAGACTGTCTCAGTGCTGTTAGACTGTCTCATTGCTGTCAGATTGTGCCTGTTTCATTGCTGTCAGACTGTCTCAGTGCTGTCAGATTGTGCCTGTTTCATTGCTGTCAGACTGTCTCAGTGCTGTCACACTGTTTCATTGCTTTCAGACTGTCTCAGTGCTGTCAGACTGTCTCAGTGCTGTCAGATTGTGCCTGTCTGACATGCGCTCTGGGACAAGGAGGAAAAAACGTTTTGAAGTAGTGCGCAGGCGCGCTGCTCCTTGAACTCTGGTTTACCCGACTGGGCAGAGGCTCCTCCCCTTCAGTCTGCACAGGCGTGTTGCTGCCGCCTTGCGATTGGTCTGCAGCCAGGCGCGACTAAGCCCCGCCCTATTTTGACATCTGTCCCCGCCCCCTCACAGCCGCTGTCCCCATAGCCCCGCCCCCTCAACACCCTCCCCCCGGCGGGGGGGGCGGAAGGAGCCGGGCTCCTAGACACACGCAGGCGCAGTGTAAGGGCGATCTCAGATACACGCAGGCGCAGTGTAAGGGCGATCTCAGATACACGCAGGCGCAGTGTAAGGGCGATCTCAGATACACGCAGGCGCAGTGTACTCCTTGCTGCTGGCGGAAGGTTTGATTGCAGTGGAAGAAAATGGCCGCAGGGAAAGGCAGCGGGAGGTCCGGCTGGAGACTGTGGGCGCCCCGGGAGGTCCGGCTGGAGACTGTGGGCGCCCCGGGAGGTCCGGCTGGAGACTGAGGGCGTCCCGGGAGGTCCGGCTGGAGACTGAGGGCGTCCCGGGAGGTCCGGCTGGAGACTGAGGGCGCCCCGGGAGGTCCGGCTGGAAGATTGTGGATGTGATGCTGATTAAATGGAGCTGCTTTGTCATGGATGGTGTTGAATTTTTTGTGTTGTTGGAGCTGCAGCCATCCAGGTGAGTGGGGAGTATTCCCTCAGCACCGACCCCCTGACGATCTGCGTTAATTAATACTTCTGTCTCTACAGGGCCTTGAACGCTTAGTCTGCTGGTTTTGAGCTTGTTCTCCTCATTTACTCTGTTGATATTTTTAACTTGTTTGAGGCTGCAAGATAATTTGTTCACAGCCTCTACCCTGGAAACTCTGCTGATTCCTGCAGAATCCTTTTTTGGGTGTGATTCCCTGATTTATTTCCATGATTACTGTGTTTCAAATCTCGGAATGTGAATCCCAAGCAGGAAGCGTTGGCAGGAACCTAGGGTTTTGAAGGAGCCAGGATGATTTTGTACGCAATGATGGAATCTTTGCACCCTCTCGTAACTGTAGCAACTCTTTGGGAAAAGTGTTCAGTTTAATTCACCAACCTGACCCCACAGCCATGCTACTGAGCAGTACAGTTGTTAGCACTGCTATCTCACGGTGCCAGGGACATGGGTTCGATTCCCAGCTCGGGTCATTGTGTGGAGTCTGTACATTCTGCCTATGTTTATGTGGGTTTCCTCTGGGTGCTGCGCTTTCTTCCTGCACTCCAAAAGATGGGCAAGTTAGGTTGATTGGCCATTCTAAATTGTCCCTTGGTGTCAGGGGGATTAGCAAATTAGATATGCGGGGTTACTGGGATAGGGCCTGGCTGCGATTTTGTTGGTCCTGGCTTGATGTGCCAATGGCATCCTTCTGCCCTGTAGGGATTCTATGATTCCATGGCCCTGCAAATATGTCCTCTTCCCATTTTGAACATTTCTCTTGAATTTGCTGCTTAAGGTGTGTGCCTGTGGGTGAGGGGCACATAGGGTGCTTATTTTTTTTAGAGCAACACAGCACGGGAAACAGGCCCTTCGGCCCAACGAGCCCGCGCCGCCGTCATAACTATATAGTAACAGTTCCATTATCCTATCCTAATTTTAGGTTATTCCTAATATGGAAGAGTCTAAATGTAGGGACAATTTGTTTCCCAATCAGCCTAAGAGCGAATTTTTGGGATGTGGGAGGAAACCAGAGCGCCCGGAGAAAACCCACACAACCACGGGGAGAACGTGCAAACTCCCGCAGACACCGGCCCAATTCCAAGTGTCTGCACAGCTACAGCGATAGTCACTGAGCTGTCATGGTGCCCTTCATATGGTCCAGATAAAGCACTCATTTACGACATGAAGCACCAGGCAACCCATGAATCAACATCCAAGAGCTGTCCTCGCACCACCTGCCAAATGCATGCTCCTTTGCCTGGGAGTTGTTGTTAGGCGTGCACCCAAGTATAGAAATGACTTTATGTTTTTCCTCCATTCAAAGCAGTCCTCCTCATTTGTCCTATCAAATTCCTTTGTGATTTTGAATGCCTCCTGTTTAATATCCCATTGACCCTTGCTGCTGTGAGAATGAACCCAGATTCTCCATCTCCACATGAACTGAACTACCTGTTTTTCCCCCACATCCTTCTGGTAAATCTCCTCTCACCTTATCCATTCTCCTTCACATCCTGTTGAGATGTGGCCGTAACTATGAGTAAGATGATTGATTACGATGGAATATGATGATGGACAATATTCCATTGCCTTATCTCATTGAGAGCAGGTCTGATGGGCCAAATGGCTTCCTTCTGTTCCACTGTCTTTATGGGGTTGTCTCCACTTTCCCCACCTGTTCCACTGTCTTTATGGGGTTGTCTCCACTTTCCCCACCTGTTCCACTGTCTTTATGGGGTTGTCTCCACTCTGTCCACCTGTTCCACTGTCTTTATGGGGTTGTCTCCACTCTCCCCACCTGTTCCACTGTCTTTATGGGGTTGTCTCCACTCTGTCCACCTGTTCCACTGTCTTTATGGGGTTGTCTCCACTCTGTCCACCTGTTCCACTGTCTTTATGGGGTTGTCTCCACTCTGTCCACCTGTTCCACTGTCTTTATGGGGTTGTCTCCACTCTGCCCACCTGTTCCACTGTCTTTATGGGGTTGTCTCCACTCTGTCCACCTGTTCCACTGTCTTTATGGGGTTGTCTCCACTGTCTTTATGGGGTTGTCTCCACTCTCTCCACCTGTTCCACTGTCTTTATGGGGTTGTCTCCACTCTCGCCCACCTGTTCCACTGTCTTTATGGGGTTGTCTCCACTCTCCCCACCTGTTCCACTGTCTTTATGGGGTTGTCTCCACTCTCCCCACCTGTTCCACTGTCTTTATGGGGTTGTCTCCACTCTGTCCACCTGTTCCACTTGTCTTTTGGGGTTTTCCCACTCTGTCCACCTGTTCCACTGTCTTTATGGGGTTGTCTCCACTCTTCCCCACCTGTTCCACTGTCTTTATGGGGTTGTCTCCACTCTCCCCACCTGTTCCACTGTCTTTATGGGGTTGTCTCCACTCTGTCCACCTGTTCCACTGTCTTTATGGGGTTGTCTCCACTCTCCCCACCTGTTCCACTGTCTTTATGGGGTTGTCTCCACTCTCCCCACCTGTTCCACTGTCTTTATGGGGTTGTCTCCACTCTCCCCACCTGTTCCACTGTCTTTATGGGGTTGTCTCCACTCTGTCCACCTGTTCCACTGTCTTTATGGGGTTGTCTCCACTCTCTCCACCTGTTCCACTGTCTTTATGGGGTTGTCTCCACTCTCTCCACCTGTTCCACTGTCTTTATGGGGTTGTCTCCACTCTCCCACCTGTTCCACTGTCTTTATGGGGTTGTCTCCACTCTGTCCACCTGTTCCACTGTCTTTATGGGGTTGTCTCCACTTTCCCCACCTGTTCCACTGTCTTTATGGGGTTGTCTCCACTCTCCCCACCTGTTCCACTGTCTTTATGGGGTTGTCTCCACTCTGCCCACCTGTTCCACTGTCTTTATGGGGTTGTCTCCACTCTGTCCACCTGTTCCACTGTCTTTATGGGGTTGTCTCCACTCTGTCCACCTGTTCCACTGTCTTTATGGGGTTGTCTCCACTCTCCCCACCTGTTCCACTGTCTTTATGGGGTTGTCTCCACTCTCCCCACCTGTTCCACTGTCTTTATGGGGTTGTCTCCACTCTGTCCACCCTGTTCCACGTCTTTATGGGGTTGTCTCCACTCTGTCCACCTGTTCCACTGTCTTTATGGGTTGTCTCCACTTTCCCCACCTGTTCCACTGTCTTTATGGGGTTGTCTCCACTCTCCCCACCTGTTCCACTGTCTTTATGGGGTTGTCTCCACTCTCCCCACCTGTTCCACTGTCTTTATGGGGTTGTCTCCACTCTCCCCA
The DNA here is from genome assembly GCA_024679065.1 of Sphyrna mokarran. Taxonomy (NCBI): domain Eukaryota; kingdom Metazoa; phylum Chordata; class Chondrichthyes; order Carcharhiniformes; family Carcharhinidae; genus Sphyrna; species Sphyrna mokarran. Next base: position 2,465,206 of record JAGIQG010000014.1, on the reverse strand, counting down.
CCTGTTCCACTGTCTTTATGGGGTTGTCTCCACTCTCCCCACCTGTTCCACTGTCTTTATGGGGTTGTCTCCACTCTCCCCACCTGTTCCACTGTCTTTATGGGGTTGTCTCCACTCTGTCCACCTGTTCCACTGTCTTTATGGGGTTGTCTCCACTCTCCCCACCTGTTCCACTGTCTTTATGGGGTTGTCTCCACTCTCCCCACCTGTTCCACTGTCTTTATGGGGTTGTCTCCACTCTCCCCACCTGTTCCACTGTCTTTATGGGGTTGTCTCCACTCTGTCCACCTGTTCCACTGTCTTTATGGGGTTGTCTCCACTTTCCCCACCTGTTCCACTGTCTTTATGAGGTTGTCTCCACTCTGTCCACCTGCTCCTTCATCCCGTTGATTCCCCTGAGTGATCAAATATTCTTTGTTCCTTTCATAGAAACTAGATGCAAGAGTAGGTCATTCAGCCCTTCAAGCCTGCTCTGCCATTCATTTTGATCATGGCTGATCATCAAATTCAATATCCTGATTTCACCCCCTCCCCGCCCTTCCCAACTCTTTAGCCCCAAGAGCTAAATCTAATTTCTTCCAATCACACGATGTTTTGGCCTCATCTACTTTCTGTGGGAGTGAATTCCACAAACTCACCACTCTCTGGGTGAAGAAATTTCTCCTCACCTCAGTTCTAAACGGTTTATCCCTTATCTTCAAACTCTGACCCTCTAGTTCTGGATTCCCCCACCCTCAGGAACAACCTTTCTGAATCTATCCTCTCTAACTCTGTTCATTTCCAATAAAGCTTTTGTTTGTACCTTCATGGTCTGCAAGCCAATCCTTTAAAAATTACCACACTCTGCAGATAAGCAGTATCTGTGGAGAGGGAAACTGAGACATGGAAGGTCAAACGTTAACTATTTCTTTGTCCACAGATGCTGCCCTGACCTCTGACTATTTTTTGATTTCATGTCGATCTCTGCTGTCTGCTGGATTCAGCCCCTTTATGGATGTCCAGCCAAAGTAGGTAAGTAGAGATCAGATGCAGATCAACCATCATCACATACTGAGTGGGCAGAACAGACTCCTGGAGGCTGAATGACCACCTCCTGTTCCTGTGTAACATTGCTGGGGAAGAGGCTGAATTTAACACTCCAGTGGTCACTGGATGGCTGAGAAAATGAGCAGTGAGGCAGTTTCAGGGAGTATAATATTTTTTATTGTTTGGTGTTTACAGAAGGTTAGCCGACAGCCAGCCGGGATGTCTCAGGATAGCCGTCTCCATCGCTGCAGCCAATCAGAGGAAGGGATGCTGACCGTCAGTGGGAGGCACCATGGCAGTGAGTGATTGGCTGGTGGACTGTTGGATTCCATCCTTGATTGTGCCTGATTTGGGTTGGATGGGAGGACCAGTGGGGGCAAGTTCGCATTGGGAGGATGGGGCAGGAGGAGGGGGGGTGATTTCTCACAATTCCATCATCATTTCTGCCCCAAGGTGCCCTCCACCCTGGCTCATGCCACACCACCAGCCCTCCCACCCTCCCCCAACTTGCAACTGTGGCCGCCTGCAGCCATTTAGCCCCTCCTCCCAGTTCCCCCCTTCCTCCTACACGTCCAGAACACCCACCATCTCCCTCTAACCTGCCCCCTCCCGTTGCAGCGAATATCACTCGAGTGTGACACTCAGGTCCGACTTCCCGCTGACATCCTCCTCTGTGTTGTTGTCCAGAGATTCCTGCGTGATGTTTTCATTGTTGGAAAAGGGAGTCTCATCTGTGAAGAGAATGATCAGTCAGTTGCTATTGACTCTCCTCACTAGACACACCACGGGAGAATAACATCAGATTTAAACAGCCTTGAAAGAGCCCATTCGGCCCACCTGCTCTGTGCTGGTGTTCCTTACAAGTTATCTCTCCATATCCTATCAAGTTCTTGTCTCAACTAAAGTCACCAGAATATTAGTCGGCCCTGCAATTATGGGTTTTTGAAAAGTGCAGCCTTCTCTGTTACCTTTAGTAGAATCTATTGGTGGGAATGTTTTCTAAAAATTGAACTTTCATTTCCTTTTCAGAATTAACAGTTAGATTAAACTTGAATCTTTATTGCTGACACAAGTGATGACATTACTTTTCCCGCCCCTCTCCATCTAGCCCACTCCCCCTCTGTCTCGCGGATCCCCTCTGCCTTACAGACCCTCCCTGACTCGCACCCCCACCACCACCCGCCGCTGCCTCGCCAAGATCCTAGAACCCCCATCCTCAGAGCAATCTGGGTAAACCTACACCCCCAGGGACTGCAGTGTTTCAGGTAAGTAGCTCACCAGCACCTTCACAGGGGCAGTTAGGGATGGGCAATAAATAGGGATGGCCCAGCCAGCAACACCCAGGCCCCATGGATCAATAAAAGGACAGATGTTAAGATGGCATTTTCACTTCTGGACCAGAACTAGATGTCCTTCAATATAAGATAGTCATTACTAAATGCAATGAGGGATTTGGGAAATGTCATCAGTCAGAAAATGGAACCTACTCCGATGGGGAATGGGAGAGGGGGAACATTGTGTGGGAAACTGGATAAACACTCAAGGGACAGAGGGATAGTAGGAGATGTAAATATGGTAGGACGGAGAGGTGGGGGGGAGGGAGGTGAGACAGAGTCCTCACTTCTCCATCTCACCTCTCCGCCTCGCCCTCCCCCACCACCTCTCCATCCTACCGTATTCACATCTCCTACTATCCCTCTGTCCCTTGAGTGTTTATCCAGCTTCCCGCACACTCAAGGGACAGAGGGATAGTAGGATTTGAGGATATGAAGGATTTGTCACATGAGGAATCTGGACCTATACTCCATGAAAATGAGGGGAAATCTAATTGAAACTTGAGTACTGAGAGGCTTGGATAGAGTGGACATTGGAAAGGATGTTTCCACTACTGGGAAAGACTAGAACCAGAGGGTACAACATCAGACTGAAGGGGCGATTCTTTAAAACAGAGAGTGGTGAATCTATGGAACTCTTTGCTGCAAAAGGGTGTGGACGCCAGCTCATTGAGTGTCTAAGACAGAGATAGGTTCTTGATTAATAAGGAAATCAAGGGTTTCAGGAGAATGGGATTGAGAAATTTATCAGCCATGATTGAATGGTGGAGCAGTCCTGATGGACTGAGTGGCCTAATTCTGCTCCCATGTTTTGTGGTCTTATGGGTCCAGTTCAGTTTCTGGTCAATGGTGATATCTCCAGGATGTTGATAGTGGGGATTCACTGATGATAATATCAATGAATATCAGGGGTGATGGTTCAATTCTCTGCTGGTTGATAAGGATATATGCAGGGATAGTGATGGTGGTGTCTGGGATGTTGTTGATGAATCTGGCAAACAGCTGTCCCAGTGTTAGCTGGGGGAGGCAGTGGGCTCGGGAGAGAAGGTGGAACTGGGATTGTCATTTTCAGTGCGTAGATCATGAGGGAGTTTAATTCCCCAGTTTAACACAAACAAGGAACTTGACTTGCTCAGGAGAGTTTCAAGTAAACCCAACTGCAGTGAATCTGGATTCGGGATTGGCAGGGAGAGGCAGCAGAATTCCTTCCCAAAATCAGATGGGTTTTTTATGAAAATCGATGGCCTCAATGTGGCCACCATACTTGAATCCGGCTGTTCAATTCCAGAGTTTATTCATTCCATTTAAATTCCACCAGCTGAACCTGTGTCCAGTGCTGTTAGCCAGGCTGTCAGGGTTACTCTGTCATCCCCTCACCCTATAGAGACTATGGCATAATTTGAAACAGCTCTCACTCAGGTCACTACTCCAACCTCTACAGGAGGCAGACCCAGCTGCATGGATCCTTTCTACTCAGCCGAGCGTCTCCTATCCAATGTTCTGCGAAATCCTTCCTGCCGCTTCTCCACAATCTCTCCACAGCACTCTCAAATTGTACAGATCAGAACTGTGTATCATAACAGAGGAGGTTACAGAGATGGGGAGGGGTGTATGGGGTGGAGGAGGTTACAGAGATAAGGAAGTTGTAGAAGTTGTGGTAGGAGAGGCAATAGAAGGACTTCAGTAGATTGACCAGTATTTGAGATTCCCGGACTGCGAACCATCACCACTCTGCGGGCCGCAGGAACGGACGCCATGGATGAGGGTCCTCTCTATAGCTTCCCATTCCCTATCCAGCCCTTTCACCCTCAGAGAGAGCTGGCCAGGAAGTCCCGTGTTGGGATAGTGTCGACCCTAAGCAGCACTAACCCGAGTGACCCCAATTCCTGCAGGCTCCATTACCTGATGCACAGAGCTGCTTAACATCCAGGTAGCTCCGTCCCTCCATTGCTGGCAGGGCAGCTGTGACAGCCATGATGTCTGGTGGAACTTGGTTAATGATGGTGTCCAGCAAGGATTGCAGCGATTGCGAGCAGTTATAAACCTCTCCCGACGGCAACTGCCTGGGGCCCAGGTTAGTGTTCAACACCTTGGGATGAAAGGGAGATGAATTCAATTTGGTGGAAATGCCAGGTATTTGCTCATAGCAATGGGGAATGTAGAATGTTTCAAATGTGTGGGAGAAATGTAGGTGTCCTTGAAGAAGAAACACACATTAATCAGTTAAATGCCCCAATCAACCAGGAAAGGGATGTGGTGTCTCTGGCTGGGCCCAGCATTTATTACCCACCCCTAATTGCCTCATGAGAAGCCTTGATTCTCTGCAGTCCCTGCGGTGTAGGTAACATTGCTGTTAGTTAATGAGTTCCAGGATTTTGACCCAGTAACAGTGCAGGAACAGCTGTTATATTTCCAATTCAGGATGGTGAGTGACTTGGAGGGGAACCTCCAGATGGGGGTGTTCCCAGGTATCTGCTGCTCTTGGCCTGATGGTAGTGGTCACAGCTTTGGAAAGTGCTACTTAAGGAGTCTAGGTGAACTGCTGCAGTGCATCTTGTAGATGGTGCACACGGCTGCTACTGACTCAGTGGTGGAGGGATTGAATGTTTGTGGATGGGGGCAATCAAGTGGGGCTGCTTTGTCCTGGATGGTGTTGAGCTTCTTGAGTGATGTTAGAGCTGCACCATCCAGGCAAGTGGAGAATATTCCATCACACCACTGACTTGTGCCTTACAGATGGTGGACAGGTTTTGGAGAGTCAGGAGGTGAGTTACTGCCCAGTAGTTTTCTAATTTTTTGAATGGAGTTGTTGTAGTTGTGGTTAATCCATTCTGCTGGATTTTCGGGAATGTTGGACAATCACAGCTGATCATTCCCCCCCCCCAAATAAGTGTGCCACGGAAAGAGATTGGAAAATTCATGTAATTGAACTAAATCTAACCCTTGTCTTCAACTCCTTGTTGACATCTCCGAGTCCTGATCGATCTTAGATGTTCTGTGCATGGCAGACTATTCTGGAAAGTTGAGTCCCATGGGATCCAGGGTGAGCTGGCAAATTGGAATCAAAATTGGCTTGATATTCGGAAGCAGAGAGTGATGGATGAATGTTGTTTCTCAGATTGGAGGCCTGTGACTAATGATGTGCCTCGGGGGTCAGTGGTGGGGTCCTTGTTATTCATTATTTATATAAATGATTTAAATGCAAATGTACAAGGTATGGTTAGAACATAGAACATTACAGCACAGAACAGGTTAGTAAGTTAAAGGATGATACTAAATTAGGAGATATTGTTGAGAGTGTAGAACATTATGAAAAGTTCCCAGGGGATTTCTTAATCTGTTGGAGAGTGGGCCGAGGATTGGCAAATGGATTTCAATACAGATAAATGTTAGGTATTAGATTTTGGAAAGTTAAACAGGGTAAGACTTATACAGTGGTCATGCCTGGGGGCAGTGTTGGCGCGCAGAGGGTCCTGGGGAGTCACAGCCATAGAATCAGAGAGGATTATAACATGGAAACAGGCCCTTCAGCCCAACTTGTCCATGCCGCCCTTTTTTTAAAAACCCAGAAATCCAGTTGCCCACGTTTGGCCCATATCTCTTTATATCCATCGTACCCATGTAACTAAATGCTTTTTAAAAGATAAAATTGTACCCATCTCTACTACCTCTGGCAGCTTGTTCCAGACACACCACTTTCTGTGTGGGGGTAAAAAACTGCCCCTCTGGACACTTTTGTAACTCTCCCCTTTCACCTTAAACCTGTGCCTCTAGTTTTAGTCTCCCCTACCTTTGGGAAAATATATTGATTATCTGTTTGATCTATGCTCCTTATTATTTTATAAACCTCTGTAAGATCACCTCTCAGACTGCTATGCTCCAGAGAAAAGAGTCTCAGTTTATTCAACCTCTCTTTATAACTCAATCCATCAAGTCTTGGTAGCATCCTAGTAAATCTTTTCTGCACTCTTTCTAGTTAATAATAACCTTTCTATAATAGGGTGACCAGAATTGCACACAGTATTCCAAGTGTGGCCTTATCAATGAGTTATACAACTTCAACAAGACGTTCCAACTTCTGTATTCAATGTTCTAACGAATGAAACCAAGCATGCAGAATGCTTTCTTCACCACTCTGTCCACGTGACTCCAGTTTCAAGGAGCTATGCACGTGTACCCCTAGACCTCTTTTGTTCTATAACTGTCCCCAACCATTAATCCATTAGTCACCATTAACTGAGTAAGTCCTGCCCTGGTCCACCAAAATGCATCACCTTGCATTTGTCTAAATTGAACTCTGCCATTCGTCAGCCCACTGGTCCAATTGACCAAGATCCTATTGCAATCGGAGATAACTTTCTTCACTCTCCATTACACCACCAATCTTGGTTTCATCTGCAAACTTTCTAACCATGTCTCCTATATATTCATCCAAATCATTAATATAAATGACAAATACCAATGGACTCAGTACTAATCCTGAGGCACACCGTTGGTCACAGGCGCCCAGTTTGAAAAACAACTCTCTACAACTACCCTCTGGCTTCTTTCAAGAAGCCAATTTCATATCCATTTAGATACCTTGCCCTGGACTCTGAGAGATTTAACCTTATGCAACAATGTACCATGCAGTGCCTTGTTAAAGTCCATATAGACGACATCAACTGTACTGCCCTCATCTACCTTCTTGGTTACCCCTTCAAAAAACTCAATTAAATTTATGAGACATGATTTTCCACTCGCAGAGCTATGCTGACTGTCCGTAATCAGTACTTGTGTCTCTAAATGCCTGTAGATCCTGTCTCTCAAAATACTTTCTAGCAATTTACCCAGATGTGAGGCTCACTGGCCTGTACTGCAGCCCTTTTTAAACAAAGGCACAACATTTGCCACTCTCCAATCTTCCAGGCACCTCAGCCATAGCTACTGATGATTCAAATATCTCAGCTAGGGGACCTGCAATTTCCTCCCTAGCCTCCCACAACGTTCTGGGATACACTTCATTAGGTCCGGGGATTTATCTACCTTGATGCACTTTAAGACTTCCAGCACCACCTCCTCTGTAATATGTACACTCCTCAAGACATCACTATTTATTTCCCCAAGTTCCCTATCATCCATGCTTTTCTGAACAGTAAATGTTGATGAGAACTATTGATTTAGAATCTCACTGATCTTTGTGGATCTGCACATAGATGACCTTTTTGATCTTCAAAAGGATGATCACAACTGATCATCGACCATCTCTGTATTTTTCCAATACTTTGGTTGGGAACCACTGTCCCATGTTCTGTAAAGGCTAACCCCTCTCCTGCCCCATAAGTGTGCTGTGGAAAAAGATTGGAAAATTTATGTAATTGAACTAAATCTAACCCTTGTCTTCAAGTCTTTGTTGACATCTCCAATTCCTGATCAATCTTAGATGTTCCGTGCATGGCAGGCTACTCTGGAAAGTTAAGTCCCATGGGCTCCAGGGTGAGTTGGCAAATTGGAATCAAAATTGGCTTGATATTCGGAAACAGAGAGCGATGGTCGAATGTTGTTTCTCGGACTGGAGGCCTGTGACTAATGATGTGCCTCAGGGGTTGGTGGTGGGGTCCTTGTTATTAATTATTTATATAAATGATTTAAATGCAAATGTACAAGGCATGGTTAGTTAGTTTGTGGATGATACTGAATTAGGAGGCATTGTTGACAGTGTAGAAGGTTATGAAAAATTCCAGCGGTGGGGGGAATCTTGATCAGTTGGAGAAGTGGGCCGAGGATTGGCAAATGGATTTCAATACAGATAAATGTGAGGTGTTGGATTTTGGAAAGTTAAACAATTTGCTCGCTCAGCCTGGATCCTATGGGACTTAACTTTCCAGAGTAGCCTGCCAAACATGTTTTGGCCTCAGTTACTTTTTGTCTGAGAGTGACAGACTGACAGAGTCCCTGGGCCCGGTGCTGTGTACTGGGTCAGAGCTTCCCAGTCTTTATCACGTCACGGCACACCACCATAATATAGAAACAAACTGAGGCATGGCTCCTATTTTCTCCGCCTTATTCCCGTACAGAGGACTTTGCTTTTACCTTCTGCTTTTTTAACCTTTGTGTCCTTCCCACATCTTCCTTGTTTTTTTTTTTTTGCGATCTTTTTGAGTCTGTGTGGCTGCATGGGACTTTTGTCTTCAGCTCCAAGTCCCGTTAGCCAAGCGCTTGGACCTGACCAATATACAAAATCTAAACCGCACACGTGGCTCTTCTCCAGCCAGCGTATAGAGTCAAAGAGTAATTCAGCGTGGAAACAGGCCGCTCAGCTCAACCAGTCCATGTTTCTATATTATGGTGGTGTGCCGTGACGTGGTAAAGACTGGGAAGCTCTGGTGCAGTACACAGCACCAAGCCCAGGGACTCTGTCAGTCTGTCACTCTCACACAGAAAGTAGCTGAGGCCAAAACATTGTCTGATTTCAAGAAGAAATTACACTTTACTCTGGGTGTGAAAGGGATCAAAGGATATGGGAGGAAGGGGTATCAGGATTCAGTGATCAAAATGAATGGTAGAGCAGGTTCAAAGGGCTGAATGGCCTACCTCTGCTTCTGGTTTCTGTGATAGCTTTACCAATAGCTGTGGGTGATATTCCCCCCTCCTTTTGACATGTACACAGACTCAAGGATAGGGTTACGCACAGAGACACTCGCAGTGATACCTGAATAACCATTCCTGTTTCGTAAGCATTCCCAAAGCTGCCATCCAGCTGAATGTTCTGAATTAAATCGGTGAGCAGCAGTTGAATGGCCACCTGCATCCTGCTGTACTCAGTATCTGAGTTGCTTTGTGAATTCTGTAAGCAGCTCAGTGCCAGAATATAATTACACTTGGCTTCTGGAAGAAAACAGACACAGGGAATCAGGGAACCTTGACCCACACACACTCTGTTCTTCCGAATCATATTGCTGGGGTCAGTTACTGCAGTATGCTTGTAACATAAAGAGTAAAACATTTTGGCATGGTGGTTAGCACTGCTGTTTCGCAGCTCCAGGGACCCAGGTTTGATTCCCGGTTTGGGTCACTGTCTGTGTGGAGTTTGCACATTCTCCCCATGTCTGCGTGGGTTTCCTCCACGTGCTCCTGTTTTCTCCCACAGTCCGAAGATGTGCGCATTAGGTGGATTGGCCATGCTGAATTGCCCCTTCGTGTCGGGGGATTAGAGCGTGAATGTGTGAGGTTAGTGAGATAGGGCATAGATAGGATTGTGTTGGAACAGAATAGATGGGCTGAATGGCCTCCACCTGTACTGTCAGGATTTGATGATGAAAAAAAATTTAACCGTATAGTGCTAGACAAAAAAGTAGCTAAAATTTCAGTATGAACACCAGAAAGTGATTGCAACGCAAGCCAATCTGTTCATCCCAAAACTCTCTGCTTACGAGGGCATAGGGCATTCTTGGCTTTATTAGTTGAGGCACAGAGTATAAGAGCAGGGAGGTTATGATGTATTAAATATTTGTTTGGCCACAGCTAGAGCATTGTGTGCAGTTCTGGTCACTGCACTACAGGAAGGATGTGATTGCACTGGAGAGGGAGATTCACCAGGATGCTGTCTGGGATGGAGCATTTCAGCTATGAGGAGAGGCTGGTTAGGCTGGAGTTAGTTTCCTTAGCAGGGAACGCTGAGGGGGAACATGATTGAGGTGTACAAAATTAGGAAGGAATAGGAAGAAACTTTTCCCCTTAGTAGAGGGGTCATTAACCAGAGGGCGGAGATTTATGGTAAGGCACAGGAGATTGAGGGGATTTGAACACTTGATGGGAATTTGGAACTCGCTGAAAGGGTGGCAGAGGCAGGAACCCTCAACATTTAAGAAGCATAGAATCTCTACAGTTCAGTAGAGGCTATTTGACCCATTGAGTCTGTATTGACTTTGATAAGATTTCTTATCCAGGCCACATCCTCCACCTTATCCCTGTAACCACACAAATTTACCATGAATAAACTATCTAACTAACACATCTTTGGACACTATGAACAAATTTAGCATAACCAACTCATCTACACTAAGGGACAACTTAGCTGGGACAGTGTGCCTAACCTGCACACCTTCGGACTGTGGGAGGAAACCCACGCAGACAATGTTCACACTCCACTCAGACAAACTCAACTCCACCCAAGCCGGGAATTGAATCCAGAGTAAGGCAGCAGTGCTAACCACTGTGCCACCTAGCATTTAGATGAGCTGTTCAAATGTTGTAGCATAAGTAGCTGAGCTTGTGTGCTAGAAAATGGGATCAGGATATAAAGAGGCTTATTGGCCGGCACAGACCCAATGGGCTGAAGGGCCTCTTATTGTACTCTGAAGCTCTATGACTATGATCCTTATGAAAGCCCAGTGAAAATTTACCATCATTTCAACACCAACTCCTCCACTGCTCTGAGGAAATGAATTCCACAAACTCTCACGTCTCCGAAGGAGGAAATTTCTCCTCATCTCCATCATACAGGAGAAGCCTGTATGACTAAACTGAGCCCCCTATCTGATTCTATATTCTCCGGTGAGGGGGAAAACAGCTTCTCAGCATCCATCCTGTCACACTCCCTCTGAATCCTCAATGGCATCACCTCTCATTCTCCAAACCCCAACCAGCAAACATTCCCTCACTCAGACAGTCTCTTCATTCTAGGAATCATCCCAGCCAATCCTACTCTAACTGCTCACATTGGAAAGTTGACCATGGAGACTCAAAGATTAGCTTCTTCGCTTCTGGAGCAGCACGGTGGTTAGTAGTGCTGTTTCACAGTGCCAGGGAATTGGGTTTGATTCCAGCCTTGGCTCACTGTGTAGAGTTTGCATGTTCTCCCTGTATCTGTATGGGTTTCCTCTGGGTGCTCCAGATTCCTCCCGCAGTCCAATGATGTGCGGGTTAGGTGGATTAGCCATGCTAAATTACCTTAGTGTCCAAAGATGTGCAGGGTAGATGGATTGCCATGATATAATTGCTCCTTCGTATCCAAAGATGTGCAGGTTAGAGGGATAGGTGGGGAAGAGGGCCTGGGTAAAATACTCTGTCATAGAGTCAGTGCAGACGTGACAGGCTGATTGGCCTCCCCTGCACTATAGGGATTCTATATTTAAGCGGTTGTCCATTCTTCCTTTTGGATTTGTGCTCAACCAGGAAATTGCACAGCCCCTGGAGTATGGGTGGGGCAGAGGTAACCAGGAACAATCCCAACCTGATCCTCTCCTGGAAGGGATTACAGAATTGATGGGCTGAATGGCATATTCTTTGCTTCCATCAGATGGAAGATTCCCCCCTCCATCCCTTTAAAAGAGGCCAGTCAACAAGTAGGTAGAACGGAGGACAATTGAAAGTTGAATGTAACACAGAAGTGTAAAGTGGGTGGCACAGTAGTTAACACTGCTGCTTCACAGTTCCAGGGACTTGAGTTCAATTCCTGGCTTGAGTCACTGTCTGTGCGAAGTTTGCACATTCAACCCATGTTTGCATTGGTTTCTTCCAGGTGCTCTGGTTTCCTCACAGAGTCCAAAGATGGGTCAGGTAGATTGGTCATGCCCCTTAGTGTCTCAGGGTGAGTAGATTAGAGAGATAAGTGGGGTAAATATGTGGGGTTCTGCGGATAAGGCTTAGGCAGGATTGTTGGTGCAGACCGAACTGGACTTCGTGGTTTGTTTTAGTAAGACGAATACGAGGGGGCAATAAAATAGAGAATTTAAAAAGGGAGTGCAAGAAAGGGTATAAATGTGCACAAATCGTGAAGTTGGCGGGAAATTGTAACTTCAATCCCATATTCCTGCTGATGTCCCCCCACCTGCCGATAACATTTCACCCCCCTCGTTAATCAAGAATCTCGCTCTGCCTTAAAAATATCCAGACTCTGCTTCCACTGCCTTTTGAGGAAGAATGTTCCAGAGACTCTCCACTCTGAGAGAAAGAAAACACCCTCATCGGGCAATCCCTTATTTTTAAACTGTGGCCCTGAGTTCTAGATTCTTCCATAAGAAGGTAAGATAAGAATAGGGAATGATGCGGTTTGAAAGAGAATGGAACTCTTTTGACTCTGGTTACAAAGGGGTCATGGGCTGCTTTCATGGTTTTGGTTAAAGCAAGTGTAGGTAAAGTTGTGTTTCGAGAGCTGGTTTAACTTTGGGGCAGAGAAAAAGCATTAGCTGCTGGATAAAGAAGATAAATCACTTCCTGAAACTTCAGAGCCAGTCCAAAGAAAAACATGAATGGAGATTGCTATGAGACCTGCAAGTTTCCTTTGAAGTTTGCCTGATAAACTGTGTAAGAATCATAGTTTCTCACACAGCAGTGCTTAAACTAACTGTATAATTTACATAAAATTCCAACCTCCCTCCCTCCCTTCACCGAGGCAGGACTGAAACATTCCCCCTATTTGAGTGGGCCATTCTGCGGTGAATCAGTAAAGCACTGGTATTTGGCTGTAGAGTTAGCTAGAAAAATCATTTCCGTGTGGTGTTGTGAGTCCCTAGAGTTTGTGTGGCAGTAGAAAGGGATGATGCGCTGTCCCAATCTCCATCGTAAACACAGGAAAGAATAAATAAAAGAACTAGCTGGACCTGAGGCTTTGACTTTGCTTCCTCACCAATGGACATGTTCTTGGACTCCGGGGCATCAAAGTTGATGCTGAAGCTGACAAAGTCGTGAGCGATACTGGTGGGAATCTCTTCGTTCTCCAGACAGAGGGCCAGGATAGCTAGGCTAACCTGATAGGCATTAGTGAAATAGGCCTTGGTCTTTTCTGTGAATTACAATAAGAATAATCATCACACAATCTGGTTGGGGGGGAGAGGGGCAAAGATAACTCTTAATCTTAACAACACAGCAGTACTCTGCACTGAAGGAGGCTTTCTGACCCATTACTTGTGATAGCACTTTGAATAAATCCATCCAGTAAGTCCCATGTCCCCTCATTCTCGATCTATAATCTCACACACACTTTACCATGAAGTATTTATCCAATCCCCACCTTTAGAAAGTTACAACTAAAACAAGTCTTTCCCCGATCCACTTTTGTAATTATCTTCAGTTGGTATTCCTAGGTTTGTAATGACATGCTTTCAGAAACTTTGTGAGTGAATAAGAAAAGATTTGTTTGCAATGATTTACAGGATCTGCAGAGTTACATAATGCCTCCTTCCTTGGGGGGGATGTCTTTTCCCTGGGGCGATTCTCCCCAACCTGAGTACTGACTGGCTAACCAGATCAGGTAATCCTTCCACGAGTGTGACAGTTTCTGCCTGTCTACTCTGTCCAGACCCCTCTCATGATTTTGAAAATGTCTATCAAATACCCTCTCAGCCATCTTCTCTCCAAGGAGAAATAGTCCCAACTTCTCCAGTCTGTCCTCATCACTGAAGTTTCTCATCCCTGGAACCATTCTTGTAAACTCTCTCTCATGTGTTCTCTTCTTTCCTATTGTGTGGCTCCCAAAACTGTACAAAATATTCTAGCTGAGATCTAACTAGCAACAAAGGGTCAGCCTGACTCAAAACGTTGGCTCTATTCTCCCTCCACAGAGGCTGTCAGACCTCTGAGTTTCTTCAGAACATTCTATGGTTTCGATTCCAGCATCTGCAGAATAATCTCCTTGCTCAATTGAACCACACTCACTATTGCAGAGTGGTTAGTACAGTGCCTCATGGTGCCAGGGACTCAGATTCCATTCCTGGCTTGGGTCAATGTTTGTGCAGAGTCTTCACGTTCTCCCTGTTTGTAGGTTTCCTCCTGGTGCTCCAGTTTCCTCCCACAGTCTAAAGATGTTCAGGTTAGGTATTGGTCACAGTAAAGTCCCTCAGTGTACCCAAATAGGCACCAGAGTGTGGCAACTAGGAGATTTTTTATAGTAACTTCATTGTGTGTTAATGTAAGCCTACTTGTGACACTAGTAAATAAGCTTTAAACTTTGCTCTTGTACTCTGTCTGTATTAAAGTCCAGAATACTAAATACTTTATCAACTGCTCTCTCCATTTATCCTGCCATCTGATGTATATACAATTACACCAGTTCCCTTTGCTCCTGCAATCCTTTAAGAATTATTTTAAATTGTCTCTCCATCTTTTTCCCCAAAGTGCTTCACAAAAGTCACTGTTACAATATGGAAAACAAGGTGGCCAATTGGTGCGTGTAAGATAACTCGGAGTAGGCCATCTGGCCCTTTGACCCTGCTGTGCCACTCAATATGATCGTGGCTGACTTACTCAGTGGATTCAGCTCCAAATACCTGCTTGGTCACCAGAGCCCTTAAGTCCTTTACTGCTCAAAAATTCATCTATCCTCACCTTAAAAACATTGAATGAGGAAGCCTCAGCTGCTTCACTGGGCAGGGAATTCTGCAGACTCGCAATCCTTTGTGTGAAAAAGTTCCTCCTCAACTCAGTCCTAAATATGCTCCCCCTTATTTTGAGGCTACGTCCCCTTGTTCCAGTTTCACCCTCCAGTGGAAACAACTTCCTTGCTTATATCTTATCTATTGCCTTCGTACTCTAATATATTTTGATAAGATCTCCTCTCATTCTTCTGAATTCCAATGAGTATAGCCCCAGTCTACTCAATCTCTCTCATAAGCCAACTCTCTCAACTCTGGAATCAACCTATTGAATCTCCTCTGGACTCCCTCCAGTGCCAGGATATCCTTTCTCAAGTAAGGAGATCAAAACTGTACACAGTACTCCAGGTGTGGTCTCACTAGCACCTTATACAGCTGCAACATAACCTCGCTGTTTTTAAACTCTATCCTAGCAATGAAGGATAAAATTCCACTTGCCTCTTAATTACCTGCTGCATCTGCAAACCAGCTTTTTGTGATTCTTGCACAAGGACACCCATGTCCCTCTGCACGGCAGCATGCTGCAATTTTCTGACCACTTAAATAATGACTTCAACTACTTTCTGGGAATGGGTGAAGAAATTTCTCCTCACTTCAGTTCTAAATGGTTTACTTCTCAAACTATGGCTGCTAGTTCTGGACTCCCCCACCATCAGGAACATTCTTTGTCTGCCCCAGTTCCCAACCTCCACCCTCTTCACACTGCCCTGATGCTGTGCTCTTTCCTGTTTTCCCGAGGGAATCCATGACTTGGCCTGACATTCCATTCCTCAAATCCGCTGGTTAACACCTGACCCCTTTATTGCTAGGTGCTAACTAAAGACAGCTGATTGTTGTTAGTATTGCACCGTACCTACCCAGAGAGTGCATCTCAATGGTCAGGGTGGCATCCAGAAGGCGAATCAGGTTAATTCCCAAGTTGTTATTGGGAATGTTGGCAGGATCAATGCAGGCAGCCCGGAACGCCATCGTGTATAAACCCATGTCGCCGGTTGTAAAGTTTCCATCTGGAAATAGGAGGAGGAGAAAGTGGGAGAGCATCAGTAAACACAAAACCCACCATTGGTTCCGATCAGTACTCAAGGGGAGGCCATTCAGCCCCTTCTCCAGGATATTATACAGGAGGAGGCCATTTAGCCCCCTCAAGGCTGTTGCACTATTCAATGGTCATTCTGCATCTCAACCACATTGATTTTGCCTCTGTATAAAATAACAGGAGGGAATTGGGCAATCTGAGATATGAAACATGCTGTCAGTGTATGGCGATGTGATGGCCACATTCCTCAACTAGTAACAGGAAGTTTGGGCTAAAAATCTCACTGGGATGAGAGGTCAAATCCCCAGTGGGACAGGCTGGTGTTGGGATGTTATTAGAACATAAAAAAAACTACAGCACAAACAAGCCCTTTGTGCCGATCATATCTGTACCTACTAGGCTTACCTATAACCCTCAATCCTATTAAATCCCATGTACTCATCCAGAAGTCTGTTAAAAGGCCCTATCGAATTTGCCTCCACCACCATCGATGGCAGCCCGTTCCACGCACCCACCACCCTGAGTGAAAAACTTACTCCTGACATCTCCTCTGTACCTACTCCCAGCACCTTAAACCTGTGTCCTCTCGTAGCAACAATTTCAGCCCTGGGAAAAAGCCTCTGAGAATCCACTCGATCAATACCCCTCAATATCTTATACACCTCTTTCAAGTCACCTTTCATCCTTCGTCTCTCCAAGGAGAAAAGACCGAGCTCTCTCAACCTATCCTGATGAGGCATGCCACCCAATCCAGGCAACATCCTTGTAAATCTCCTCTGCACCCTTTCAATGGCTTCCACATCCTTCCTATAAATGAGGCAACCAGAACTGAGCACAGTACTTCAAGTGGGGTCTGACCAGAGTTTTATAAAGCTGCAGCATTATCTCCCAACTCCTAAACTCAATTCCTCAATTGATGAAGGCCAGTACATCGTATGCCTTCTTGACCACATCCTCTACCTGCGAAGCCGATTTGAGAGTCCTATGAACCCGGATCCCAAGATCCTTCTGATCTTACATACTGCTAAAAGTCTTACCCTTAATGTTATATTCCTATATTTATCGAAGCTAGTCACCCTGACACCGAAGGACAATGCCCCTAACCAGTACGTCTTTGGATTATGGGAGGAAACTGAAGGAAACCCATGCAAACATGGGGAGAATGTGCAGACTCCACACCGACATTCACCCAGGCTAGAAATCGAATCCAGGTCCCTAGCACTGTGATGCAGCAGTGCTAACCACTGTGCCAACGTGCCACCCAATGTACAAAGAATGTGAACATATTGGACAGAATGCAGAGAATGTTTACAAGAATAGTTTCCGGATGGGAAACATCAGTTATGAGGATAGATTGGAGAGGTTGAGACCGTACCCCTTGGAGAGAAGACGGTTGAGAGGGGATTTGATAAAGATGCTCAAAATCATGAGGGAGCTGGACAGAGTAGACAGGGGAGAAACTGTCACCAATGCAAAAGGATCAAGAATGAGAAGGAAATGAATTAAATTGCTTGGTAAAGATGAAAGAGAACCTGTAGATATGGTGTATTTTGGATTTTCAACAGGTCTTCAGTAAGGTCCGACACATAGGACGCTAGCAAATGAAATTTGAGTACATGGTATTAGGGGTGAGATACTGCTCTAGATTGATAACCACTCAACGGACACAGAACATACAGTAGGAATAAAGGGTGATTTTCAGGGTGACAGGTTGTTACTGGTTGGGTACTCGCAAGGAACAGTGTTGGGGCCATAGCTATTCAGTTTCCTCCCACAATCCAAAGATATGCTGGTTACAGGCAGATTATATCTGAATGATTTGGATGTAGGGACCAATTGTAAAACATATTTCCAACTTGGCTGGTGGTATAAAACTCATTGTGAATGTGAGGGGGGATGCAAAAGAGGCTTTGAGAGGACTTGAACAGGCTAAGTGAGTGAGCTAGAACATGGCAGGTTAAATTTAACAATAATGGTAAAATGGCTGTCCATTAACACCTAGTGTTCTGGTTCATGGGTCTCTAAAGGCCAGCATGTAGGTGCAGTAAGCAATTAGATAGTTTGCAGGTAAGGGTAAACCTTTTAGATCTGAGGCGAGGAGAAATTTCTTCAATTGAAGGGCAGTGGATGTGTCAAATTCATTCCCACAGAAGGTCGTTGAGACCAAAACATTTTGATTGGAAGAAATTAGATATAGCTTTTGGGACTAAAGGGATCAAGGGATATTTGGGACAAGGCGGGGGATATCAGGATATTGAATTTGATGATTAGCCATGATCACAATGAATGGCAGAGCAGGTTCAAAGGGCCAAATGGCCGCCTCCTATGTGGGTGGCACAGTAGTTAGCACTGCTGTCTTACAGCACTAGGGACTCGAGTCCAAATCCAGCCTTGGGTGGCTATGTGGAGTTTGTATATTCTCCCATGTCTGCGTGGGTTTCCTCCAGGTGCTCCAGCTTCCTCCCAGAGTCCAAAGATGTTAGGATTAGTCATGGTAAATTGTCCTCTAGTGCTGAGGGACTAGCAGGATAAGTAGGTGGGGTTATGGGAATAGGTCCTGGATGGAACTGTTGTCCATGGGCCAAATGGCCTCCTTCTACACTGTAGGGTTCTATGATTCTATTTTATGATTGATTCCTGCTTCCAATTTCTATGTTTCCTATTTTCTATTGTAAGGAATTTGCTGCAATTGTACAGAGCCTTGAGTACATATGGAGTATTGCATACAGTTTTGGCTTTCTCATCTAAGGAGTGGTATACTTGCTATAGACGGAGTGCAGCGGAGGTTTATCAGACTGATTCCAGAGATGGTGGGATTGTGGTATGAGGTGATTCAGGAAACAGTTTTGAAGAATGAGGGATTGTCTCATTGAAACTAACGAAATTCTTCCAGGATGGAAGAATGTGTGTGTGTGTTGTGTGTTTTCCCCCCCGACTGGTGAGACTAGAACCAGGATACATAGTCTCAGAATAAGGGGCAGCCTCCTTCAGTCTGAGAATGATGGTGAATCTTGGAGTTCTTTAGCCCAGAAGAATGAACGTGTCCAAGATATCAATAGATTCTTGGAGATGAATGACATTGTAGGATATAGGAATAGTCAGGAAAAAATGGCGACAGGTAGATGATTGGGTGTGATCTGTTTGAATGATAGGTTTGGCCCAAGGGGCTGAATGACCTCACCTGCACCTATGTCTCTATGTTGTCCTCAATGGAACTCTGGAAAAGGCAAGCAAAATCTCTGTCTCCCATTCCTTGTCCTTATTTAGGGCTCATGCTGCAGAGACCCCGCCAAGCCTCGATGAACATGGGGCTCACAAGCCAGCCATGGACTCGGTCAAACACCATCAGAAAGTCTACATACACTGTATCCACCGCACCGTCCTCCCCGCCCTGCCCCCAAGCCAATCCACCCTATCCGTCCATCGAATCTCTGCCAACATTTCCCCTCCTTCCTGACTTTACCTCCCACCGACTTCTCAGCATAGGACTTGAGCAGGCAGTCCTGGAGCTGATGCTCCATCTCCAGGTTGTGTTTCCGGGAGAGGCGCAAGGCGATCAGGATGCTGGGGTCGGGATGGTCATTGCAGTCCCCGATGGTCTCGAGCAGAAGGCTCACAAGGAGGTTGATGAATGGTGCCTGCTGCTTGCTGATGCCTGCAAGATAGAATGAGGGGGTCAAACAGAGAATGAGTGCAGGAGGCATCCCTGCTATGGGAAGCTGAAACCAAGACACGTCTCCATTGAGAGAATTCATCGTCCTTTTCAGTCTCGTAGCTGTGCACACACTGTGTCCCAGCCCTCCCTGATTAACTATAAACCAGTTCAGTAAAAGGGTGAGGGCACCCCCTACTGGGCAGAGGTCAAAACTTCCAATGGAAACTTAACTAAATTAAAAGCCTCTTACCAAAGGCTGGTGATGTATTCCAGCATCCACTGGGCACAGGATAGTGTACCAGCAGGTACTGTGTTTCCTCTCCAGGCCATGCATATTGTCCCAGGGAAGGGCTGACAATTCCCATCCATTGCCCAATTTATCTTAAACATAACCGTGACTGACATTAACCAGCCTGAATGATGTTATTGACATAGCATTCACAATGTAATCAGTGTGACAATTACAGAGGTACATTCTTCATAGAATCCCTATTTGCATAGGATCCCTCCATTTGGCTCATGGAGTCCGCACCCACTCTCCTTAATCCTATCTCCATACCTCAGACAATTAGCATGGCTAATCCATCTAACCTATGTGCCTTTGGACACTAAGAGCAATTTTACCATGATCAGTTCACCTAACCACATCTTTGAATTCTTGCAGCACCTTTCTGCACTTCTGTACTGAATGTGTTTCAGCCAAGGAGGCAGGTTACCAAGCCTGTTCACGAAGAAAGGAACACGAGCCAATTTGTACACAAAATGATACATCTTAGAGCAATTTGACAAGGAAGTATTCAATGAATGATAGGACGATAGGAACGAAGAGACCTTGATGTGTTTATCCACAGATCTCTGAGGCAGGACATGTTAGTAGGGGTGGTGGAAAAAAGTAGATGGGATGCTTGACTTTATCAATTTGAGGCATAGTTTGCAACAGTAAGGACATCATGTTAAAGTTGTATGAAACTTTGTTTAGGCCACAGTTGGACTACTGTGTGCAGTTCTGGTCACCATTACTATCAGAAGGTTGTGATTGTACTGGAGAGGGTGCAGAGGAGATTCCCCAGGATGCTGCCTGGGATGGAACATTTAAGTTATGAAGAGAGATTGGGTAGGTTTGGGTTTTTGCTGGTGCAGAGAAGACTGAAGGGGCAACCTGATTGAGGTGTACAGGATTATGAAAAACATGGACAGAGTGGACAAGGAGCAGCTGTTCCCCTTAGTTGAAGGGTCAGTCATGAGGGACAGATGTTCAATTGGAGGGAGGGGGCAGGTGGTTGAGGGGGATGTGAGGAGAAACCTTTTTACCCAGGAGGTGGTGACAGTCTGGAACGTCTGAGAGGGTGGTAGAGGCGGTTACCTCACATCCTTTAAAAAGTATCTGGATGAGCACTAAGCACATCATAACATTTAAGACTGTGGACCAAATTGCAGCAGAGGGAATTAGGTGGGAGTTCCTAATGTATCAGTGCGGACTTGATAGGCCAAAGGGCCTCTTCTGCACCGTTTGATTCAATGATAGCTCCAAACAGCCATGTGATAAACAGCTCTTACTTTACCGAACACTGTATTGGGGATCTCAAGTTGAATCTGCCCTGAGCCCTGTAAAAGATTGGATAATCTGGGGGTAGATTTAATTAAATATTACAACATTGAGCTTGGACAAACTGGAGGGAAAGGCCAGGTTTCTTTCGTAGAGAGGTCAGCAAGGAACAGATTTATAGTGATACATATAAAGATTAGTGGGGAGATATTTTCATCCACTGTATAGCAGAGGGCTGGAACTCACTGCCTGAACAGGGAGATTACGTGACAGTTATATAAAATGTTGGTTTGGCCACATTTGGAATACTGTGTCCAATTCTGGTCACCACACGCCCAGAAGGATGTGGAGGCTTTGAAGAGGCTATAGAAAAGGTTGACTAGGATGTTGTCTGGTATGGAAGGTATTAGCTATGAGGAGAGATTTAATTAACTGGGATTGTTCTCCCTGGAAAGACAGAGGCCTAAGGGAATAGATAGGGTGATCAGTTGGAAGCTTTTTATCAGGACAGAAATGACAATTACAATAGGGTACAAGTTCAAGGTGAGGAAGGAAGGTTCAGTGGAGATGTATGGGGGTGGTGGGGACCTGGAATGTACTGCCAAGTGAGATGGTTGAAGCAGTTATATTAGTGACAGTTAAGACTTATCTGGATAAACACATGAACAGATGGGAAGTAGAGGGATTTGGTCTAGAGAGAACAATGTAATCAGCAAAGGTTTGGAGGGCTGCCCTTAGTTCTTTTTGAACAGGCAGAAATGCTGTGAATAAATTATATATATTTTTGACTAGAAAATGAACTGGACCCCACCATATAAATACTATGACTATTACAGCAGGTCAGGCTAGGAATCCTATGTAGAGTAACTTACCTCCTGACTCTCCAAAGCCTGTCCACTAACTGCAAGGTTCAAGTCAGGAGTGTGATGGAATACTCCCCATTTGCCTGGATGGGTGCAGCTCCACCAATACTCAAGAAGCTCAACACCATCTGGGTGGCACAGTGGTTTGTGCCGTGGACAGGGACCCAGGTTCAATTTTCAGCTTGGGTCGCTGTTTGTGTGGAGTTTGCAGATTCTCCCTGTGTCTGCGTGGGTTTCATCCGGGTCTCCAGTTTACTCCCACAGCCTGAAAGACATGCTGGTTAGGTACATTGACCTGAAGTGTGGCAATTGGGGGAATTTTACATTCACTTCATTGTAGTGTTCATTGCTTGTCACTAATAAATTAACTTTAACTTCAGGACAAAACAGCCTGCTTGATTGGCACCACATCCACAAACATTCGTATCCTCCACAACTGACGCACAGAGGCAGCTGTATGTACTGTCTACAAGATGCACTGCAGCAACTTAACAAGACTCCTTAGACAGCACCTTCCAAACCACGACTTCTACTACTGAGAAGGACAAGAGCAGCAAATACCTGGGAACACCACCACCTGGAGGTTCTCTTCCAAGTCATTCTCATCCTGACTTGGAAATATATCACCGTTCCTTCACTGTCACTGGGTCAAAATCCTGGAACTCCCTCCCTAACAGCATTGTGGATGTATCTACACCTCAGGGATTGCAGTTCAAGATGGCGGCTCACCACCACCACCTTCTTAAGGGGCAATTAGAGATGGGCAATAAATTCTAGCCAGTGACTCCCATGAAAAAATAATAGAAAAATACCCTCAGCAAACTTTAAAATTATCACCCAGTTTTTGGTCAATGTATATCAGAGAGAGCAGTGTTGACACTGAGCAAACAAAGAGCAACGCAGCACAGGAAACAGGCCCTTCGGCCCAACGAGCCCACACCGCCGTCCTAATGACATATCTTTGTCTTTAGGCTATGCCTATTGTTGAAGATTCCCATACAGGGACAATTTGTTACCCAATCAGCCTAAGAGCACATTTTTGGGATGTGGGAGGAAACCGGAGCACCCGGAGAAAACCCACGCAACCACGGGGAGAACGCGCAAACTCCCGCAGACACAGGCCCAAATCCATGTGTCAGCACAGCAACAGCGATAGTCTCTGAGCTGTCATGTTGCCTATCAGATGGTCCAGTTTAAGCATACACTGACGACGTGAAGCACTAGGCAACTCCTGAAGCAACCTCCAAGAGCAGCTCTTGCACGACATGCCGCATGCATGCCCCTTGTTGGTCAACAAGGTGGACCGAATTGCCTGTGGAAACAAATAAGACTTAATTAAACATGCTAAAAAAAAACTAAGACATTCCCGAGACGAAACTAAAAGATAGTCTACTACTATTTGGTCCTCCCGATATTCAAACAGTCCTGCTATATCCCTCTATCTGCAGACCGCTCATGTGGCTGTCCAAGAGACCCTTAAACAACCCTAGCGTGCCTGCTCCCACCACCTTACTCGGCAGTGCATTCCACACCCCCACTACCCTTTGTGTGAAAAACTGGCCTCTAATATTCGTCTTATACATAGCCCCCCTCACCCTGAGCCCGTGACCCCTCGTTCTATCCATTTCTAATGGTGGAAAAAGCTTACCACCATTTACTCTATCTATACCCCTCATAATCTTATATACCTCTAAAAGATCCCCTCTCAGCCAACGTCTTTCAAGGGAAAACAACCCCAGTGTTTTCAATCTTTCCTCGTAAGACAGCCCTTCCATACCAGGCAGCATCCTGGTAAATCTCCTCTGCACTCTCTCCAGGGCCTCTACATCCTTCCTGTAGTACGGCGACCAGAACTGGACGCAGTACTCCAGATGAGGCCTAACCAACGTTCTATACACCTGCAACATCAGACTCCTACTCTTGTATTCTATACCCCTTCCTATGAAGGCTAACATACCATACGCTTTTTTTACCACATTCTCCACCTGTACTGACACCTTCAGAGACTTGTGAACTTGCACCCCCAGGTCTCTCTGCATCTCTATACTCCGGATAGTTTTACCTTTTATCCTATAACTCCCCTCTACATTATTCCGGCCAAAATGCATCACCTCGCATTTATCCGGATTAAATTCCATTTGCCATCTATCTGCCCAATCTACCAGCCTATCTATGTCATGTTGTATTGCCAGGCACTGCTCCTCAGTACCCGCCAATCCAATCATCTTAGTGTCATCAGCAAATTTGCTGATCACACCACCTACCCCCTCTTCCAAGTCATTTATATACACCACAAATAGAAGGGTCCTAGTACAGAGCCCTGTGGCACACCACTAGTGACAGACCGCCAGTTGGAAAAAGAGCCTTCCACTACTACCCGCTGTCTCCTCCCAAGCCAGTTCTCAACCCATCTACGTACCTGGCCCTGTATACCATGCGCCTTCACCTTTTCTATCAGCCTATCATGAGGGACCTTATCAAATGCCTTACTGAAATCCATGTAGACAACATCAACGGCTTGTCCTTCATCAACCGTTTTTGTCACCTCTTCAAAAAATTCCACTGGATTCGTAAGGCACGACCTCCCCTTAACGAAGCCATGCTGCGTATCCCTGATCAGATCGCAGCGCTCCAGATGCTCATACATCCTGTCCCTGAGAATCCTCTCCATTACCTTACCTATAACTGAAGTCAAGCTCACTGGCCTATAGTTCCCTGGGTTATCCCTCTGACCCTTTTTAAATAACGGTACTATATTTGCAATCCTCCAGTCCTCTGGGACCTCTCCTGAGTCCAAAGAGGAGACAAAGATTTGCGTCAGAGGCCCAGCAATGTCATCTCTCACCTCCCTTAGCAGCCTGGGATAAATACCATCAGGCCCCGGAGCTTTATAAGTCTTTATGCTACCTAAAAGCCCCAACACTTCGTCCCTCGTAATGATTATTTCCTTTAACGGGTCCTCAAATTCCTCAAAGCCGGCATCAGACATCAGGCCCCTCTCCCGCGTGAATACCGATGCAAAGTATTCATTCAGGATCTCCCCCATTCCCTCAGGCTCTAAGCATAGTTCCCCTCCTCTGTCCCTGAGAGGTCCAATCTTCCCTCTGCACTCTGAAATCTCACTGTCAACAAAATGGAGGAGACAGTCATAGACTTCAGGAAGTGTAAAGGAGAACATGCCCCTGTCTACATCAATGGGGACAAAATAGAAAGGGTCGAGAGCTTCATGTTTTTAGGTGTCCAGGTCACCCACAACCTGTCCTGGTCCCCCCCATGCCGACACTATAATTAAGAAAGCCCACCAATGCCTCTACTTTCTCAGAAAACTAAGGAAATTCAGCACATCAGCTACAACTCTCACCAACTTTTGCACCATAGAAAGCATCCTTTTTGGTTGTATTACAGTTTGGAGTGGCTGCTTCTCTGCCCAAGACTTGAAACTACAAAAGGTCGTGAATGTAGCCCAATCCATCACGCAAATCAGCCTCTGATCTATTGACTCTGTCTACACTTTGCCTTGGCAAAACAGCATAATCAAGGACCCCACGCATGCCAGACATGCTCTCATCCACTTTCTTCGTCAGGAAAAAGATACAGAAGTCTTGAGAACATGTATTGACCAGCTCAAGAACAGCTTCTTCCCTGATGCTGTCAAACTTTTGAATGGACTTAACCTCGCATTAAGTTGATCTTCCTGTCCACCCTAGCTATGACTGTAAAACTCCTTTCCTTCTTGATGAACGGTATGCTTTGTCTGTATAACATGCAAGAAGCAATACTCTTCACTGTATATTAATACGTGACAATAATAAATCAAATCTCACTGTATATATTTCCTGGTCTGAAATAAGATTATTGCTGTGGTAACACTGTCTCAGGAAAGAAAGCAATGTGTCAAGAAAGGGGTCCAACACCACCATGCCATGGGCTAATAACAACTTGCATTTCTATAGCACCTGCAATATAGGAAAATAACCCAAAGATAATTCACATTGTCACCCTGCAATTGACACCAAATCCCAAACAGTAAATGGAGAGAGGGAGAGTAAGGGGTGGAGGGTAAGAGGCAGAGGGACACCATGGCAGGGGCGAGGTCAAGGACCATCCAAATGGAGAGAGGATTGAGAGGAAGAGAAAAAGAACAAGGATGGGAGCGGGAATTCCAGAGCTATGGGTCCCAGGCAGCTGGAGAGGGTTACAGGGATAGGAAGGATTGTAGGGGCCAGAGGAGGTTACAGAGTTAGGGAGGGTGTAGAGAGTGGAGGAGGTTACAGAGATAGGCAGGGGTAGAACATAGAAAACCACAGCACAAACAAGCCCTTCGGTCCACAAGTTGTGCTGATCATATCCCTACCTACTACGCCTACCGAAAACCTTCAATCCCATTAAATTTCATGAAGTCATCCAGAAGTCTCTTAAAAGATCCCGAGTTTGCTTCCACCACTGCTGACGGCAGTCGATTCCACTCGCTTACCACCCTCTGAGTGAAAAACTTACCCCTGATGTCTTCTCTGTATTCTGGTGTGTGAGGTGGTTACAGAGATAGGGAGGGGTGTAGCACTAGAGGAGGGTACAGAAATATCTGTGTGAGAGAATACTGGCATAATAAACGTGCATAGATTAGCTGTGCTCTACTTACAGCAGGTTTCGAACACAATTGACGGAGTCTCTCCGATGGTGGCAATGGAGGTCACAGTAACAGTGACCTCTGTATTGGTGACGGAGCTTTCTTCAAAACTGACCATGGTCAGATCTTCTGCTGTAGCTGCTGGAAGCAGCAAACATGCCAGTTAGTACACACCCCGTCAGTACTGCCAGCACTCTCACTCTCACACACCCCGTCAGTACTGTCAGCACTCACACACACCCCATCAGCACTCACACTCACTCTCACATACCCCGTCAGTACTGTCAGCACTCTCACACCCCATCAGTACTGTCAGCACTCACACACTCACTCTCACACACCCCGTCAGTACTGTCAGCACTCTCACACCCCATCAGTACTGTCAGCACTCACACACTCACTCTCACACACCCCGTCAGCACTCACACACACCCCATCAGCACTCACACTCACTCTCACATACCCCATCAGTACTGCCAGCACTCACACACACCCCATCAGCACTCACACTCACTCTCACATACCCCATCAGTACTGCCAGCACTCACACACACCCCATCAGCACCACACTCACTCTCACATATCCCATCAGTACTGCCAGCACTCACACACACCCCATCAGCACTCACACTCACTCTCACATACCCCATCAGTACTGCCAGCACTCTCACACCCCATCAGTACTGTCAGCACTCACACACTCATTCTCACACCCCATCAGTACTGTCAGCACTCACACACTCATTCTCACACACCCCATCAGTACTGTCAGCACTCACACACACCCCGTCAGCAATCACACACACTCACTCTCATACACCCCGTCAGTACTGTCAGCACTCACACACCCCATCAGCACTCACACACTCACTCTCATACACCTCGTCAGTACCGTCAGCACTCACACACACCCGTCAGCACTCACACACACACACCCTCTCACACACCCCATCAGCACTCACACACTCACTCTCATACACCCCGTCAGTACTGTCAGCACTGACACACACCCACTTACACACTCATTCTCACACACCCCATCAGTACTGTCAGCAGTCACACACACCCATCAGCACTCACACACACACTCTCATACACACCCCGTCAGCACTCTCACACTCTCCATCAGTACTGTCAGCACTCACACACACCCTCTCACACACCCCATCAGCACCCACACATTCTCACACACCCCATCAGTACTGTCAGCAGTCACACACACCCATCAGCACTCACACACACACTCTCATACACACCCCGTCAGCACTCTCACACTCTCCATCAGTACTGTCAGCACTCACACACACCCCATCAGCACCCACACTTCTCACACACCCCATCAGTACTGTCAGCACTCACACACACCCCGTCAGCACTCACACACACCCTCTCACACACCCCATCAGCACTCACACACTCATTCTCACACACCCCATCAGTACGTCAGCACTCACACACACCCCGTCAGCACTCACACACACCCTCTCACACACCCCATCAGCACTCACACACTCATTCTCACACACCCCATCAGTACTGTCAGCACTCACACACACCCCGTCAGCACTCACACACACCCCGTCAGCACTCACACACACCCCGTCACACACCCCATCAGCACTCACACACTCACTCTCACGCACCCCGTCAGTACTGCCAGCACACTCTCTCACATACACACCATCAATATTGCCGGCACACTCTCACTTACACAGACACACACACTCTCACACACCCCGTCAGTACTGCCAGCAGTCTCACACATACCGTCAGTACTGCCAACACTCTCTCTCTCTCTCTCACACACACACACTCTCTCTTACACCCCATCAGTACTGCCAGCACTCACATTCACATACCCCATCAATATTGCCAGCACACTCACACTTAGACACACACACACTCATACTCACTCTCACACATACTCTCTTACATACACTCATACATTGTCTCTGTTGCACACTGTCTTGGGGTGGCATGGTGACACACTGGTTAGTACTGCTGCCTCACAGCACCAGCGACCCAGGTTTGATTCCTGGTTTGGGTCACTGTCTGTGTGGAGTCTGTATGTTTTCCCCATGTCTGCATCGGTTTCCTCCACGTGCTCCAGTTTCCTCTCACAATCCAAAGATGTGCAGGTTAGGTTGATTGGCCATGATAAATTCCCCTTAGTGTCCCAAGATGTGTAGGTTAGAGGGATTAGTGAGGTAAATATGTGCGGTTGTTATTGATGCAGACTTGATGGGCCAAATGGCCTCCTTCTGCCCTGTTGGGTCTCTGATTCTCTCACTTTCTCTCTCTCTCTCTCGCACTCTCTCACATGCTCACACACATGAATGACAGAATAACGCTGGGTCTCTCCTACTTTTCTCAACCCCTTGAGGATAGATTGTAGAGTTACTGCAGTGAGGAGGCCATTTGACCCAATAGTCTGCACCAACCAACATCCCACCCAGCTGTATTCCCACGTATTTACCCTGCTAATCCTCTGACACTACGGTCAATTTAACAATTTAATTCACATAACACACACACCTTTGGACTGTGGGAGGACTTGAGAGCACCCAGAGGAAACCGATGCAGACATGGGGAGAATGTGCAAACTCCGCACAGTGACCCAAGCTGGAAGTTGAACCTGGGTCCCTGGAACTGTGAGGGAGCAGTGCTAATCACAGTGCCACTGTGCTGCTCCATATTATAGTGACAAAAGGGAGGAGATCCCCTCAGCCATCCCACCCACTCTTACTGTTACAGTTCGTCTCATTGATGTCCAGGTAAGTCTTTCCTTCCAGCGTCTCAATGACCAGAGCCACGGTGTCTGCTGTCATGGAGGGACCACTCCAGTTCTGCAGTCTGCTGACAAGGGTCTCCAGTGACCTGCTGCAGTTGTACCTCATGGGGTGCAGTAGGATATCTGCTCCCATGGCCTGAGGGAAAGGAGTGTGTCACTGTGAATGCTGAGATAACCACAGAGACAAATGTGAGTGTGGCAGAGAGAATAAAAATACTCAATAAAACCGTGTCCCAAAGAGAATAAAAGAGAAAATGCAGGAAAATCTCAGCAGGTGTGGCAGTATCTGTAAGGAGAGAAAAGAGGAGTCCAGATGAGCCTTTGCCAAAGCTGCTTCGTCAGACCTGCTGAGATTTTCCAGCATTTTCTCTTTTGATTTCAGATTCCAGCTTCTGCAGTAATTTGCTTTTATTCACCCAGAGGTCATGCACTGATCTATAAACCCACACAACCATAGGGCATCCAGATACATTCCACAGCCCTACAATGCATGACTTCAGCTGGTACAGCCATTATCATGATGTGGGAAATACCAGTCAGCACACAGCAAGATACATTCACAGATTCAATGGCGGGGGGATTGTTGTTTTATTTTGGTGATATCTATCCCTTCTCAATATTGAGGAAGATTCCCTTCTGAACTTCCTGTTTTTCTTTGTAAGTGCCTTGCTTGAATCTGAAACATCAAACCCAGAGTGGGGACGGTGATCCTAACTTCATGTTCCATCCAAAGAATAGTAAAGTATAACTTCTCTGCATTCAGTAAAGGGCTCAGGAGAAGCACAGGGGCTGGAGGAAGTTACAGAAATAGGGAAGTTGTCATGGCTGGAGAGGTTACAGAGATAGGGAATGTTGCAGGGCCTGGAGAAGATTACAGAGATAGGGAGGGTCTCTGTGTCACACTGGGAGTCACTGTGCACAGTTCTGGTCTCTGTATCACACCGGGAGTCACTGTGTGATAGAGTCATTTATATTAATGATTTGGATGAGAATTTAGAGTGCATAGTTAGTAAGTTTGCAAATCACACCAAGATTGATGGCATAATGGACAAGGTTATTAAGGATTGCAGCGGAATCTTGATCAATTGGGCCAGTGGGCTGACGAATGGCAGATGGAGTTTAATTTAGACAAGTGTGAAGTGATGCATTTTGGTACATAAAACCAGGACTTACTTAGTTAATAGTAGGGTGTTGGGAAAAGTTATAGAATAAAGCAATCTCAGGGGACATGTTCATAGTTCCTTGAAAGTGGAGTCACAAGTGGACAGAGTGGTGAAAAAGGCATTTGGCATGCTTGGTTTCATTGGTCAGAAAATTGAGATGGGATGTCTTGTTGAAGTTGTACAAGACATTGGTAAGGCCACACTTGGAATTCGGTGTACAGTTTTGATCACCCTATTATAGAAGGGATATGATTAAACTAGAAAGAGTTCAGAAAAGATTTACTAGGATGTTACCCAGACTGATGGTTTGAGTTATAAAACGCTCTGGAGCATAGGAGGATGAGGGGTGACATTATAGAGGTCTATAAAATAATGAGGGACATAGACAAGGTAGCTAGTCAATACCTTTTCCCAAAGGTAGACATCTCAAACTAGAGGGCATAGGTTTAATGTGAGAGGGGAGAGATACAAAAGTGGGGCAATTTATTCAATAGAGGGTGGTGAGTGTCTGGAATGAGCTTTCAGAGGTAGTAGTAGGGACAGGTACAACTTTTTATTTTAAAAAGTACTTAGACAGTTTGATAAGATGGATATAGATGGATGTGGATCAAATGTGGACAATTAGAATTAGCTTAGTGGTTTTAAAAGAAGGGCAGCATGGACAAGTTGAGACAAAGGGCTTACTTCGATGCTATAAATCTCTGATTCTATAGCTGCTAAACAGACTGCACATGTTTGAGCAGGAATGAAAATCACATGTTGGGAACTACCCATAAGAAATCAGAATAACAGAGCATCTCACAATGACAAAGTGGGCCATTCAGAGTGAATGCTAGAGCAAGGATAGTCAGTGCAAAAGTGTGGCAAAGTGGGTCACATTGCAAAAGCTTGTTGCCTTAGAAGAGCTTCCCCGAGAAGAATATTCAAGAGAAGAATCTGAGTACTTTCAAGAAGAACAACAAGTTGTTTTCTATGTGGAAGAAAAGCACTGTGGTTGTGAAGAAGAGAATGTCCAGAGATATGATGAAGAGCTGCTTCTGATTTAGATCTATACAGGATGGACCACAGAATCATAGAATCCCTGCAGTGCTAAAGGGCGCCATTCAACCCACTGAGTCTGCACTAATTCTTTGACAGTTTCTTGTCCAGATCCACTCCGTAACCCCACATTTACATGGCCAATCCACATAACTTATATAGCTCTGGACACTAAGGAGTAATTTAGCACAGTCAATCCACTTAATTTACACATCTTTGGACACTAAAGGGTAATTTAGCATAGCCAGTCCACCCAACCTCACATCTTTGGACTGTAGGAGGAAACTGGAGCACCTGGAGGAAATCCACACAGACACGGGGAGA
This sequence comes from Sphyrna mokarran, assembly GCA_024679065.1. NCBI lineage: Eukaryota > Metazoa > Chordata > Chondrichthyes > Carcharhiniformes > Carcharhinidae > Sphyrna > Sphyrna mokarran. The sequence continues at coordinate 2,433,450 of JAGIQG010000014.1, read as the reverse complement.
ACATGCAAACTCTGCACGGTCACATGAGGCTGGAATTGAACTGAGGTCCCTGGTGCTATGAGGCAGCAGTGCTAACCATTGTGACGCCCATGTTGACTTTGGCTCATTCTGAAGTTAGATATACAATTTATTAGGAGGGATGTTGATACTGGTGCTGCTGTGTTTTTAATTCCTATGAATACACATCAATAAAAATTGAAGTATCTTTAAAATCAGCTGATGTGATTTGAAGAACAAAGAAAAACTACAGCACAGGAACAGGCCCTTCGGCCCTCCAAGCCTGCACAGACCATGCTGCTCTACATAACTAAAATCATATTCCTCTCTCCCCATCCTAATCACGCTTTTGACAAGGTGTCCCTTAAAAGTCACTATCGTATCTGCTTCCACTACTTCCCTCGGCAACGCGTTCCAGGCACCCACTACCCTCTGTGTAAGAAACTTATCTCATACATCTCTCTTAAATCTTGCTCCTTGCCCCTTAAATCTATGCCCCCTAGTAATTGACTTTTCCACCCAGGGAAAAAGCTTCTGACTATCCCCACCTCTTATAATCTTGTAGACTTCTATGAGAACTCCCTTCAAATTCTTTCGTTCCAGTGAGAACAAATCAAAATTTCTCCAACCTCTCCTCATAGCTCATGCCCTCCATACCAGGCAACATTCTGATAAATCTTTTTTGTACCTTTCCAAAGCCTCCCATACTTCTGGAGGATGGTGACCAGAGCTGAACATTATATAGATCATAGAACCCTACAGTGCAGAAAGAGACCCTTCTGCTCATCGAGTCTGCACCGACCACAATTCCACCAGGCTCTACCCTCATATCCCTCCATATTATACCCACTAATCCCTCTAACCTGCATATCCCAGGATACTAAGGGGCAATTTTAGCTTGGCCAATCAACCTAACCTGCACATCTTTGGATTATGGGAGGAAACTGAAGCACATGGAGGAAACCCACACAGACACAGGGAGAAGGTGCCAACTCCACACAGACAGTGACTTGAGCTGGGAATCAAACCCAGATCCCTGGAGTTGTGAAGTAGCAGTGCTAACCACTGTGCTACCGTGCCGTCCAGATTTCAAGTGTGGCCTAAGACTTGCCAATTTTTAACCTCAATACCTGACCAACGAAGGCAAGCATGCCGTATGCCTTCTTGATTATCTTCTACACCTGCATTGCCACTTTCAGTGATCTGTGTACCTGTACACCCAGATCTATTTGCCTATCAATACTCAAGCAATAAGGGTTCTGCCATTCACTGTTTATTTCCCATCTGGATTGGATCTCCCAAAGTGCATTACCTCACATTTGTTTGGATTAAACTCCATCTGTCATCTCTCTGCACAAGTCTCCAATTGATCTCTTTCCTTCTGTATCCTCTGATGGTCCTCATCACTATCCGCAATTCCATCAATCTTTGTGTCATCCACAAACTTACAAATTAAACCAGTTACAAAATCATTTATATATATTACAAACAGCAAAGGTCCCAGTACTGTTCCCTCCATTCAGAAACACACCCTTCCACTGCTATCCTTTGTCTTCTATGACCAAGCCAGTTCTGTATCCATATTTCCAGTTCACCTCTGATCCCATGCGACTTCAACTTCTGCACCCGACTGCCATGAAGGACCTTGTCAAAGGCCTTACTGAAGTCTAGGTAGAAAACATCCACTGCCTTACCCCCATCAATCATCTGCGTCACTTCCTCAAAAAACTTGATCAAGTTAGTGAAGCATGACCTTTACAAAACCATGTTGGCTCTCACTAATATGTCCACTTATTTCTAAGTGGGAGTATATCCTCTCTTGAAGAATCCTCTCCAATAATTTCCCCATAAAGTTCACTAGCTTGTAATTACCTGAAATATTCTTGCTACCCTTCTTAAACAAAGGAACAACATTGGCTATTCTCCAATCCTCTAGGACCTCCCCGATATCCAGTGAGGAAACAAAGATTTCTCTCAAGGCCCAAGCAATTTCCTCCATACCTCTCTCATTATTCTGGGTATATTCTATCAGGCCCTGGGGACTTGTCTACCATAACATTTCTCAAGAACCCCAATATCTTCTCCTTTCTGATCTCAACATGACTCAAACTGTCTACACACCCTTTCCCAGACTCATCATCCATCAAGTCTTTCCCTTTGGTGAATACTGACACAAAATACTCATTTAATACCTCGCCCATTTCCTCTCGCTCCATGCGTAGATTCCCTCCCCTGTCCTTGAGTGGGCCAACCCTCTCCCTGACTACCCTCTTGCTCTGTATATATGTATAAAAAGCCTAGGGATTTTCCTTAATCCTGCTGGTCAATACTTTTTCGTGACCCCCTTTAACACTCCTTACTCCTTGCTTAAGTTTCTTTCTATTTTCCTTACTCTCGACTTAAGGATATAAGTGGAAGAGATTGTGATGTTAAAAGGTTATATCATGGTCAAAGCAGAGTTGAGTGGACAAATAGCAGAATTACCTCTCCAGGTCCATGGTCATTTTCCAGCTCCATTTCAGAGATCATGGTTGGAGAAGATGAAGCTTAATGGGAGCGCTATCGATGGAGTGGTCAATCTAAAACAGATCTCCAGCACCTTTTGGATAAATATAAGAGTGTATCTGAAGAGAAACTTGGCTCAATGAAGGGAGTTCAGATGAAATTAAGATAAAGCCTAGTGGTCAATCAAAATGTCTCCAAGAGTGGTGCTACATGCAATTTGTTCCAAGGTCAAAGAAGAATTACTTTCTAACACTAGTGTGCTGGGACCTGTTACAGTGAATGATTGTGCTACCCCATCACACCTGTCATGAAACCAGATGGTTCAATATGTATTTGTGCTAACTTTAAAACAACCATCAATTCAGTGTTGTGTTCTGATCAATATCAGCCTCATTAAAGATTTGTTTGCTGGATTATTAGATACACAGGATTCAGCAAGTTTGGTCTTTCACAAGCATATTTGCAGATGAATGTAACCACTGAATCTGAAATGCTGCTTACTAATGTTACTCATAAAAGGTCTTTACTGTTTCAAAATCTGCCTTTTGGAATAATCTCCGCATCAGCCCTATTACAAAGATTGATTGAGCAGATTTTAAGTGGTCTCTCTGGTGTACAACGTTACTGGATGATATTGTAATTACAGGGTTGAATGAACAGGAGCACTTGAATAATATAGAAGCAACATTGTCCACAAATCAAGAAAGAAGAGTGGCTTTTTCCAGATGTCAGTCCAGTATTTGGGTCTCATTATTGATAGTAAAGCCCCAAATGTGATAACTTCTCAAGTTCAGAAACATTCCAGAAATGACCCTGCGATTTGGAACGTGATAGATATGGGTAATGGAAAGGATTGATAGCTAGGATGTATCATCCGTACCCTGATTTGAAACCAGATGTGTCAAGGAAGTTTGAGTTGACCATCCAAGGTGAATGTCTATTGTGGAGAATCTCACGGATCATTCCCTTAGTCCAAGAGGAACAATTCTTCAACAACAATGTGAAGGATATCCTAGTATAGTCTGGATGGAGGAACTAGCACATAGTTATACTTGGTGGCAGGGTCTGATTGCTAGATTGAATAAAATGTGAGACATTGTCAATCCTGTGCATGAATAACGTAACCCTTACACTTTGGTTCTAAATTGCCATAGCTTTTGCTGGTCCATTTGAGGGCCACATGTCCTTAGTCATAACTGATGCATACTCAAAGTGGCCGTAAGTTGTTATCATGAGATCTACTGCAAATGTGCACAGTGATTCCCAGTGTGATACGGAGACTGGAACTGTGCACAGTGATTCCCAGTGTGATATGGAGACCGGAACTGTGCATAGTGATTCCCAGTGTGATATGGAGGCCGGAACTGTGCATAGTGATTCCCAGTGTGATACCGTGCCCAGAACTGTGCATAGTGATTCCCACTGTGATATGGAGGCCAGAACTGTGCATAGTGATTCCCAGTGTGATACGGAGCCCAGAACTGTGCATAGTGATTCCCAGTGTGATACGGAGACCGGAACTGTGCATAGTGATTCCCAGTGTGATATCGTGCCCAGAACTGTGCATAGTGATTCCCAGTGTGATACGGAGACCGGAACTGTGCACAGTGATTCCCAGTGTGATACGGAGTCCGGAACTGCGCATAGTGATTCCCAGTGTGATACGGAGCCCAGAACTGTGCATAGTGATTCCCAGTGTGATACAGAGACTGGAACTGTGCATAGTGATTCCCAGTGTGATACGGAGACCGGAACTGTGCACAGCGATTCCCAGTGTGATAAGGAGACTGGAACTGCGCATAGTGATTCCCAGTGTGATATCGTGCCCAGAACTGTGCATAGTGATTCCCAGTGTGATACGGAGACCGGAACTGTGCATAGTGATTCCCAGTGTGATACGGAGACCGGAACTGTGCACAGCGATTCCCAGTGTGATAAGGAGACTGGAACTGCGCATAGTGATTCCCAGTGTGATATCGTGCCCAGAACTGTGCATAGTGATTCCCAGTGTGATACGGAGACCGGAACTGCGCATAGTGATTCCCAGTGTGATACGGAGCCCAGAACTGTGCATAGTGATTCCCAGTGTGATACAGAGACTGGAACTGTGCATAGTGATTCCCAGTGTGATACGGAGACCGGAACTGTGCACAGCGATTCCCAGTGTGATAAGGAGACTGGAACTGCGCATAGTGATTCCCAGTGTGATATCGTGCCCAGAACTGTGCATAGTGATTCCCAGTGTGATACGGAGACCGGAACTGTGCATAGTGATTCCCAGTGTGATACGGAGCCCAGAACTGTGCATAGTGATTCCCAGTGTGATACAGAGACCGGAACTGTGCACAGTGATTCCCAGTGTGATACGGAGACCGGAACTGTGCACAGCGATTCCCAGTGTGATAAGGAGCCGGAACTGTGCACAGCGATTCCCAGTGTGATACGAGACTGGAACTGCGCATAGTGATTCCCAGTGTGATACGGAGCCCAGAACTGTGCATAGTGATTCCCAGTGTGATACAGAGACCGGAACTGTGCACAGTGATTCCCAGTGTGATACGGAGACCGGAACTGTGCATAGTGATTCCCGGTGTGATACAGAGACCGGAACTGTGCACAGTGATTCCCAGTGTGATACGGAGACCGGAACTGTGCATAGTGATTCCCAGTGTGATACGGAGACTGGAACTGTGCATAACAAATCTCAGCAAATTCCTGGTAGATTTTCGTATTCAATATCAGCTATTCTTACCTGCATTGCGAGCGTGGTGTTGAGAATATTCCCAAAGGAGCCGTCTGCTCTGAGCCGGTGCAGCAGACCTTTCACTGAAAACTCCATGGCCACAAACAATTTGGTCTGCACGCTTTTGTACAGAGTAACTGAACGATGGAGGCATGTCAGAGCCAGGACAGAGCAGCTGTTGGTTTCTGCAAGTGAGTCAATGTTTGGCAACGTGAATGGAAAGCTGCTAGAAGCAGGCTGTGCCCACCCTGCCATTGCCCTGGCATCGCCCAGTCACCGCGGTCTCGCCTCACCTCCCTCTCCAAATCCACTCCCTTATTATTGACCGCCTCCCCCACCCCTCTCCACCAAATCCACTGCCTTATTACTGACCCCCCCATCCCCCTCCGTCAAATACACCATCTTATTACTGACTCCCCCCAACCCCGCAAAATCCACCGTATTATTACTGACCCCCCCCCCCCCTCACCAAATCCACCATCTTAATTACTGACCCCTACCCTCGCCAAATCCACTACCTTATTACTGATCCCCCACTCCCCTCTGTCAAATCTACCGCCTTATTACTGACCCCCCCACTCCCCTCTGTCAATCTACCGCTTATTACTGACCCTCACCACCCCACCAAATCTAACGCCTTATTACTGACCCCACCACCACCCCCACCAAATCTACCACCTTATTACTGACCCCCCCACTCCCTCCGTCAAATCTACCACCTTATTACTGACCCCCCCACTCCCCTCTGTCAAATCTACTGCCTTATTACTGACCCCCCCACCCACCCCCACCAAATCTACCACCTTATTACTGTTCCGTCAATCTACTGCCTTATTTACTGACCCCCCCACTCCCCTCTGTCAAATCTACTGCCTTATTACTGACCCCCCCACTCCCCTCCGTCAAATCTACCGCCTTATTACTGACCCCACCACCACCCCCCCAAATCTACCACCTTATTACTGACCCCCCCACTCCCCCTCGTCAAATCTACCACCTTATTACTGACCCTCCCACTCCCCTCTGTCAAATCTACCGCCTTATTCTGACCCCCCCACTCCCTCTTCAAATCTACACCCCTCCTTATTTACTATGACCCCCCCACTCCCCTCTGTCAAATCTAACCGCCTTATTACTGACCCCCCCCCCCCCCCTGTAATTAACCCCCACCCCCCACCCCCCACCAAATCTACCGCCTTATTACTGACCCCACCACCACCCCCACCAAATCTACCACCTTATTACTGACCCCTCCCACCACCCCCACCCAAATCTACCGCCTTATTACTGACCCCACCACCACCCCCACCAAATCTACCGCCTTATTACCGCCTTATTACTGACCCTCCCACACACCCCCACCAAATCTACCGCCTTATTCACTCCCCTCCCACAATCTACCACCTTATTACTGACCCCCCCCACTCCCCTCCGTCAAATCTACACCTTATTACTGACCCCCCCACTCCCCTAAATCTACTTATTACTGACCCCACCACCACCCCCCCAAATCTACCGCCTTATTACTGACCCCCCCACCACCCCCCACCAAATCTACCACCTTATTACTGACCCCCCCCCCCACTCCCCTCTTCAAATCTACCACCTTATTACTGACCCCCCCACTCCCCTCTGTCAAATCTACTGCCTTATTACTGACCCCACCACCACCCCCATCAAATCTACCACCTCATTACTGACCCCCCCCCCACCACCCCCACCAATCTACCGCCTTATTACTGACCCCCCCCCCACTCCCCTCCGTCAAATCTACCACCTTATTACTGACCCCCCACCACCCCCACCAAATCTACCGCCTTATTACTGACCACCCCCACCCCCCCCAAATCTACCCTATTACTGACCCCCCCACTCCCCTCTGTCAAATCTACTGCCTTATTACTGACCCCCCACTCCCCTCTGTCAAATCTACTGCCTTATTACTGACCACCCCCACTCCCCTCTGTCAAATCTACTGCCTTATTACTGACCCCACCACCACCCCCATCAAATCTACACCTCATTACTGACCCCCCCACCACCCCCCCAAATCTACCGCCTTATTACTGACCCCCCCCCCCCTCCTCAAATCTCCCCTCTCCCTCAACCCCCCCCTACCGCCTTATTACTGACCCCCCCACACCACCTCCGCCAAATCTACCACCTCATTACTGACCCCCCCCCCACTCCCCCTCCGTCAAATCCACCGCCTTATTATTGACACCCCCCTGACAAATCTACCTCCTTATTACTGACACATTACCCCTCCAAATCCACCACCTTATTACTGACCCCCCCACCCCCCGCCAAATCCACCATCTTATAATTGACTTCCCCTATCCCTCTCTGCCAAATCCACTGCCTTATTACTCACGAACAGAATGGGAATGGAGAGGTATAGAAACTGATTTAAAATAGGGATCATGAGCCGTGGGAGTCCCTGGGAAGTGTGTAAATAGACGATGATATTGATGTATTTGTTTTTATCCTACAGGTGCTTTGGTCCGCCTTGTTGTCTAACAAGGGGCATACACGCCATGGGTCATGAGAGGGCTGCTCTTGGATATTTTTGAGAGTATCCTAGTGCTTCACTTTGTTAGTGTATGCTTGACCTGGATCATTTGATGGGCAACACGACAGCTCAGTGACTATCTCTGTGCTGTGCAGATACATGGATTTGGGCCTGTGTCTGTGGGAGTTTGCGCATTCTCCCTGTGCTTGCGTGGGTTTTCTCCGGGCGCTCCGGTTTCCTCCCACATCCCAAAGATGTGCTCTTAGGCTAATTGGCAAAACAAATTCTCCCTAAATTGTCTCAAATTTGGTTTTTAATCCATAGATCTATAAACATGGACAGGGATCGCGGGTAGAGGTGGGAACATTGGGGTGGCGGCATGGGCTCGTTGGACCGAAGGGCCTGTTTTCTGTGCTGTTTTGTTCTTTGACACCCCCACACCCACCAAATCCACTGCCTTATTACTGACCCCCCCCCCCGCCAAATCCATCATCTTATTACTGACCGCACCACACACCGCAAATCTACTGCCTTGTTACTGACTCCCAACCACCCTCGTCAATTCCACCACCCTTCCCCCACCAAACCCACCGCCTTATTACTGACGTTAATCCCACTGACATCATTACAACAACACTGGCAAATTGTTTTGAACTGAGTTCAGGGACACGAGGTACTTGACAGCGCTGGGGGCAGATTGTGTTTGGGTGCGTGAGGTGGTCAGATTTAAGCAGCATTTTAAAGGAGTAAGGGCAAGACAGAGAGAGACGGGGAGAGGGCGGGCGCGCGGGACAGAGACGGGGAGAGGGCGGGCGCGCGGGACAGAGACGGGGAGAGGGCGGGCGCGCAGAACGGAGACGGGGAGAGGGCGGGCGCGCAGAACGGAGACGGGGAGAGGGCGGGCGCGAGGGACGGAGACGGGGAGAGGGCGGGCGCGAGGGACGGAGACGGGGAGAGGGCGGGACAGAGATGTGGAGAGGGTACAGCGCAAGACGGGGATAGAGTGAGCGAGACAGGGAGGTGTGTAGAACTCCGGAGCCGCTCATGCTTCAACTTCCTAACATCCTGGGCCCTGTTGCTTGGCCTTGTTGGGCTGCACTGTGGGCTGACATGGAGAATTCCGGACCAGAATAACTGCCCCACCCCAAATCCCGCTGTGAGAGTGGAAATTGCAGAGTACTGTGGATGGACAGGCCGGGGAATTGCTTTTGGCTGAGGTGGGAGAGTCGGAACATGCATACACAGTAAAGCTTAGTGTGTAGTGGCTCACCAAATGAGAAATATCTCCGGTAGGGATATTGGTAGTACAGAATCTGATCGACGAACCTTTCCACAGTGTGCAAGGGAATCAGTTTCTCTTCAAGGCACAAGGCCAAGGTGCCAAAGGAAATGTTCAACAGGAGCTTGTTGGTCTCTGCCATTGAAATAAAGCAGAATAAATTCTCAAAACATCATCCCAACTGTCACTGAGAAACATATCAGGCCTGAGTTATATCATCACTGTAGTCCCAGCCTCCAGGTCAGACTTTTAGAGTCATTGAGATCGACAGCACAGGAAAAGGCCCTTCGGTCCATACTGTCTGTGCCAGTCAAAGCAAACTACCCAAATACAAAGGACCACAGGGCCCCTTTCCCTTAGCATCACAAGGGCACATCTAAATACCTCTTTAATATTTTGAGGGTCCCTGCTTCCATCACTCTTTCAGACACTGAGTTCCACAAAGTTTTTTCTACCTCCTCTCTAAATCTCCTGCCCCTTACCTTAAACTAATGTCTCCTGGTCACTGATGCAACCACCAAGAGGAAACATTCCTTCCCATCTACCTATCTGTGCCCCTCATAACTTTATATGCACAGTCATAGTCCCCCTCAGTCTGTCCTGCTGCCCAGACTATCCAACCTCTCTTCATAACTAAAATTCTTCAACCCAGGCAGCATCCTGGTGAATCTCCTCTGCAGCCTCTCCACAAACACTTAAGGACCTCTAAATTCATCGCTGCGGGGCACACCCACCCCGTCACAGAAAAATGCCTATCAACCATCACCCTCACTATCAGTCTTCCATGCGAGACCTGGGAGTCACTGTGCACAGTTCCAGTCTCCGTATCACACTGGGAGTCACTGTGCACAGTTCCGGTCTCCGTATCACACTGGGAGTCACTGTGCACAGTTCCTGTCTCCGTATCACACTGGGAGTCACTGCGCACAGTTCCTGTCTCCGTATCACACTGGGAGTCACTGTGCACAGTTCCGGTCTCCGTATCACACTGGGAGTCACTGTGCACAGTTCCGGTCTCCATGTCACACTGGGAGTTACCGTGCACAGTTCCTGTCTCTGTATCACACTGAGAGTCACCATGTGCCGTTCTGATATCTGTATCACACTGGTAATTACTGTGGGATTACACTGCAGTACACTGAAAGGCAGATTGAGTTAACCTGACTTCCCGACACTCCCTCTTATATCCCTGTAGATCTTTCTTTTCCAAATATTTATCCAATTTCTCTTTGGAAAGTTTCAAGTCAATCTTTTCCCATCACCATTTCAGGAAGCAACCTCCACATCTGCATGTTAAAAATTTTAATTCATGAAGAGACTCAGAATTGTTACATGAAGAGAATTAATTCAATTCTGAGTCTCTTCAATCTCTGCCCTCTGTCTATGAATCAAAGAACAAGAACAAAGAACAACACAGCATGGGAAACAGGCCCTTCGGCCCAACGAGCCCGCACCACCGTCCTAACGTCTTTATGACATAACCATGACCTTAGGCTATGCCTGCTGCTCCTGGGGGCACTTCTTCCGTGATTCACCGTCCCATTACCAGGGCATTGGCAGAACCTGCACTCACCTTCATCGAACGAAGTCAACATATATTCAAAGGTCTCTGTGTTGTCAAAGGACAGTTTATCTGGAGGGAAAGACATCACAAGTAGGTCACTTTGTTATTTACAATGGCAAGCCATTAAAGTATAGCTTTGGACATGATGGGGTGGGGGGGGCGGTGGTGGAGAGTTAGGGTGTGGGTTGGAATTAAGGAGTGGAGTTAAAGAGGGAGCAATTTAATCTATAAACAATTCTACTATGAGTACAGAATATCCCAGTGCAAAGAAGCTATTCAGCCCATCGAGTCTGCAGCAACGCATGAAATGCCCTGACCTGCCCATCTAACATCATCTGCCAGCATTTGCCCCATAGCCCTGAATGTTATGAAGTGCCAAGTGTTGATCCAGATACTTTTTAAAGGATGTGAGGCAACTCTCTTCCACCACCCTCCCAGGCAGTGCATTCCAGACATCACCACCCTCTCTTCACATGCCCCTAAACCTCCTGCCCCTCACTTTGAGCCTATGCTCCTTGTGACCAACCCTTCAACTAAGGGGAACAGCTGCTTCTGTCTGTGCCCCTCATAATCTTGCCCACGTCAATCAGGTTGCCTCCTCAGTCTCCTCTGCTCCAACGAAAACAACCCAAGCCTACCCAACCTCTCTTCATAACTTAAACGTTCCATACCTGCTCTGTCGTTCAGCAGGGAGGGTCAAAGACAATTACAGCAATAGTTATAGGGACTCTATAGTTAGGGGTGCAGATAGATTTCAGGATGATATGTTGCCAGGGTCTAGCATATCTCTGGGTGGGCAGAAAGCATTCTGAAGAGGGTGAATAGCCAGAGGTCATGGTACATATCAGTGTTAATGACATAGGCAGGAAGAATGATGAGGTCCTGCTGCAGCAGTTTAGAGAATTGGTAGAAAGTTAAAAAGAAGGATCTCTAGAGTTGTAATCTCAGGATTAATCCCTGTTCCACGTGCTAGTGAGGCTAGAAATAGGAAGATAGTGCAGCTCAATACATAGCTGAACAGCTGGTGTGTGTGAGGGTTTCAAGATCTGACCATTGGGGTCTCTTCCGGGGCAGGTAGGACCTGTACAAGAAGGATCTAAACTGAAAGGGCATAAATATTCTGGCTGCAAGGTTTGCTAGTGTCACATGGAATGATTTAAATTAATTTGGCAGGGAGGATCCAAAACAAAGGTGAATTACCTGAAGGGGAACCAGAGAGTAGGGCCAGTAAGACTCAGACATAGCAGGGCCGGATTACTAATTAGAGAGGGTCTGGTGACTGAAGTCCACCTATTTCAATGCGAGAAGTGTAACAGGTAAGGCAGGTGAACTTAGGGCTTGGATTATTACTAGGAACTATGATGTTGTTGCCATTACAGAGACTTGGTTAAGGGAAGGGCAGGATTGGCAACTTAACACTCCAGGATACAGTTGTTTCAGATGGGATAGTGAGGTATGTAAAAGAAATGGGGGAGTTGCATATCACAGCTGGAGGACACCTCGGAGAATTCATATTGAGCTCAATATGGATAGAGCTCAGGAATAAGAAGGATAGAGTCACAATGTTGGGGTTTACTATAAGCCACACAACTGCCAGTGGGAGACAGGGGAACAGATACGTAGGCAGATTTTGACAAGGTGTAAAAGTAACAGAGTTGCTGTGGTGGGAGATTTTAATTTCCCTTCTATTGATTGGGACTCACTTAGTGCTAGGGGCATGAATGGTGCAGAAATTGTAAGGAGCATCCAGAAGGGCTTCTTGAAACACTACTTAGATAGTCCAACTAGGGAAAGGGCTGTACTGGACCTAGTATTGGGGAATGAGCTTGGCAGATGGTCAGTGTTTCAGTAAGGGAGCAGTTGGTGAACAGTGATCACAGTTCAGTAAGCTTTAAGATACTGATGGATAAAGATAAGTGTAGTCCTCAAGTTAAGGTGCTAAATTGGGGGAAGGCTAATTACAACAATATTAGGTAGCAATTGAAGACTGTAGATTGGGGACAGATGTTTGAGGGCAAATTGACATCTGACATTTGGGAGGTTTTCAAGTATAAGTTGAAAGGGAATCAGGACTTACATATTCCTGTAAGGATGAAGAATAAGTTTGGGAACCTTGGATAATGAGAGATATTGTGAGCCTAGTCAAAGCGAAAAAGGAGGCTGGGAACAAAGCAAGTGGGGAATACAAGGAAAGTAGAAAGGAACTTAAACAAGGAGTAACGAGGGCTAAAAGAGGTCTCAAGAAAGGTCAGCAGGATTAAGAAAAATCCGGAGGCTTTTTAATACATATATAAAGAGCAAAAGGGTAGCCAGGGAGAGAGTTGGCCCACTCAAGGACAAGAAACGGAATCTATGTGTGGAGCCAGAGGAAATGGGCAAGGTATAAAATGAGTACTTTGCATCAGTATTCATCAAAGAGAAAGGGTGTGTAGATAGTTTGTGTCAGGTTGAGGTCAAAAAGGAGGAGGTTTGGGTTTCTTGAGAAACATCAAAGTTGACAAGTCCCCAGAGCATGATAGGATATACCCCAGAATACTTAGAGAGGCAAGGGAGGAAATTGCTGGGGCCTTGAGAGAAATCTTTGCATCCTCACTGACTACAGGGGAGGGCCCAGAGAATTGGAGAATAGCCACTGTTGTTCCTTCGTTTAAGAAGTGTAGCAAGAATAATCCAGGTAATTACAGGCTGATGAGCCTTACATCAGTGGTAGGGGAATTATTGGGGAGGATTCTTCGAAACAGGATTTATTCCCATCTGGAAATAAGTGGATGTATTAAAGAACAAAGAACAAAACAACACGGGAAACAGGCCCTTCGGCCCAACGAGCCCGCGCCGCCACCCCAATGTTCCCACCTCTACCTGTGATCCCTGTCTATGTTTATAGATCTATGGATTAAAAACCAAATTTGAGACAATTTAGGAGAATTTGTTTTGCCAATTAGCCTAAGAGCACATCTTTGGGATGTGGGAGGAAACCGGAGCACCCAGAGAAAACCCACGCAAGCACGGGAAGAATGCGCAAACTCCCACAGACACAGGCCCAAATCCATGTATCTGCACAGCACAGAGATAGTCACTGAGCTGTCATGTTGCCCATCAAATGCTCCAGGTCAAGCGTACACTAACGAAGTGAAGCACCAGGATACTCTCAAAAAAAAAAATCCAAGAGCAGCCCTCTCACAACCCATCGCGTCTATGCCCCTCGTTGGACAACAAGTTGGACCAAAGCACCTGTAGGATAAAAACAAGTACATCAATATCATCACCTATTTAAACACTTCCCAGGGACTCCCAAGGCTCATGATCCCTATTTTAAATCAGTTTTCTATACACCTCCATTCCCATTCTGTTCATGTGCCCATCTAAGTATTTCTTAAATAACTCCAGAGTACCTGCCTCCACCACTTTACTTGGCAGCGCATTCCATACCCCCACCACCCTCTGTGTGAAAAAACTCCCTCTATCATCCAAATTATACCTTCCCCCCTCACTCTAAGCCCGTGACCCCTCGTGCTATTTGAGTCCATCCTAGGAAAAAGCTTAACCCTGTTTACTCTACCTATCCCCTTCATAATCTCGTACACCTCTATTAGATCTCCTCTAAGTCTACGTCTTTCTAAGGAAAACAGTCCCAATTTGCCTAATCTCTCCTCGTAACTCAGACCTTCCATACCATGCAGCATCCTGGTAAACCTCCTCTGCACTCTCTCCAGAGTCTCCACGTCCTTCTGGTAGTAAGGCGACCAGAACTGGACGCAGAATTCCAAATGAAGTCTAACCAATGTTTTATAAACTGCAACATTAAAGGCCAGCTCTTGTACTCTATATCCCTTTCCATAAAGGCTAGCATACTATATACTTTCTTCACAACCTTCTCCACTTGCTCTGCCACCTTCAGAGACTTGTTCACCTGCACCCACAGGTCCCTCTGCATTTCCATACTCTTAATAGGTCTACCCTTTATCATAAACCTCTCCCCTACATTCTTTCTCCCGAAATGCATCACCTCACATTTATCAGGATTGAATTCCATCTGCCATCTATCTGCCCAAGCTACCAGCCTATCTATGTCCTGCTGCATCGCCTGACCATGCTCCTCACTATCCGCAAGTCCAGCCATCTTTGTATCGTCTGCAAACTTGCTGATCACTCTGCTTACTCCCTCTTCCAGGTCATTTATATATGTTACAAATAGAAGAGGTCCCAGTACCGAGCCCTGCGGCACACCACTAGTGACCGACCTCCAGCTGGAAAAACACCCTTACACTATTATTCTCTGTCTCCTATTACTAAGCCAGTTACTTATCCATCTAGCTACCTGTCCTTGTATCCCATGAGCCTTGACCTTCTCAACTAACCTCCCATGAGGGACTTTGTCAAACGCCTTACTGAAATCCATATAGATGACATCGACGGCTCGCCCTTCGTCCACTGTTTTCGTCACCTCCTCAAAAAATTCTACCAGATTTGTAAGGTACGATCTCCCCTTAACAAATCCATGCTGCGTATCCCTAATCAGATCGCAACTTTCTAAGTGCCTATACATCCTATCTCTAAGAATCCCCTCCAACAGCTTCCCTACCACTGACGTCAAACTCACCGGACTATAACTCCCAGGGTTATCCCTACTACCCTTTTTAAACAACGGTACAACATTAGCTATTCTCCAGTCCTCTGGGACCTCACCTGTGTCCAAAGAAGAGACAAAGGTTTGCGTCAGAGGCCCAGCAATTTCACCTCGCACCTCTCTAAGCAGCCTGGGATAAATGCCATCAGGCCCCAGAGATTTATCAGTTTTAATGCTACCTAGAAGCTCTAACACTTCCTCCATCGGTATGGATATTTCCCTCAACTGGTCCACAGCTCCCTCAGAGACAGGAGCTGTCAACAAGCCCCTCTCCTTTGTGAATACTGACGGAAAATATTCATTCAGGATCTCTGCCATTCCCTCGGGCTCTAAGCACAGTTTCCCTCCTCTGTCCCTAAGAGGTCTGATTTTTCTTCTAACCATCCTTTTATTCCTAACATAAGAGTAAAAAGCCTTTGGATTTTCCTTAATCCTATCCGCCAAAATCATTTCATGCCCCCTTTTTGCCCTTCTAACTCCCTGTTTGAGCTCCCTCCTACACTCTCTATATTCCTCCAACGCTGTCTCCATTCCCAGCTGCTTTGACCTTCATACGCCTCTCTTTTCCTCCTAACCAAGTCCTCAATATCCCTAGTAATCCACGGCTCTCTAATCCTATCTTTCCCATCTTTCCTCTTAGCTGGCACATATCTATCTTGCAACATTTTCAGTATTCCCTTGAAAGAGTCCCACATGCCTAGCGTGGACTTACCCTCGAACAACCGTTGCCAATCAGTTTCTATAAGTTCCTGCCTAATCAGACCGTAGTTAGCCTTCCCCCAATTCAGCACATTGCCCCTAGGGCAAAAGCATCCTTTTCCATCTGTACCCTAAAGTAGACAGAATTGTGGTCACTGTTAGCCACATGTTCCCCTACTACAACATCAACCACTTCTCCTGGCTCATTATTCAGAACTAAATCCAATATAGCCCCTTCTCTAGTCGGGCTAGCCACATACTGCTCCAACGATCCTTCCGGTACACATTTTATAAATTCCTGCCCGTCCAAACCCCCAGCTCTAGGTACTTTCCAATCCACCCTAGGGAGATTAAAATCTCCCACTATAATGACTCTGTTCTTTCTGCACCTATCCAAAATGTCTTTACATATGCCTTCTTCAACTGCCCGTGGGCTGTTGGGTGGCCTATAATACACCCCTAGCATAGTAATTACCCCCTTTCTATTCCTCAACTCCCACAGCGACTCCACTCCTATCTCCTCTGTATTGTCCTCCCTCTGCATTGCCGCGATGCTCTCCTTAACTGACAAGGCCACTCCCCCACCTCTTCTGGACCCTCCTCTGTCACGCCTGAAACACTTATACCCAGGAATGTTCAGTTGCCACTGCTCCCCTTCCTTTAACCACGTGTCTGTCACTGCAACCACATCCAAGTTCCTCGCAAACATTAAGGCCCTAAGTTCATCTGTTTTTCCCGTTACGCTCCTCGCATTGAAACAGACACACTCCAGACCTCCAAGACCACTCGGAACCTCCTTCTCCCCGGTGCATCTCTTCTCGTCCAAGCTTACTCTATCTCCCATCTCACTCTCTACCGAGAGATCGGTCTCATCCCCTCCCTCCCTCCATATTAGTTTAAATCCTGCCGAAACACTCCAGCTAACCTCCCAGCTAAGATATTCAGGCCCTTCCCATTTAAGTGTTCCCCATCCCTTCTATACAGGTGCCCTTCTTTCACAAAGACTTCCCAGTTATCCACAAATATGAAACCCTCTGCCCTACACCAGTCCTTTAGCCACGCATTCAGCTGTAGGATCTCATTTCTCCTGGCTCCGCTATTACCCGGCCCTGGAAGCAGCCCTGAGATCGCCACCCTGGAGTCCCTGCTCTTCAGCCTACCCCCAACTCCCTGAACTGCCTTCGTATATCCTCCCTGCTCTTCCTTCCTACATCCTTCTCTCCTACGTGAATAATCACATCCGCCTGGGTCCCCTCACCCTTCAAAATGCCCTCTACTCTGTCAGACACATCTTGCACCCCTGCTCCAGGAAGGCAAACTACCATCCTGGAGTCCCACCTTGGACCACAGAAGCGCCTATCTATTCCTTTAACCCTCCCATCCCCCACCACTATCTCCCTTTTCACCCCTTTGAGATACTCTGGTCCTCTTGCCTTGCCTTTTTTAACCCTCCGCCCTCGATATTTTGGGAGACTGCAACTGGGGAAGTCTTTGGACTATCTCCCCTCTCCTTTTTCCCCTTCCTGACAGTAATCCACCTCTAAGGGTCAGGTTCCCCCCACCTTGGGCTCCGGCTCCGCCACCTTACTCTGTCTCCCTTCCATGATTGCCTTGTTCTCCCTGACTAAAAATGCATCTTCCAATTGCTGCTCTAGTTGCTAGTGAGAGACAATATGGTTTTGTGAAGGGGAGCTCGTGTGTCTCATGAACATAATTGAGGAAGTGATGAAGATGATTGATGAGGCTGGGGCAGTGGAAAGGAGTGTTGTAGGAGCTGGAGAAAGTTGCAGAGTTAGGGAGTGTTAGAGGGGCTGCGGGGTTTCAGGGATAGAGAGAAGTTGTAGGTGCTGGAGGGAGTTACAGAGATAGGGAGGGTTGTAAAGGCTGGATCTAGTTACAGAAATAGGGAGATTTATAGGGGTGGAGGAGGTTACAGAGATAGGGACAGTTGTAGGGCTGGAGGAAGTTGCAGAGATATGGAGGATTATACGAATTGGAGGGGTGTAGGGGCTGGAAGAGGTTACAGAGGTAGGGAGTGCTATTGGGGCTGAAAGACTTTACAGAGATAGGGAGGGTTGTAAGGGTGGGAGGAGGTTACAGAGATAGGGAGGATGTAGGGCTGGAGAGAATTACGAAATAGGGAGGATGTAGGGGCTGGAGAGAATTACAAAATAGGGAGGGTTGTAGGGGCTGGAGAGAATTACAAAATAGGGAGGGTTGTAGGGGCTGGAGGAGGTTAGAGATAGGGAGGGATTAGGGGCTAGAGGATGTTACAGAGATTGGGGAGATTTGTACGGCCTGGAAGAATTTGCAGGGATAGGGAAGGTTGTTGCGACTGGGGGAGGTTACAGAGATATGGAGGGATGTGAGCTGACAAGGTTACAGAGATTGTAAAGGTTATAGGGGCTGGAGGAGGTTACAGAGATTGAGAGGGGTGTAGTGGCTGGAAGAGATTATAGGTGTAGGGAGGGTATTAGGAGCTGGTGGAGTATGCAATGATAAGGAAGGTTGTAGGAGCTGGAGCAGGTTACCGAGATAAGGAGGGTTGTAAGGGCTGGAGTAGGTTACAGAGATAGAGATGGTTGTAAGGGCTGGAGGAGGTTATGCAGATAGGGAGGAGTGTAGGTGTAAGTGTAAAGATAAGGATGGTTATAAAGGTTGGAGGAAGTTACAGAGATAGGGAGGGTTGTTGAGGCTGGAGGATGTTACAGAGATAGAGAAGGTTGTAGGGGCTGGAACAGGTTACTGACATAGGGAGGAGGTTACAGAGACGGAGATTTTGAGGGGCTGGAGGAGGAGGTTACAGAGATCAGGAGAGTTATAGGGACTCAAAGGGATTACAGAGCTCGGGAGGGTTGTAGTGCTGGAGGAGGTTGCAAGGATGAGGAGGGTTTGACCTGGAAGAAATTGCAAGGATGGAGAGGGGTGTAGGGACTGGAGGAGGTTACAGAGATAAGAAGGTATGTGGGCTGGAAGAGGTTTCAGAGATAGGGAGAACATAAGAACATAAGAAATAGGAGCGGGAGTAGGCCATCTAGCCCCTTGACCCTGCCCTGCTATTCAATTAGATCATGCTTGATCTGATAGTGGTTTAATTCCATTTACCTGCCTGGTCCCCATAACCCTTAATTCCCATATTGATCAGAAATCTACCTGTGACTTAAATGTATTTAATGAGGTAGCCTCCACTGCTTCAATGGGCAGAGAATTCCAGAAATTGAATAACCTCTAAGAAAAGAAGTTCCTCCTCAACCTCCCCTTTATTTTGAGGCTATGTCCTCTAGTTCTTGTTTCCTTTCTAAGTGGAAAGAATCTCTCTGCCTATCCAGCCCCTTCATTATTATCTTGTAAGTCTCTATAAGATCTCCCTTCAGCCTTCTAAACTCCAACGAGCACAGGCCCAATCTACTCAATCTCTCTGCATAATTTAACCCCCTCATCTCTGGTATCAGCCTAGTGAACCTTCTCTACTCTCCCTCCAAGGCCAATATATCCTTTCACAAATAAAGGGGACCAAAATTGCACACAGTACTCTAGTTGCGGTCTCACCAGTGCCTTGTACAGTTGCAGCAAGACCTCTCTGCTTTTATATTCTATCCCCCTCACTATAAAGGCCAACATTGCATTCGCCATCTTGATCACCTGCTGTACCTGCAGACTGGGTTTTTGTGATTCGTGCACAAGGACTCCCAGGTCCCTCTGCCTAGTAGCATGTTGTAATTTTTCACCATTTAAATAATAGCCCATTTTGCTATTATTCCTTCCAAAGTGGATAACCTCACACTTGCCAATGTTATACTCCATCTGCCAGATCCTCACCCACTCACTTAGCCTATCCAAATTTCTCTGCAGATTTTCCGCATCCTCTACACAATTTGCTTTCCCGCTTATCTTTGTGTCATCAGCAAACTTTGCTACCCTACACTCGGTCCCCTCCTCCAGATCGTCTATATATATGGTAAACAGTTGAGACCCCAGCACCGATCTCTGCTCACGCCACTAGTCACCAACTGCCAACCAGAAAAGCACCTATTATTCCAACTCTCTACTTCCTGTTAGATAGCCAATCCTCAATCCACACTAACATTTTACCCCCAACTCCGTGCACCTTGATTTTCTGCAGCAACCTTTTGTGAGGCACCTTTTTGAACGCCTTCTGGAAATCTAAAAACACCACATCCACTTGTTCCCCTCTGTCAACCGCACTTGTTACATCTTCATAAAAATCCAGTGAATTTGTCAAGCCGGATTTTCCCTTCATGAATCTGTGCTGCATTTGCTTGGTCAAACCATTGCTTTCCAGGTGTCCTGCTATTTCTTCTTTAATGATGGATTCCAGCATCTTCCCAACTATGGACGTTAAGCTAACTGCCTGTAATTACCTGCCTTTTGCCTACTTCCTTTTTTAAACAGTGGCATCACATTAGCAGTTTTCCAGTCAGCTGGCACTTTCCCAGAGTTTAGTGAATATAGTAAATTACAACGAACACATCTGCTATTACTTCTGCCATTTCTTTCAGTACCCTGGGATGTATTCCATCCAGGCCCGGAGACTTGTCTACCTTTAATCCCATCAGCCTACCAAGCACTACCTCTTTAGTAGTAGTAATCATTTTAAGAACCTCACCCCCTCCAGTCCCATGACCGTCAATTTTCGGTAAACTATTTGTGTCCTTTATCGTGAAGACTGACACAAAAAACTTGTTTAAGGCCTTGGCTATTTCCTCGTTTCCCATTATTAAATCCTCCTTCTCGTCTTCTAAAGGGTCCAACATTTACTTTAACCACTCTTTTCCTTTTTATATATTTGTAAAAACTTCTACTGTCAGTTTTTATATTTTGCACTAGTTAAGTTTCATAATCTATCTTTCCTTCCTTTACCACTTTCTTGGTAGTTCTTTGTTGTTTTTTTTTAAAACTTTCCCAATCTTGTAATTCCCCACTAGTTTTGGCCACTCTCTATGGTTCGGTTTTTACTTTAATACGTTCCTTTATTTCCTTAGTTATCCACGGCTGGTTATCCCTTTTCTTACATTCCTTCTTTATCACTAGAATATAAATATATGTCTTGTAGGAGCTGGAGGAGGTTAAAGAAATAGGGTTGTAGGTTCTGAAGGAGATCACAGAGAGGGAGGAGCGAGACAGGGCGAGGGGGGGAGAGAGAGACAGGGCGAGCTCCCATTCCCCCCCAACTCCCCATTCCCCCCCATACTCCATTCCCCCCCCCACCCCCCCCTCCCATCCCCCCCACTCCCCCACTCCCCATTCCCCCCCACTCCCCCATCCCCATTCCCCCCCACTCCACCACCTCAGGGGAACCCTGAGACTCACTGCACGTTCTCCCATTGGACTACTCGAGTCCTCCGGGATGCTTGGTTTCTCCCACAGTCTGAAAGATATGCGGGTGAGGTGGACTGACGTGCTAAATTCCCTCTTGGTGTCCAAAGTCGTGTAGCTTAGTGGGAATTAGCAGGGTAAATATTGGGGTTATAGGGATAGGGCCTGGATGGGATGGGCCAGGGACAGGCTGTGGGAGGGGCAGTGGGCCAGGGACAGGCTGTGGGAGGGGCAGTGGGACAGGGACAGGCTGTGGGAGGGGCAGTGGGGCGGAGTGGAGGGTGTGGGAGAGGCAGAGGGACAAGCAGTGGGACAGAATGAGGTTGTGGGAGGGGCAGCGGTACAGGGACAGGGACAGGCTGTGGGAGGGGCAGCGGGACAGTGAGGGTCTGGAAGAAGCAATGAGACTGGGTTAGGCAATGGGAGAGACGGGACAGCTTACTGCACTGTGCCTCTACGCAGCGGTACAGCAGCACTGACACCAGGAAGATGCTGCAGTTCCGGATGCTGATCTGGGACATGTCCAGACTTCAAACCACCGCCGGATCTGAACGTCCGTTACTGCCTTCAATAGTATAGTGGAATAGACATCTCACACCTCTGATTGGACACAATAAACCTCTCCCAGCCAATCACACAATTACACTCCAGCCTTGTTGCTAGGACCCAGGGGAAGACAGAATTCCGCAGCAATTGTCACTCAGAATGTCATTCATAATGTTAAACAATCCATTCACTTCCCCCAAAAACAAACCTAGTACTGACAGAGTGCTGTACTGTCAGAGGGTCAGTGCAGAGGGAGTGCCACACTGTCAGAGGGTCAGTGCAGAGGGAGTGCATCACTGTCAGAGGGTCAGTGCTGAGGGAGTGCATCACTGTCAGAGGGTCAGTGCTGAGGGAGTGCTGCACTGTCAGAGGGTCAGTGCTGAGGGAGTGCATCACTGTCAGAGGGTCAGTGCTGAGGGAGTGCTGCACTGTCAGAGGGTCAGTGCTGGGGGAGTGCCGCACTGTCAGAGGGTCAGTGCTGAGGGAGTGCCGCACTGTCAGAGGGTCAGTCTGAGAGAGTGCTGTACTGTCCGAGGGTCAGTATGAGGGAGTGCATCACTGTCAGAGGGTTACTACTGACGGAGTGCATCACTGTCAGAGGGTCAGTGCTGAGAGAGTGCTGCACTGTCAGAGGGTCAGTCTGAGAGAGTGCTGTACTGTCCGAGGGTCAGTATGAGGGAGTGCATCACTGTCAGAGGGTTACTACTGACGGAGTGCATCACTGTCAGAGGGTCAGTGCTGAGGGAGTGCTGCACTGTCAGAGGGTCAGTGCTGAGGGAGTGCCACACTGTCAGAGGGTTAGTACTGAGGGAGTGCATCACTGTCAGAGGGTCAGTGCTGAGGGAGTGCTGCACTGTCAGAGGGTCAGTGCTGAGGGAGTGCCGCACTGTCAGAGGGTCAGTGCTGATAGAGTGCTGTACTGTCCGAGGGTCAGTATGAGGGAGTGCCACACTGTCAGAGGATCAGTGCTGAGGGAGTGCTGTACTGTCAGAGGATCAGTGCTGAAGGAGTGCTGCACTGTCAGATGTCAGTGCTGAGGGAGTGCCACAATGTCAGAGGGTTAGTACTGAGGGAGTGCATCACTGTCAGAGGGTCAGTGCTGAGAGAGTGCTTCACTGTCAGAGGGTCAGTGCTGAGGGAGTGCCGCACTGTCAGAGGGTCAGTGCTGAGGGAGTGCTGCACTGTCAGAGGGTCAGTGCTGAGGGAGTGCTGCACTGTCAGAGGGTCAGTGCTGAGGGAGTGCCGCACTGTCAGAGGGTCAGTCTGAGGGAGTGCTGTACTGTCCGAGGGTCAGTATGAGGGAGTGCATCACTGTCAGAGGGTTACTACTGACGGAGTGCATCACTGTCAGAGGGTCAGTGCTGAGGGAGTGCCGCACTGTCAGAGGGTCAGTGCTGAGAGAGTGCTGCACTGTCAGAGGGTCAGTGCTGAGGGAGTGCCGCACTGTCAGAGGGTCAGTGCTGAGGGAGTGCCTCACTGTCAGAGGGTCAGTGCTGAGGGAGTGCTGCACTGTCAGAGGGTCAGTGCTGAGGGAGTGCCGCACTGTCAGAGGGTCAGTGCTGAGGAGTGAGTGCTGTCACTGTCGAGGGTCAGTATGAGGGAGTGCCACACTGTCAGAGGGTCAGTGCTGAGGGAGTGAGTACTGTCAGAGGGTCAGTGCTGAGGGAGTGCAGTACTGTCAGAGGGTCAGTGCTGAGGGAGTGCTGCACTGTCAGAGGGTCAGTGCTGAGGGAGTGCAGCACTGTCAGAGGGTCAGTTGAGGGTAGTGCTGAGGAGTGCATCACTGTCAGAGGGTCAGTGCTGAGGGAGTGCCGCACTGTCAGAGGGTCAGTGCTGAGAGAGTGCTGCACTGTCAGAGGGTCAGTGCTGAGGGAATGCTGCACTGTCAGAGGGTCAGTGCTGAGAGAGTGCCGCACTGTCAGAGGGTCAGTCTGAGAGAGTGCTGTACTGTCCGAGGGTCAGTATGAGGGAGTGCATCACTGTCAGATGGTTACTACTGACGGAGTGCATCACTGTCAGAGGGTCAGTGCTGAGGGGGTGCCGCACTGTCAGAGGGTCAGTGCTGAGAGAGTGCTGCACTGTCAGAGGGTCAGTGCTGAGGGAATGCTGTACTGTCAGAGGGTCAGTATGAGGGAGTGCATCACTGTCAGAGGGTCAGTGCTGAAGGACTGCTGCACTGTCAGAGGGTCAGTGCTGAGGGAGTGCCGCACTGTCAGAGGTTCAGTGCTGAGGGAGTGCTGCACTTTCAAAGGATCAGTACTGAGAGATTGCAGCACTGTCAGAGGGTCATTAGATTCTTAGTACCATCTGATGACCATGAAACCACTGTCAATTTTTGGAAAAACCCATCTGGTTCCCTTAGAAAAGGAAATCTGCTGTCCTTACCCTGGTCTGGCCTACATGTGACTCCAGAATTTCAGCAATGTGGTTGACTGCAGATTGCTCTTGGGCAACCATAGATGGGCAATAAATGCTGGCCATGTCCCATGAATGAATAAAACAGATCTCTATAAAGCAGATCTTTACATCACTGCTCTCTCTTCTCCTTAGCTCCCTTACCACCAACCTCTCAGTTTGCAACAACTGAGATTGGAAAGAGAGAGGGGGGGGTGGGGGGTGGGGGTGGGGGTGGGGGTGGGGGGGGGCGAACATTGTGGATGAGAGGAGAGAATGAGTGACTTAGAGAGAGAGGAAATAGGCAGAGAAGCAATAAGAGTGATGGAGAGAGAGAGAGAGAGCACGAGCAGGAAGACTGGGCTAGGGGAGAGGGTGAGTGTCACACTCAGGAGAGAGGGAGAAACAGACAGAGAGAAGGTGAGGCAGAGTGAAAGAGGGCCATAGTGAAGGTTGGAGAAAGGGAGAGAGAGGGTCAGAGTGAGGGAGGAAGTGAGGGAGGGAGAGAGTGAATGATGGAGGAAGAGTGAGGGAGACAGAGAGAGAAAGAGAGAGAGGGAAGAGCAGTGAGAGACAAGGAGGGTCAGAGAGAGAGAAGGGCAGAGAGAGAGAGAAGGACAGAAGGAAGGATAGAGAGAAGGATAGGAAGGGAACGACAGAAACACAGTAGCGAAGGCAGGAAAAAAGACAGAGAGACAGAGAGAGAGAAAGACAGCTAAAGTGAGATGTAATGCCCTCAGTGACCCCCCCACCCTACCCCCCGCATTGCACCCATGCTGAGAGAATGACGCAGGCTCCTGTTGCAGGAGAAAGAAGGGAACAAACTGTGCAGAACCTAATTGGTGATTTTCCAATTCCTGTTCCAGTTCACAATGTCCTCATTCGCAAAGGAAGAAACTGAACTGGGGTTGGCCGAGAGAAAGACAGGGGGAGAGAGAGAGAGGAGTCAGCTGAGAAAACATCAGCCTGCTGCCATCTGATCCTGCAGCAGGGAATTGGGAAAGATCCCAACAAAGCAAGAGGTCATTCAGCCCATCCAACAGATGGGCGGTCCCAGCACTTCAGCAGAGCCACACAGATCATTCCTCCTTCCACCCCACTCCCACTGCCACCATGTTCTATTCCTGTTCACCTGACAATTGTGCAACTCACCCAGCAGCACACAGCACAGAGTTGTCAATGTGACGAGGGCTGGCACTGGTAGGAAGGGGGCAAACACGGAGGCTTCTGGCACTCTCACCCCTCAGGCGGTTTAATGGGAAGAATATTTCTTAGACAAAATGTCCATCAGTAGCTCAGAATGAGAAATCACAGTCACTCAATTGTCAAAATACACTCTCCCTCTGATAGAGACCAAGGGATGTATAACGTGCAGGAATCAGTGCAGCACTCCTTCAGTACTGACCCTCTGACAGTGCAGCAATCCCTCAGTACTGACCCTCTGACAGTGTGGCACTCCTTCAGTACTGACCCTCTGACAGTGCAGCAATCCCTCAGTACTGACCCTCTGAGAATGCAGCACTCCCTCAGTACTGACCGTCTGACAGTGCGGCACTCCCTCAGCACTGACCGTCTGACAGTGCGGCACTCCCTCAGCACTGACCCTCTGACAGTGCGGCACTCCCTCAGCACTGACCCTCTGACAGTGCGGCACTCCCTCAGCACTGACCCTCTGACAGTGCGGCACTCCCTCAGCACTGACCCTCTAACAGTGCGGCATTCCCTCAGCACTGACCCTCTAACAGTGCGGCACTCCCTCAGCACTGACCCTCTGACAGTGCAGCACTCCCTCAGCACTGACCCTCTGACAGTGCGGCACTCAGTACTGACCCTCTGACAGTGCAGCATCCCTCAGTGCTGACCTTCTGACAATGCGGCACTCCCTTCATCAGGTTAGTGGGAGTTGAGTTCACAAACAGGGCATATATAGACACAAACTGAGTTTTCAAGGTAGTGGTTAGAATGCGAGCTTACCAGGTAATCAAATCTTTACAGGCGCAGGCGATTTGAATGGAGAGAGGGTTAAAGAGGTGTGTATTGTCTCCAGACAGGACAGTAAGTGAGATTTTGCCAGTCCAGGCAAATCATGGGGGTTACAGATAGTGTGACATGAATATAAGATCCTGGTTGAGGGCGTCCTTACGCGTGCGGAATTTGGTTATCAGTTTATGCTCAGCAACTCTGCGTTGTTGTGTGTCGCGAAGGCTGTCTTGGAGAATGCTTACCCGAAGAACAATGGCTGAATGCCCATGACCGCTGAAGTGTTCCCCAACAAGAAGGGAACACTCCTTCCCTGGTGATTATTGAGTGGTGTTCATTAATCCGTTATCGTAATGTCTGCATGGTCTCCCCAATGTACCATGCCTCGGGACATCCTTTCCTGCAGTGCATCAGGTAGACAATGTTGGCCGAGTCTCACTAGTTGGTACTGTGTACCTGGTGGATGGTATTCTCACATGAGACGATGGTATTCCTGTCGATGATCTGGCATGTCTTGCAGAGGTTGCTGTGACAGGGTTGTGTGGTGTTGTGGTCATTGTTCTTCTGATAGCTGGGTAGTTTGCTATGAACAATGGTCTTTTTAAGGTTGTGTGGTTGTTTGAAGGCAAGTAGTGAGGGTGTGGGGATTGCGCTGGTGGGATGTTTGTCTTCATCAATGACATGTTGAAGGCTCCAAATGTCATAGCCTCTCCACACCAGGGAAGTACTGGATGAAGAAGGATACTCTGTCCCCTGTGTCCTGTGTTTGTCTTCTGAGGAGGTTGAAGCGGTTTTTCAATGAGTCGAACACCATATTCTGTTCTTACGAGGGCATCTTTCAGTATCTGGAGATGTCTGTTGCAATCCTCTTCATCTGAGCAGATCCTGTGTATACAGAGGGCTTGTCTGTGGGGGATGGCTTCTTTATCGTGTTTAGGGTGGAAGCTGGAGAAGTGGATCATCATGAGGTTATCTATGCGCTTGTGGTACAGTGAGGTGTGAGGTGACTGTCCTTGATGGAAATGCATGTTCTAAGAATGTAACTGATTCTGGAGAATAGTCCATGGTGAGTCTGATGGTGGGATGAACTTGTTGATGTCATCATATAGTTGTTTCAGTGGTAGCTCACCATAAGTCAAAAGGAAGAAAATGTCATCGATGTATCTAGTGTGTAGCATCAGCTGAAAGTCCTGTGTCGTGGTCTTATTCGAAACTGTGCATGAAAATGTTTGAGGTGTGAATTAGGTCCCCATGGCTGTTCCATGTGTTTGGATGAAAAACTGGTTGTTGAAGGTGAAAACATTGTGGTCCAGGATGAAGTGGATGAGTTGTAGCAGTATAGCAG
This sequence comes from Sphyrna mokarran, assembly GCA_024679065.1. Classification (NCBI taxonomy): domain Eukaryota; kingdom Metazoa; phylum Chordata; class Chondrichthyes; order Carcharhiniformes; family Carcharhinidae; genus Sphyrna; species Sphyrna mokarran. Next base: position 2,405,922 of record JAGIQG010000014.1, on the reverse strand, counting down.
TTGTCAGCGTTAAGTACTGAGGCAGTTCCAGCAATGCCATTCATGATGGGGGAGTGCCAAGACATCCACTGTGACCATGAGTGCCCCTGGTTCAACTGCTCCATGTGTGCTGAGTTTCTGTAGGAAGTCTGTAGTACCATGGCAGAAGCTGGGTGTTCTTTGTACAATGGGTTTCAAGATACCATTGACTTGGCTGGAGAGGTTCTCGCACAGGATCCCATTGTCTGATAGGATGGGACGGCCGAGTGTGTTTGCCTTGTGCATCTTTGGGAGGCAGTAGAGACCTCCAACATGGGATGAGAGCACAAATGAGGTCCAGATCAAAGGTCTGGATCAGTCTGTTGAGTTGACGGATGCGTTCTTTGGTCAGATTTGCGGGTAACTGTCTGTAATGTTCCTTGCTGTTCAGTTGTCGGTACACGTCTTTGCAGTAATCCGTTCTGTTCAGTATGATGATGGCTCATCCTTTGCTGGTTTGATGATAATGTTGCAGTTGATCTTGAGAGCACAGTTGGCATTGCGTTGTGCTTGGGTGATGTTCAGGGCTGTCTTGTGAGTGTGACAGATGAATCTGGCATTGATGCACTGTCAGAGGGTCAGTACGGAGGGAGTGTTGCACTATCAGAGGTTCTGTACTGAGGGAGTGCCGCACTGTCAGAGGGTCAGTCCTGAGGAAATGCCGCACTGTCAAAGGTCAGTGCTGAGGGAGTGCTGCATTGTCAGAGTCAGATACTGTTAAAATGTCTATATTTTTTGATGAGAGGTTATTCCATGGCCTTGTTTGTTTTATATTTTTCAATCGTTGCTCAGATAAGGAATCTCAGGGTCTTACTTATCGAAGTGTTTGTAACAATGACCATATTTTGCCTCTTATCATATCACTCGCGGGGGAGGTTCACTGTTTGGGAATTAAAATGATACACTTATTCCATAACAAGCCCTCCTGATGAGCTTCACTAGCAGTGCCGCATATCCTGAGAGCCAGGAGGTGAAGGGACCTCTCCCTGGACAACATTAGCACCAAGTAGTCTCCACCAGGAATTGTGTCCAGTATCCCCAGCTGGCATGAATCCTGAACCTCCTGAATCCTCGGTGAGAGAGAGGGTGTGAGAGATCGAGAGAGAGAGAGAGAGAGAGAGAGAAAGCCAGGGAGAGACCCACTGAGTGCCAGCTACTTCTGGGACAAGGAGCCCTCAGCTCAGCCAAAGAGGTATGTTATATGGAGCGTCTTGGATGGAGGAAGGGTGAGACATGCAGAGAAACAAGACTGGGATGGAAAGAGAAATATGGAGAGAGTGATAATGAGAGGTGTGTGTGTTTGTGTGTGTTTGTGTGTGTGTGTGTGTGTGTGTGTGTGTGTGTGTGTGTGTGTGTGTGTGTGTGTGTGTGTGTGTGTGTGTGTGTGTGTGTGAATGAGAGAGCGAGAGAGAAATTGGAGAGGGAGAAAGAGAGAGAAAAACATGGTGTGATGGAGAGAAAGACAGCGAGACAGAATTTTCCCACCCTGACTGCCACAGGAATTGGAGTGGGTGGGACACGGATCTTGCAGAACTGTGCTGATCTTGAGCAGGATTTTCCAGTATCAGGGTGAGCATGGCCAGAAAATCCCATCCAGAGAGAGAGAGAGAAAGAAGGATGGTTGGTAGAGAATAGGAGAGAGAAGGTGCAAAACCGACGGAGAGATGTAGTAGGGTAGATATGTATATGAAAGAGGGAGAATAAAGGGTGAGAGAAAGAGATCAATAGTAGAGACAGAGAGAGAGAGAGAGAGAGAGAAGGGTATTGTCAGAGCCAATACATAATACAGAGCAGTAAAGGCCCTTCAGCCCATCAAATCTACACTGACAATATCTACCACTAAGTCACGCTAATCCCATTTTCCTGCATTGTCCCATATCCTTGAATGTTATGGTATTTCAAGTGCTCATCCAAATATTTTTGAAAGATTGTAAGGTTTCCAGTCTCCACTACCTTCCCAGACAGTGCATTCCCACCACCCTCTGAGCGAAAAGGTTTTTTTTCCAAAACTTCTCTGACTCTCCTGCCTCTTACCTGAAAACTATGCCCCTCGTGATTGGCCCCTCAGCCAAGGGGACCAGCTGCTTCCTATTCACTCTATCCATACCCCTCATAATCTTACACACCTCAATCATGTTTCCCCTCAGCCTTCTCTGCTCTGGAGAAAACACCAGCCTATCCAGTCTCTTCTTATAGCTGAAATGCTCCATCCAGGCAACATCCTGGCAAATCTCCTCTGCGCCTTCTGAAGTACTATGATAATCTTCCTATAGTGAGGTGACCAAAACTGCACTCAACACTCTAACTGTGGATGGCTAGAAATAAAGAGAGGTAGAGAGATAGAGAATGTGATAGAGAGAGAAGGACTGAGGGTTTTAAATTTAAATTTATTTATTTAGAATCATAGAATTCCTATATAGTGTAGAAGGAGGCCATTCTAACCACTGAAACTGCAGCGATGACAATCCCACCCAGGCCCTAACCCCATGTAATTACCTTAGTTAATCCCCCTGATACTAAGGGGCAATTTAGCACAGCCAATCAGTCTAACCAGTACTCTTTGGACTGTGGCAAGAAACTGGAGCACCCGGAGGAAAGCCACGCAGACATGGGGAGAAGGTGCAAACTCCTAACTATCCGCACTAACTTGCGGATAGTGAGGAGGATTGTCAGGCGATGCAGCAGGACATACATAGGCTGGTAGCTTGGGCAGATAGAATTCAATCCTGATAAATGCGATGCGATGCATTTCGAGAGAAAGAATGTAGGGGGCAGGTATATGATAAAGGGTAGACCTATTAAGAGTATAGAGACGCAGAGGGACCTGGGAGTGCACGTGCACAAGTCTCTGAAGGAGGCAGAGCAGGTGGAGAAGGTTGTGAAGAAAGCATATAGTATGCTAGCCTTTATAGGAAGGGGTATAGAGTACAAGAGCTGGCCTTTAATGTTGCAGTTGTATAAAACGTTAGTTAGACCTCATTTGGAATACTGCGTCCAGTTCTGGTCGCCTTACTACCGGAAGGACGTGGAGACTCTGGAGAGAGTGCAGAGGAGGTTTACCAGGATGCTGCCTGGTATGGAAGGTCTGAGTTACGAGGAGAGATTAGGCAAATTGGGACTGTTTTCCTTAAAAAGACGTAGACTTAGAGGAGATCTGATAGAGGTGTACAAGATTATGAAGGGGATAGATAGAGTAAACAGGGTTAAGCTTTTTCCTAGGATGGACTCAAATAGCATGAGGGGTCACAGGCTTAGGGTGAGGTGGGTAAGGTATAATTTGGATGCTAGAGGGAGTTTTTTCACACAGAGGGAGGTGGAGGTTTGGAATGCGCTGCCAAGTAAAGTGGTGGAGGCAGGCAGTCTGGAGTTATTTAAGAAATACTTAAATGGGCACATGAACAGAATGGGAATGGAGGGATATAGAAAACTGATTTAAAATAGGGATCATGAGCTTTGGGAGTCCCTGGGAATTGTGTAAATAGATGATGATATTGATGTACTTGTTTTTATCCTACAGGTGCTTTGGTCCACCTTGTTGTCTAACAAGGGGCATACACGCCATGGGTCGTGAGAGGGCTGCTCTTGGATTTTTTTTCGAGAGTATCCTAGTGCTTCACATCGTTAGTGTACGCTTGACCTGGATCATTTGATGGGCAACACGACAGCTCAGTGACTATCGCTGTGCTGTGCAGATACATGGATTTGGGCCTGTGTCTGTGGGGGTTTGCGCATTCTCCCCGTGCTTGCGTGGGTTTTCTCCGGGTGCTCCGGTTTCCTCCCACATCCCAAAGATGTGCTCTTAGGCTAATTGGCAAAACAATTCTCCCTAAATTGTCTCAAATTTGGTTTTTAATCCATAGATCTATAAACATAGACAGGGATCACAGGTAGAGGTGAGAACATCAGGGTGGCGGCACGGGCTCATTGGGCCGAAGGGCCTGTTTCCCATGCTGTTTTGTTCTTTGTTCCATATAGATAGTGACCTGAGGCTGGAATTGAACCCGGGACTCTGTGAGGCAGCAGTGCTAACCACTGTGCTGTGAGAAATACAGAGTCAAGACAATGAGAGATAGAGTGGAAGCGAGCAGGAGAGGGAGAGGTATAAAAACTGAGAGAGAAATGCAACACGATAGAGACAGCGAAAGACAGAGTGGAAGAGAGAGAGAGAGAAATATACAGAGAGAGTGAGAGAGAGATGGGACGTGATATAGAGAGAGAAAGAAAGAGATAGAGTAGGGGAGAAAGAGAGAGATGGGACGTGATATAGAGAGAGAAAGAAAGAGATAGAGTAGGGGAGAAAGAGAGAGATGGGACGTGATATAGAGAGAGAGAGAGAGAGAGAGAAAGAGATAGAGTAGCAGAGAAAGAAAGAGGGAGACAGAGAGAGGGGGATAGAGGCAGAGAGAGAGAGAGACAGAGGGGATGGAGGTGAAGAGAGAGAGAGGATAGTGTTGGAAATGGAGAGAGAGAGAGAGAGCGAGAGAGGGCGGTGTTGGAGGCAGAGAGAAAGAGAGAGAGAGGGGTGTTGGAGGCGGAGAAAGAGAGAGAGAGAGAGAGGAAGATATTGGAGGTGGAGAGAGAGAGAGAAAGAGAACAAGAGAGGGGGGTGTTGGAGGTGGAGAGAGAGAAAGGGAGCGAGAGAGGGTGGGTGTGGAGGTGGAGACAAAGAGAGGGGAGCTGTTGGAGGCAGAGAGAGAGAAAGAGAAGAGGGTGTTGGATGCGGAAGGGGGGAGATGATATTGGAGGTGGAGAGAGAAGGGGGGTTGGGGGCTGAGAGGGTTAGTGGAGGGAGTTTTTTAGAGGGTGGGGGCGTTAAGAGGCAGTTACAAGGTTGTCTGTCAATGGCGGAGGGGTGTTAAGCAGGGCAGGACGAGAGAGAGGGAGATACTCACCCTGAGAGTAGTGTGAGACAAACCCTTCCCAAAGTGGTTATTTTGTATTGCTGAGTCATGTCCAGTCAGAACCCGGCACAAGATCCTGTCTTTGTATCAGTTCCAAGGCCAGGACCAGAACACAGTGTTTCCGTCTGGGGACAATTGGGAGATTAGTGTGAGGAAGAAGCATTTCGGCCAGCACTGCCATTCATAAAGGCTGTGCAGTTCCTTCCGAATTGTTCTTTCAGATTCTCCGAGGAAGACTCAAGGTGGGTGGGTGGGGAGATGAGAGAGGGGGGCACTCCAACAGAGCAGAAGGATCAAAGGGATGGGGCATCCATGGCCAGGCAGAGAGAGGTGTGGATGAGAGCAGTGCGGGGGTGTGGGGTTGGGTAGGGAGGGGAATGTGGGTTGTGGTGTGTGTTACACCGCGAACAGAGCTGAATGGCCTCCTTCTGTTCCTGTGTAACAGGTTGGAGAAGGGGCTGAATGGGCTCCTCCTGTTCCTGTATAACAGGCTGGAGAATAAGGATAGCAGGCTGATAACAGGAAGGGACTGTGGTGCTGTCCCACAAGTTTCAGTGTGGGGGCTCAATAATTGTCGATATTTATTAGTGAATTATACACTGGCTGGAAAAGCCACTTCCTAAATTGGCTGAGAAATGGATGATGTTGTAGACAGTGTGGCTGGAAACATAAATTTTCAAGAGATAGCGATACAATGAAGAGCAACGGCAAAACTGTGTGAAGGAGCTAAACGCAGGCAGATGTAAAGCCAGCCAAAACTGGGGACTTTGTAAGATGGTGCTAAATTCTCCCTCACTGTACCCGAACAAGCATTGGAGTATTTCAACTCAGGGAATTTCACAGTAACAGTAAGTGTTACCAATAAACTTTAAAAACAGCTTTAAAATTGCCCTTTGAGAAGGTGGTGGTAAACTGCTTTCTTGAACTGCTGCAGTGCCTGAAGGGTAGGTAGATCCACAGTACTGTTAGAGAGGGAGTTTCAGGATTTTGACCCAGTGACAGTGCAGGAACGGCCGATACAACTCCAAATCAGGATGGTGAAGGGCTTGGGGGAGAACCTTCAGGTGGTGGTGTTCCCAGGTATCTGCTGCTCTTGTCCTTCCAGCGGTCATGGGTTTGGAAAGCACTGTCCAAGGATCTTTGGTGAATTGCTTCAGTGCATCTTGAAGATGGTACACACGATGCTACTGAGCATTGGTGGTGGAAGGTATGAATGTTTGTAGATGTGGTGCCAGTCAAGTGGGCTGTTTTGTCCTGGATGGTGTCAAGCTTCTTCAGTGTTGTTGGAGCCACACCCATCCAGGCAAGTGTGGAGTATTCAATCACACTTCTGACTTGTGCCTTATAGATCACAGAATCATAAAATCCCTGCAGTGCAAAAGGAGACCATTTGGCCCATCGGTCTGCATCGATTTTATGAAAAAGCATCCTATCTCTCTCTCTTATAATCCCATGTATTTGCCCAAGAAATCCCCCTAACTTGAGACACTAAGGGGCAATTTAGCATGGTCAATTCAGCTAACCTGCATATCTTTCAGACTATGGGAAGAAACTGGAGCACTCAGAGGAAACCCACGCAGACGTGGGGAGAACGTGCAGACTCTGCGTAGAACAGTGACCCAAGAGTAGAATCAAACTGTGAGGCAGCAGTGCTAACCACTGTAGCACTGTGCCACCCAATGGTGAACATGCTTTGGGGAGTCAGGAGGTGAGCCCATCCAGGCAAGTGGAGTGTTCCATCACACTGCTGACTTGTGCTTTGTAGATGGTTAACAGGCTTTGGGGACTCAGGAGATGAGTTACTCTACACAGGATTCCCAGTCTCTGAACTAGTGGCTACAGTATTAATATGGCTGGGTCCAGTTCAGTTTCTGTCATTGGAACCCCCTTGGATGTTCATAGTAGTGATTCAGCGATGAGAATGCCATTGAATGGATTTTGACGGGGGTCATGATTAGGTTGTCTCTTATTGATGATGGTCATAGCCTGGCCTTGTGTGGCGTGAATATTATTTGCCAATTGTCAGCCCAGGCCTGGATATTGTCCAGATCTTGTTGCATTTGGTACTGCATTGGGGCATGACATTGGATGTTAGTACCTGCATCAGTATCCACTCTTATACATCTATGGGAGTATAACAGAGGTGGCCACTGCACTCCTCAAAGACTAAGTCCCTTCACCAGATTCCCCTCTATATACAAACTATCTCCATTCCTAACAGTGCTTCAGGCACAGAGTCAGAATCTGGAGGGTCAGTAACCCTGATGTTCTTCAATATATCACAGGTGAGATTGGGCAGGTGATCATTCCTTCAATAAGGGACTTCATACTCGAAGAGGCACATCTCCTGGGCCTGATAGGGGTCATTATAGCCACACGCTGCAGCTCACGGAGCATGGCTTATTCCTTGCATTCCAAAGCACGCTATATCACACAATAGAGGGAGCTGGCATTTTTTTAATAGGATGTGGGTGCTGCTGGAAAAGCCCAGAATTTGTCCTCCACAACTAATTGCCCCTTGACTGGGGTCTCTCACTCAGCCCATTTAAGAGGGCAGTAGAAAGTCAACCCCATTGCTATGGTTCTGAAGTCACATGTAGGCCAGACCAAGGTAAGGGTGGCAGATTTCCCTCCCTAAAGGACATCAGTGAACCAGATGAGGTTTTCTGACAATTGATGACGGTTGCCATTATTAATGATTCAATTCTAGATTTAGTAATTAAATTTGAATTCCTCCAACTGCCATGAAAATATCAGCCAGTTGGTTTAAATCTGTTGAGTTCAGAGGTATGCTTCAAATCAACATTGTGAAAGGGATATCATGCTTAACTGATGTATTGGCGTTCTCCGGCCACTAGTGCTGTGAGTAAATGGGAACTGCAGATGTGCTGTACTCTCCAGAAAAGATTTGATAAAATTCGTTATTGCAGAAATTAAATTGTTTTGGTGCAGGGGATAATATAGTGACTGGGATTGAAGATTGATTAGCTAACAGAAAACAGAGAGTAGGCATAAATGGATATTTTTCTGGTTGGCAGGATGGTGTGTCACAGGGATTGATGCTGGTCCTCAGCTTTGTATAATTTAATATCAATCACTCAGATGAAGGGACTGGAGATACGAGTGATAAATTTACTGATGACACAAAGAGGGAAGGTGTCATCATTTCGTTAGGGTTAGTCTTCAGTTATCATATTGCATTATTAAACACAAAAAAACAGACATGCCCGTGATTTACAACAATATCAGTCCTCAACTGTGGATCAATGATACCCAGTCCAGTGAGTGAGTGTGTGCTTTAAACTCCCACAACTCACCTCTCATTGTGTGAGCTCCCACTCACACACGCACGCACGCACACACACACACACACATTCCACCCCCCCCTCCCCCCCAGAAATTGATAATTCCCCATGTCCTTTGTGACAGGTAGGAAGTAAATTGTTAAGGGGACATAAGGAGATATCACTAGGTTAAAAAAGTGGGCAATGATCTGGCAAATGACATATAATATGGGAAAAAGGGAAATTATAAATTTTTAAGCGCATTTATTAATCACAAGTAGTCTTTCATTAACACCACAACTAAATTACTGTGAAAATCCCCTAGTCACCATACTCTGGCGCCTGTTCAGGTACACTGAGGGAGAATTTAGAACGGCTAATGCGCCTAATCAGCAAATCTTTGGGACTGTGGGAGGAAACCACAGCACCTAGAGGATACCCACACAAACACAGGAAGACTCTGCACAGTCAGTGACCCAAGCCAGGAATTGAACCTGGGTCCCTGGCGCTGTGAGCCACTGTGCCACCATGTCGCTCTAAGACTGCTTCAGGTATGAGGTGAGCAATTGCAGAACTGTGAGGAGCAGAGGGATCTTGTCATCCTAGTGCATAAATCACAAAAGACCAGTATAGAGGGACAGCAAGTAATCAGGAAAGCTAATAGAATGTTATTTATTGGTTATAAAAGTGGGGAGATAATGGTTCAGTTGGTGAGACCACATCTGGAGTATTATGTAAAATGTTGGTCTGCTTATTTAAGGGAAGTTGGATGTGTTGAAAGCAGTTCGGAGAAGGTTTACCAGACTCATACCAGGAACAGGTGAGTTGTCTGATGAGGGAATGTTGGAGAGGTTAGCATTGTATCCACTGGAATTTAGAAGGGTAAGAGGCAACTTGATTGAAAGATCCTGAGGGGGTATTAACAGGGTGGATGTGGAGAGGACGTTTCCTCATGGGAGAATGTAGAATTCGGGGTCACTGTTTAAAAATAAGGGGTTGCCATTTGGAAATGAAGATGGGGGAATTTTTTTCTCTCAGAGGGGACTGAGTCTCTGGAACATTCTTCCTCAAAAGGCAGAGGAAGCAGAATCTGTGGATATTTTAAGTCAGAGCAAGAGAGATTCTTGATGAATGAAGGCGTGAAATGTTATTGCACGGTCAACAAAAATGTAGGGTTGAATCAGATCAACCATTGAATGGGGCAACAAGTTTGAGGGCCTGAATAGCCTACTCCTTCTCCCTGCTTGTGTTTAAGGGGAAATTGATTTGATATGATTTATTATTGTCACATGTGTTGGGATACAGTGAAAAGTATCGTTTCTTTGCGCTATACAAAGCATATTGTTCACAGAGCACATAGGGGAGAAGGAAAGGAGAGGATGTAGTCTTACAGTCACAGCAAGGGGGTAGAGAAAGGTCAACTTAGGTCTATTCAAAAGTCTGACAGCAGCAGGGAAGAAGCTGTTCTTAAGTTGGTCGGTACATGATCTCAGACTTTTATATCTTTTTCCTGATGGAAGAAGGTGGGAGAGAGAATGTCTAGGGTGCGTGGAGTCCTTAATTATGCTGGCTGCTTTGCTGTAGCAGCAGGAAGTATAGAAAGAGTCAATGTATGGAAGGCTGGTTTGTATGATACATTGGGCTACATTCACGACTTTTTGTAGCTTCTTGCATTCTTGGGCAGAGCAGGAGCCATTCCAAGCTGTAATACAACCAGAAAGAATGCTTTCAATAATGCATCTGTAAAAGTTGGTGAGGATTGTAGCTGACATGCCAAATTTCCTTAGTTTTCTGAGAAAGTAGAGGCTTTGGTGGGCTTTCTTAACTATAGTGTTGGCACGGGGAGAGAATCAGGACAGGTTGTTGGTGATCTGGTCACTTAAAAACTTGAAGCTCTTGACCCCATTGATGTAGTACCTAGATACACAAGTGAGAAAGGGAGGGAGATGGAGGGTTTGGTGTGTTGGGAGGTGGGAGGGTAGCAAAGGGCTCACATGGAGTGAAAAAGCAAGCATGGAGTATTTGGAGAGACAGCTGTCAGTGTGCAGAAAATTATTTCCTTCACTTTGTAAAGTTGGAGCGCTGAAATATGTTTTCTGGATTTGTTACACCCTCCCTTAAGGTTAGGTAGCGCTCAGGCACAAGATGACCAGCACGGCAAAGCCAGAGGAAGTGACAATGTTCAGTGCCGGCTTCTCACACAGCCAACTATCCAACAGCCAAATCCAAGAGACCGACAGGTCAGAGAAGCAGCAGCCTGGGAAAAGAACGGAGAATGGAGTAGTGAATGCATTGGGCGTAAGTGCCAGAGCTAAAACTGGCAGCCATTTTGTTCTGGCTTGGGGTGAGGTGGAGGTGGAGGGGCAGGGAGAGAGACAAATTGCCCCTCAATTTGGGGTATTCTCAAAGCAGCAATCAGGAATACACCAGATTTAACATTGCCTCCTTAACTTTGACAAGATCCAAAGACAGCGAGCTACCTCCTTTTCTTGCAGTTTAAATTTTGGACAGAGCAGCTGTGTGGTAATACTGACCCCCAGTTTCTGGTCATGTCCCATGAGTGACAACTATTGGGCCCCATGACACACCTCCCTTCCAATACAGGCCAGGGATTGTTTGGTATTGAAAGAGATGAAGGACCTTGGCTTATTGTCACAGCTGAAAGATTTTATCCTCCAGAATATATTCCACTCTCAGCACTGATCCTCTGACAGTGCGGCGCTCCCTCAGTACTGACCCTCTGACAGTGCAGCACTCCTCAACACTGATCCTCTGACAGTGCAGCTCTCCCTCAACACTGACCTCTGACAGTGCAGCACTCCTTCAACACTGATCCTCTGACAGTGCAGCTCTCCCTCAACACTGATCCTCTGACAGTGCAGCTCTCCCTCAATACTGACCTCTGACAGTGCAGCACTCCCTTAGTACTGATCCTCTGACAGTGCAGCACTCCCTCAATTGTGCTCCCTTATTTGCTCAATACAGCAAAATATCTTGTCACAATGGTTTGCTGGTTTATTTGAAGTTGAGATGTTATTTTATTCTTTGTGTTCCGATGTACAGTCCCTCGTTTTCTGCCGCTCCTTCCCAATCTCCACTCCACTCCTTCCATCCTCTTTTAATCCTTTCCCCGTCAATCCATTACTTTCCTTGGCTGTCTGAGATTTTCTCATTACCATGACATCTGCACCATGCTGAATTCTGCCTCATCCCGAAGTTGTGAGTGATGCACAATCTCTTGTGTATGTGAGTCTCTCTCTCTCTGTCTTTCTCTCTTTCCTACCATTCTTTTTTTCTGATGCTCTCTTTCTCCTGCTGTTCTTTCCATCCTCCTTTCCTTCCTTCCTCTCATGCATCCCTTTCTCTCTATCCCTGTGTGGTAATACTGACCCCCAGTTTCTGGTCATGTCCCATGAGTGACAACTATCCCTTTCTGTCTATCTTCATTGTTCTGTCCATTCCCCTCCTTCATTCATTCCCTCTCTTTCCCTCCCTCTCTCTCCATTCCTCCCTCCCTCTATTCCTCTTTCCCCCCTCAGGCCATCTTTTCATTTCCTCCTCCCTCACTCCTTCCAATCCCTTTCCTATCTTTGCCTCCCCTCCCCCCTCCTGATTTCTTTCCTCCTCCCCTTCCTTCCCCCCCTCATCTCCATCCCCTTTCCTTCTCTTTTCCCCATTCCCTCCCTCCCGCTTTTCCT
>JAGIQG010000014.1:2171179-2393921 GCA_024679065.1 Sphyrna mokarran | reverse complement strand
GAACCTGCAACAACCATTCCCGTCCCTGCTCTATCCATGTCTCTGAAATGGCCACAACATCGAAGTTCCAGGTACTGGTCCAAGCTGCAAGTTCCTCCACCTTATTGTGAATACTTCTTGCATTAAAGTATACGCATTTCAAACCATGCACTACTCCACTCGTATGCTGCTGTGTTTTACAGTTCTCATCTATGACCCCCCTGTTCTCGTCCCTCTTAACATCCAAACTACTCAGGATCCCACCCCCCCCCTCCGAATCAGTTTAAAGCCCCCTGCATAGCCTTTGCAAATTTTCCCCCCAAAAAATTGATTTCCCCTCTGGTTCAGGTGTAAACCATCTCTCTTGTAGAGGTCCACCTATCCCAGAATGAGTCCCAATTGTTCAGGAACCTGAACCCCTCCCTCCTGCACCATCCCCGCAGCCACGAGTTCAAACATTCCTCCCTCTCTCTGTTCTTCTCTAAACTATCCCGTGGCACAGGCAAGAGTCCAGAGATAACCACTCTGTCTGTTTTGGCCCTAAGCTTCCACCCACTCCATAAATTTCTGTTTAATATCCCTTCCCTTGTCCTACCTACATCTACTAAGATGATTGGATTGGTGGGTACTGAGGAGCAGTGCCTGCAATACAACTGAACATAGATAGCTGGTAGATTGGGCAGATAGATGGCAAATGGAATTTAATCCAGATAAATGCGAGGTGATGCATTTTGGCCGGAATAATGTAGAGGGGAGTTATAGGATAAAAGGTAAAACTATCCGGAGTATAGAGACGCAGAGAGACCTGGGGGTGCAAGTTCACAAGTCTCTGAAGGTGTCAGTACAGGTGGAGAATGTGGTAAAAAAAAGCGTATGGTATGTTAGCCTTCATAAGAAGGGATACAGAATACAAGAGTAGGAGTCTGATGTTGCAGGTGTATAGAACGTTGGTTAGGCCTCATCTGGAGTACTGCGTCCAGTTCTGGTCGCCGTACTACAGGAAGGATGTAGAGGCCCTGGAGAGAGTGCAGAGGAGATTTACCAGGATGCTGCGTGGTATGGAAGGGCTGTCTTACGAGGAAAGATTGAAAACACTGGGGTTGTTTTCCCTTGAAAGACGTCGGCTGAGAGGGGATCTTTTAGAGGTATATAAGGTTATGAGGGGTATAGATAGAGTAAATGGTGGTAAGCTTTTTCCACCATTAGAAATGGATAGAACGAGGGGTCACGGGCTCAGGGTGAGGGGGGGCTATGTATAAGATGAATATTAGAGGCCAGTTTTTCACACAAAGGGTAGTGGGGGTGTGGAATGCACTGCCGAATAAGGTGGTGGGAGCAGGCACGCTAGGGTTGTTTAAGGGTCTCTTGGACAGCCACATGAGCGGTCTGCAGATAGAGGGATATAGCAGGACTGTTTGAATATCGGGAGGACCAAATAGTAGTAGACTATCTTTTAGTTTCGTCTCAGGAATGTCTTAGTTTTTATCTTAGAATGTTTAATTAAGTCTTATTTGTTTCCGCAGGCAATTCGGTCCACCTTGTTGACCAACAAGGGGCATGCATGCGGCATGTCGTGCAAGAGCTGCTCTTGGAGGTTGCTTCAGGAGTTGCCTAGTGCTTCACGTCGTCAGTGTATGCTTAAACTGGACCATCTGATGGGCAACATGACAGCTCAGAGACTATCACTGCTGCTGTGCTGACACATGGATTTGGGCCTGTGTCTGTGGGAGTTTGCGCGTTCTCCCCATGGTTGCGTGGGTTTCCTCCGGGTGCTCCGGTTTCCTCCCACATCCCAAAAATGTGCTCTTAGGCTGATTGGGTAACAAATTGTCCCTATATGGGAATCTTCAACAATAGGCATAGCCTAAAGTCAAGGATATGTCATTAAGATGTTAGGACGGCGGCGTGGGCTCGTTGGGCCGAAGGGCCTGTTTCCCGTGCTGTGTTGCTCTTTGTTCTTTGTATCATGAGTCCCTACATGAACTATGACTTGGGGCTGACTCCCCTCTCCCTTAAGAATCTTAAAAACCCGCTCTGAGACATCCTGGACCCCGGCCCCCGGGAGGCAACACACCAGCCCTGAGTCCCGTTTATTACTATTTACTCTCCTATCTGTCCCCCTAACTATGGAGTCTCCAATTACCAGGCCCAATCTCTTATTCCCCCTACCCACCTGAGCGTTCCCAGCAGGCTCACCCCCAGGGACCTGCTCCCTTTGGCCATCTCCAGTTGATTCCTCCTCAACTGTAGCCTCCAGGACAGAAAACTTGTTTTGGAGGGAAACAGCCCTGGGGGATTGTCTCCCCGATTGCTTCTTACCCCTCTTCCTAATAGTTACCCAAGAATCACTTTTAGGAGTGACTATCCCTTTGTAACTCCAATACTTCGGTAACTTCAGTAAGGGAACAGCTCAGAAACAGTGACCACAATTCAGTAAGCTTTAAGATACTGACAGATAAAGACAATTGTAGTCCTCAAGTTAAAATGCTAAATTAGGGGAAGGCTAATTACAACAATATTAGGCAGAAACTGAAGAATGTAGATTGGGGGCAGATGTTTGAGGGCAAATCAACATTTGGCAATGTGGGATGCTTTCAAGTGTAAGCTAATTGGGATTCAGGACCAGCACATTCCTGTAATGATGAAGGGTAAGTTTGTCAAGTTTTGAGAACCTTGGATAATGAGAGATATTGTGAGCTTAGTCAAAAAGAGAAAAGAGGCTGGGAAAACATAAAGCAAGTGTGGAGTACAAGGAAAGTAGAAAGGAACTTAAACAAGGAGTAAGGAGGGCTAAAAGGGGTCACGAAAAAGCATTGGCCAGCAGGATTAAGGAAAATCCTACGGTTTTTTATACACATATAAAGAGCAAGAGGTAACCAGAGAGAGGGTTGCTGCACTCAAGGACAAGGGAGGGAATCTATGTGTGGAGCCAAAGGAAATATTCAAGGTATTAAATGAGTACTTTGCATCAGTATTCATCAAAGAGAAGGATTTGGTGAATCTTGAGTTTGAGTGTGTAGATAGTTTGAGTCATGTTGAGATCAAAAAGGAGGAGGTACTCGGGTTCTTGAGAAACAATAAGGTAGGCAAGTTCCCAGTGACTGATAGCATATACCCCAGAATACTAAGAGAGGCAAGGGAGGAAATTGCTGCAGCCTTGAGAGAAATTTTTGTATCTTTACTGGCTACAGGTGAGGTCCCAGAAGATTGGAGAATCACCAATGTTGTTCCTTTGTTTAAGAAGGGTAGCAAGAATAATTACAGGCCAGTGAGCCTTATGTCAGTTGTTGGGAAATTATTGGAGAGGATTCTTCAAGACAAGATTTATTCCCCACTTCAAAATAAGTGAATGTATTTGTGAGAGGTAACATGGTTTTGTGAAGAGGAGGTCATGCCTCACTAACTTGATCAAGTTTTTCAAGGAAGTGGCGAAGATGATTGATGAGGGTCGGGCAGTGGATGTTGTCTACATGGACTTCAGTAAGGCCTTTGACAAGGTCCTTCATGGCAGAAGGTGAAGTCACATGGGATCAGAGATGAACTGCAAGGTAGATACAGAACTGGTCCAGTCAAAGACGATAGAGGGTAGCAGTGGAAGGGTGCATTTCTGACTGGAAAGCTGTGACACATGGCATTCCTTAGGGATCAGTGTTGGGACCTTTGCTACTTGACATATTAATAAATGACTTGGAGGAAAATGTAACTGGTTTGATTAGTAAGTTTGCAGACAATTCAAAGCTTGGTGGATTTGCAGATAGCAATGATTTGATCTGATTTACTATTGTCACATGTATTAATATACAGTGAAAAGTATTGTTTCTTGTGTGCTGTACAGACAAAACATAACAGTCATAGAGAAGGAAATGAGATTTCAGAATGTTATGTTAAAGTCATATTTAGGGTGTAGAGAAAGGTCAACTTAATGCAAGATAAGACTATTCAAAAGTCTGACAACAGCAGGGAAGAAGCTGTCCTTGAGTCGGTTGGTTCATAACCTCAGACTTTTGTATCTTTTTCCGAAGGAAGAAGGTGGAAGAGAGAATGTCTGTGGGGTCAATTATGCTGGTTGCTTTGCTAAGGCAGTGGCAAGTGTAGACACAATCAATTGATGGGAGGCTGGTTTGCATGATGAATTGGGCTACATTCAAGACCTTTTGTAGCTCCTTGCGTTTTTGGGCAGAACAAGTAGTCAAGAAGCCATTTGACATGCTTGCCTTCATCGGCCACGATATTGAGTTTAAAAATTGGCAAGTCATGTTGCAGCTTTATAGAAGCTTACTTTGGCCGCACTTGGAATATAGTGTTCAAATCTGGTCGCCACACTACCAGAAGGATGTGGGGGCTTTGGAGAGATTTACCAGGATGTTGCCTGGTATGCAGGGCATTAGCTACGAGGAGAGGTTGGAGAAACTAGGTTTGTTCTCATTAGAACAACGGAGGTTGAGGGGCTACCTGATAGAAATCTACAAGATTATAAGAAGCATAGACAAAGTGGATAGTCAGAGGCTTTATCCCAGGGTGGAAGAGTCAATTACTAGGGGAACAGGTTTAAGGTCTGAGGGGCAAGGTTTAAAGGAGATATACAAGGCAAGTTTTTTACACAGATAGTAATGGGTGTCTGGAACTCGCTGCTGGGAGGTGGGAGGGGGTAGCAGATACAATAGTGACTTTTAAGGGGCATCTGAATAGGATGGGAATGAAGGATTTGGTCCCTGGAAGGATAGGGGGCTTTAGTTCAGTCAGGCAACATTGTCAGTGCAGGCTTGGAGGGCAGAAGGGCCTGTTCCTGTGCTGTAATTTTCTTCCTAGCTCTTGTTCTTTGCGTAACATCACCTCCAAAGAAAATACTGTCATGGGAACAGGAGTAGGCCATTCAGCCCATCAAGCTATTATTTGACTATTTATCTAAACCCCCTCCAAGCATTCCAGTTTAATGAGATGAACAAGAACAGAAGCCAATACTTAATTAATTCAGCTATCTCTCTCTTTTACTTCACAATTCATGTACCAACTCAAAGTTAAACAGTTGCAACACTTTTAGCTCTTTTACTGAACTTTAACTATTTAACTGAAAATAGACACTAACAAGTTTTGAAAAATCTTGGCCAAGAAATATTCCTGATGTAGAATCTATCTTCTTTCTGAAGAACCCCTCAGGGCATATTTTTTACCTTAGCTATTCTCGAAAGAGTTGTCACTGGCAAACAAAGAACCGCACATGGTTTTCATCTACAAATTCTTTCACATGCTTCCAAAAAATTCTCCATCATCCAGCCAATTGTGTAACCAGAAACCAATCACATGGCTCAGAACAGCCCATGAAATTATTTGTAAATCACACCATTATGCTTAGTCCTCACATAAAAGCAATAAAATTCGATGCCATCCAGACCACTGGAAAGAGAACAACGTCCCATATTTGGTCAACACAGGCAGCTTCAGGTCACAGTTCCCAGACCAGGTCATAGCTCACAGCAACCTGCATCTGGTTTTAACTATAAGTTGATCAAAACTTCCAGCATGCTTACCCCGTGGCCCTCATTACCATTATTGTTGTTCACTCATTGTAGTCATTCTTTGTTCATCAACAGAACCTTCTCCACTTATCACACAGAATCAAGAATGTTATTGTCATGATGTGAGGGATATGCAAACTGAACTAAGCATAATGGTGTCATTTACAAGGCTGATGGAGTCATGTGATTGGTTTCCGTCTATACAATTGGCTGGATGATGGAGAATCTTCTGGAAGTATGTGAAAAAACATGTACAGTTCTTTGTTTTCCAACAACATCTCTGTATAGATTAACCATCATTAGCCTTCCCCACCATTTAATATGACCATGGCTAATGCAATACTTCAATTTTATACTCAATGTCCACAAAAGCCTTTATATTATTGTTAATCGGACATTTATCAATCTCTGTTTTAAACACACACAGTGACTGAGCCTGCTGGAATAGAGAATCCCAAACATTCACAATCCTTAATGGCAAATTTCTCCTCATCTAAGAGGCATTCTCCTCAATTTTCCCTTATTTTCTCTGTGTCACGCTGGAAGCTACTGTGCATTGTTCCGATGTCTGTATCACACTGGGAGTCACTGTACACAGTTCCAGTTTCTGTACCACACTGGGAGTCATTGTGCACAGTTCTGGTCTCCGTATCACACTGAGAGAACTGTGTGCAGTTCTACTCTCCGTATCAAACTGGAAGTCACTGTGCACAGTTCCAGGCTCCGTATCACACGAGGAGTCACTGTGCACGGTTCCAGACTCCATATCACATTGGGAGTCACTGTGCACAGTTCAAGTCTCTGTATCACACTGGGAGAACTGTGTGTAGTGCCAGTTTCCATATCAAACTGGGAGTCACTGTGCACAGTTCCAGTCTCCGTATCACACGGGGAGTCACTGTGCACAGTTCCAGTCTCCGTATCACATTGGGAATCGCTGTACACGGTTCCAGACTCTGTATCACGCTGAGAGTCAATGTCAGTAGTTCCGATCTCTGTATCAGACTGGGAGTCACTGTGCACATTTCCGATCTCCGTATCACACTGGGAGTCACTGTGCACAGTTCTGGTCTCTGTATCATACTGGGAATCACTGTGTACTGTTCAGTCTTGTTACGTGCTTGCTTCAATACAGGTCTCTGTACCATCATCTGATATCCTTTGTCTCTTCACATCTCATGCTTTCTAGTCCCACGTTACCCTTCGCTACATCGTTCTACACCAACTGTGCACAGCAAATCCACGTCTGACCTCAGCATGGTCCTTTTTGAGTTTAACATAAATTCTCTGCGTGACAATCCTTGTAGGAACATGGAGCTTTGTTTTGGCCTTTTTCTACAGCATGAATGTTTTTTGTTTGATGTGCTTGATGTCCTCCTTATTTCTGTGCAACCCCAGTCAGAGTCTGTAAAGTATTACTGAGATTATCTCTGACTGTGTCCATGTTCCTGGATTGCTGCGTGTCATCCTAGTCTCACTTTGGAACCTTTCTCTTCTCTCTCTCCCCGCAGTTGATCATTGCTGGATCACTAACCATCTCATCTGGGAACAAGCGGACCAACAAAGCTCTGGTGAGTCTGAAACTATGTTCCCACTAAAATACAGATAAAGCCCTTATCCAAAATTTGCAGATAATCTTTTACCGTTTAGATAATAAATTTTATTATTCTTCCTGCCAAGATGGACAATTTTACACTCTCCCATTTTATGTTTGTTTATTAGTGTCACAAGTAGGCTTATATTAACACTGAAATGAAGTTACTGTGAAAATCGCCTAGTTGCCTCACTCCGCTGTGTTTGGGTACACTGAGGAAGAATTTAGCCAATTCACTTAAACCTGCACGTCTTTCAGACAGTGGGAGGAAATTGGAGAACTCGGAAGAAACCCACGCAGATACAGGGAGAACGTGCAGATTTGCACAGATAATGACCTGAGGCTGGAATTGAACCCAAGCCCTGGCGCTGTGAGGCAGCAGTGCTAATCACTGTGCCATTGTACCAACCCTACTGATCTCAGTCACTGAGCATGCCCAGTGACTGAGTCTCCATGGTACCTCTAGGGTAGAGAATTCCAATGAGCGACATTGATGAGGCTGAATTTGGAGTATTGTGTGCAGTTTTGGTCACTAATTACAGGAAGGATATGAATAAGGTTGAAAGAATACAGAGAAGGTTTACAAGAATGTTGCTGGGACTTGAGAAACTGAGTTACAGAGAAAGGTTGAATAGGTTAGGACTTTATTCCTTGGAGCGTTGAAGAAGGAGGGGAGATTTTATAGAGGTATATAAAATTATGATGGGTATAGATAGAGTGAATACAAACAGGTTCTTTCCACTGAGGCAGGCTTTTTCCACTGAGGCTAGGGAAAAAAAAACTGTAAGACATGGGTTAAGGGTGAAAGGGAATATTGGAGTGGGGGCTTCTTCACTCAGAGAATGTTGTGAGTGTGGAATGAATCAAATGAAGTGGTGAAAGTGGGCTCACATTTAACATTTAAGGAAACCTTGGACATGTACATGGATGAGAGCGGTATGGAGGGATATGTCCAAGTGCAGGTCAGTGGGACTAGGCAGAAAAAAAGCAGCACAGCCAAGAAGGACCAAAAGGCCTGTTTCTGAGCTGTAATGTTCTATGGTTCCGAACCTTTCCACTGCTGAGATTTTCCACCACACTGAAGGCATCCGTATCTCCAGGACTACAGACAGAATGTCAGTAATATGACAGCCATTGCACACAGCAAACTCCCTCATGCAGCCATTCCAAAGTCTACCACATTTCTGTGACTCTGGAGTCACGTGTAGGTCAGATAGGTTAAAGACGGCAGATTCCCCCCCCTAAAGGACAGTAGTGAACCAGTTGGGTTTTTCCGACAATGTCTTCATGGTCATCAGTACATTCACTGTCTGACCTTGGTTTAACTTTCCAAAATCCAACACCTCTCACTTTTCTGTATTGAAATCCATTTGCCAGTCCTCGGCCCACTTCCCCAACTGATCAAGATCCCCCTGGGACTTTTCATGAGCTTCTTCACTATCAACAATGTCTCCTAATTTAGTATCATCACAAACTTTAAACCATGCCTCGTACATTTGCATCTAAATCATTTATATAAATAACGAATAACAAGGGCCCCAGCACTGACCCCTAAGGCACACCACTAGTCACAGGCCTCCAGTCCAAGAAACCCCTTTCAACTATCACCCTCTGCTTCTAAACATTGAGCCAATTTTGATTCCAATTGCTAGTTCACACTGGATTCCATGGGACCTAATCTTCCAGACTAGCCTGCCGTGTGAGATCTTGTCAAAAACCTTGTTAAAGTCCATATAAACAACATCTACTGCCCCATTCTCATCCATTCTCCTGGTTACCTCTTCAAATAATGCTTAAAAATTCATCAGACATGACTTCCATGCACAAAACCGTGCTGACGACCTCTAATCAGACCTTGACTATCCAAAAGCTGGCAGATCATATCCTTCAGAATCCTCTCCAGTAGCTTTCCCACCGCTGATGTCAGGCTCTATGACTGGCCTGGAATTCCCTGGTTTGTCTTTGCCATCTTTCTGGAACAACACTGGCACCCTCCAGTCTTCCGGAATTTTGCAAATGGAAAGTATGTCTGCGAAAAGCCTCTGCAATTTCTTCTTTGGCCTCCAGCAAGATCCGAGGGTCTTTGCTATCAGAGAAACCTCTTGATTTAGTATCACCCACAATCTTCTCCCTTTCCTCCACAGGCGAAGGCGTGCTTTGGGGTGAACATTGTCACTTGTGTCCTAATTGGTTTCAGCGTGTTGATCCTGTCCTTTGATGTGGCGGTCACGGTAATCTTCGCATTGGTCTACCGTTACTGGGTGAGTGCGTGTTCCAGGGAATCACTCCACTATTTCAGTCGGACACCTCACGGCCGGAATGTTATGTAGCTCGATCCAGAAGCTCTGTAAAATCATGCGGGAACACCTTGGGCTTGCACCCCAATGTTGCCATGCACTCCTGCGATATTTTGGGTGGAGGGAATGCTGGAAGGTCAAAAGTGAACCCAGCAACAGTTAAACAGGCAATTTAACCTATTACGGTTTTAATTTGATTTGATTTATTATTGTCACACGTATTGGGATATAGTGAAAAGAACAGTGGATAATGGTTAGCACTGCTGCCTCACAGTGCCAGGGACCCGGGTTCACCTCCGGCCTCGGGTCACTGTCTGTATGGAGTTTGTACATTCTCCTAGTGTCTGCGTGGGTTTCCTCCGGGTGCTCCGGTTTCCTCACACAGTCTGAAAGATGTGCAGTTTAGGAGGGAATAATAAGGTAAACATATGGAGTTATAGGGATAGGGTCTGGATAAGATGCTTTGTTTGAGAGTCAGTGCAGACTTGCTGGGCTGAATGGCCTCCTTCTGCACTGTCAGGATTCTATGACTCTATGAAGTGTGAAAGGTTTATGGGTCATCCATATTGAGAGTTATGCTAGGCAGGGCTATTGAACAATTGATGATTCGGATGGGCTGTATTTGAACTTCTTGAGGCAATACTGAGAGCCAGTCAGTCTGCCCCCTTCGTCACCAAAACACCCACACAGGATGAATGAGTATGGGAACAGGAGCTGTGCAATTCTGCAGCTGAGCAGTAAGTTCGCTCCTGACCTTATTGAAAACTGCCCAATCAACCACAATTTTCCATCTGCAATCAGGCCAAAGGCTGTCCTGGAAACAGTTTTGAATTGGACACTCCTTCTTCCACGAAATCTTTAAGAGATTGGCTAGCTCCAAATTCTCTTTGTGAGCCTGAATAGGCCATTTATTTTGGAGGGGGATGTGGGCAGGGGGTGGGGATGGAGGTGGGGAGGAGGTGCAGTTAGTGTGGAGAGATGGTGGGACTTTATCACAGAATCCTAGAGGCCCTTCATCCCATCAAATCTGAACCAATGCATTAAATGCCCTGGCCTGCCCACCTAATCCCATCTGCCAGTACTTGGTCTGTAGCCCTGAATATTATGATGTGCCAAGTGCTCATCCGGGTGCTTTTTAAGGGATGTGAGGCAATTCTCCTCACCACCCTCCCATGCAGCACATTCCAGACTATCTGGCTAAAAGGATTTCTCCTCACATTCCCCCTAAACCTCCTGCCCCTCAATTCTAACTTGTATCCCTCATAGCTGACCCTTCAAATCTGAGCAACAGCTGCTCCTTATCCACTCTGTCCGTGCCCCTCATAATCTTGT
The DNA here is from genome assembly GCA_024679065.1 of Sphyrna mokarran. Classification (NCBI taxonomy): domain Eukaryota; kingdom Metazoa; phylum Chordata; class Chondrichthyes; order Carcharhiniformes; family Carcharhinidae; genus Sphyrna; species Sphyrna mokarran. The sequence continues at coordinate 2,383,203 of JAGIQG010000014.1, read as the reverse complement.
CCACCTCAATCAGGTTGCCCCTCAGTCTTCTCTGCTCCAACGAAAATAATTCACACCTACCCAACCTCTCTTCATAACTTAAATGCTCCCTCCCAGACATTATTCTGGAGAATCTCCTCTGCACCCTCTCCAGTGCAATCACATCCTTCCTAAAATGTGGCAACTAGGAGTGTACACAGTACTCCAGCTGTGGCCTCACCAAAGTTTGATATAACTCCAACATAACCTCTCTGCTTTTGTAATCTATATCCCAAATTGATAAAAGGCGAGAATGACGTATGCCTTCTTCACCACCCGATTAACCTGCCTTTCTGTCTTCAGAGATCTGTGGACAAACACACTAAGGTCCCTTTGTTCTCCGGAATTTCTGTGTCAGACCTTTCATAGTATACTTCCTTGTCAAATTACTCCTTCCAAAGTGTATCACCTCACACTTTTCAGGGTTAAGTTCCATCTACCACTTATTGCCCATTTGACCATCTCGTCTCTATCTTCCTGCAACACAAAACATTCAACCTCACTGTTAACCACCCGATCAATCTTTGTATCATCGGCAAATTTACAGATCCTAACCCCCACATAGTCATTCACATCATTTATGTCAATGACAAACAATAGGGGGCCCAGCACAGATCCCTGCAGTACGCCATGGTCACTGGCCTCCAATCACCATAACAGCCATCTCTCACCACCCTCTGTCTTCTACCACTAAGCCAGCCTCCATCAAGTGAATGAGGATCTGTATCTACCTTGCCTTGCGGAGGTCTGGGTTAGGCATTTATGGGAGGCCATGGGTTAGCACTGTTGTCTCATAGCTCCAGGGATCCAGGTTTGATTCCAGCCTCGGGTCACTGTCTGTGTGGAGTTTGCACATTTTCTCTGCATTTGGTGGGTTTTCTCTGGGTGCTCAGGTTTCTTTCCACAGTCTGAGAGATGCGCAGGTTAGGTGCATTGGCCATGCTAAATTGTCCCTTAATGTTCATAAAAGTATAGTTAGGGGGATTATCAGGGTGAATACATGGCGTTACAAGGATAGTTGGTTAAAATGCTCTGTTGGAGAGTCAATGTTTGATATGATGGTTGATGGCCTCCTTCTGCCATCTGTGGATACTATGGCATGTTTATTTACTTAATTATTTCATTTATTAATGTCACAAGTAGCTTACATTAACACTGCAATGAAGTTACTGTGAAAATCCTCTCATCACCACACTCCGGCGTCTGTTCAGGTCAATGACCCTAACCAGCATGTCTTTTGGGCTGTGGGAGGAAACTGGAGCACCTGGAGGAAACTACCACCAGACATATGGAGAACGTGCCGAGTCCACACAGACAGTAAACCAAGCCAGGAATTGAACTTGGGTTCCTGGTGCCATGAAGCAGCAGTGCTAACTACCATGCCACATATGCACTCAGCTGATCAATGTAAACCTCTGGCCCTTGTTTCTATTTCGGAATCTGAATTTGAAACAAAGTCACGGAAAGATAGTTAAGATACCTGTCAATATTTAAAGTAGTATCTACCTTAAATCCCTGAGCAGGAAACTGCAGAGCTTAGTGAGGTACCTTCAGTTCCAATTAAGGGGAGAACTATCATCATACAAGGTACCCCGAGCGACACTGGAGTGATTCCAACAGACCTAAAAATCTGACTGTGATATTTCAATGATGGAAAAAGCTGAACCAGTGGAAGTGCATTGAGCATAAGTGCTGGTCAACCATTCTTCAACCAAACAGGATACAGAAAGATGCACACGGTGGCACCTTGTTGCTCTACAATTGTCTCTGAAGTTTGGCATGGATTCTTCCGGATTTACTTATTTAGGGGAAATATTTAAATGTCAAGTTGTCCATTGTTAGATAGTGGCAGTTTGTAATTTACCAATGCCTGACTGAGGTATCCCTCCATGTCAGAAAGCGCATTGTGATCGAAGATATACCAGGCAGGATGATGAAATCCTTTATTATATCCAGGCACATTAATGAACTTTCAAACCTTAAAGACAAGACATCTCAAAGCTTTTCATCTGAGACGCATCAAGAACTTCGCAAGAATACCAACAGAGGAGGAGAACAATTTGTACAGCATGAGAAGAGAGTACTGATTGATTGACAAGTGTACTCTGAGATGTTTTCATCAAGAATGCACCAATTGGTGGTGATTGGCAGTTAACTGCTGAGCCTTGCTTAAAATTTAAACCAGGCAGCTTGACTCCGATTTGTCAAGGCATTGCTCACTTTGGAACTTTTAAATTCTCACCAGGTGGATTCTGCTTTAAGTTACTCATCTCTGTTGTAAAAGATTTCCGATATCTTGCCCAGAGGCTTGGAGGCTTGAACGTAACCAATTATTGTTAAACTATATATACATATATAATATATATATATATACATAGAGGAGCCATGTATGTGTGCTATCTACGGACAACCTGCCTTCAGACGCTCCTCCACATCCATCATCATGTAACTCTCTACAGCATACCTGGTTGATACGATTATCTAGTCCCACAATAAAAGGAATATTGCATCATCCACCTTTAGTTTTTCAAAAAAAATGACTTGCTGACAGTGCAGCATTCCCTCAGTACTGACCCTCTGACAGTGCAGCACTCCCCCAGCACTGACTCTCTGACAGTGCAGCACTCCCCCAGCACTGACTCTCTGACAGTGCAGCACTCCCCCAGCACTGACTCTCTGACAGTGCAGCACTCCCTCAGTACTGACTCTCTGACAGTGCAGCACTCCCTCAGTAGTGACCCTCTGACAGTGCAGCACTCCCTCAGCACTGACCCTGTGACACTGCTGTACTCCCTCAGTTCTGACCTTGTGACAGTGCAGCGTTCCCTCAGTGCTGATCCTCTGACAGTGCAGCACTCCCCCAGCACTGACTCTCTGACAGTGCAGCACTCCCCCAGCACTGACTCTCTGATAGTGCGCACTCCCTCAGTTCTGACCCTCTGACAGTGCAGCGTTCCCTCAGTGCTGATCCTCTGACAGTGCAGCACTCTCTCAGCACTGACCCTCGACAGTGCAGCGCTCCCTCAGTGCTGATTCTCTGACAGTGCAGCACTCCCTCAGTGCTGATCCTCTGACAGTGCAGCACTCCCTCAGCACTGACTCTCTGACAGTGCAGCACTCCCTCAGTAGTGACCCTCTGACAGTGCAGCACTCCCTCAGCACTGACCCTGTGACACTGCTGTACTCCCTCAGTTCTGACCTTGTGACAGTGCAGCGTTCCCTCAGTGCTGATCCTCTGACAGTGCAGCACTCCCTCAGCACTGACTCTCTGACAGTGCAGCGCTCCCTCAGTGCTGATCCTCTGACAGTGCAGCACTCCCTCAGCACTGACTCTCTGACAATGCAGCACTCGCTCAGTGCTGACCCTCTGACAGTGCAGCACCTTCTCAGTGCTGACCCCCTGACAGTGCAGCACTCCATCAGCACTGACCCTTTGACAGTGCAGCATTGCCTCAGCACTGACTCTCTGATAGTGCAGTACTCACTCAGTACTGACCCCCTGACAGTTCAGCACTCCTTTCATAGTGGCCTGTTGGCACTGTTTTCTGGATTGTGATTGGGGTTTGAGGGCTCGCTCAGAGGTGTATTAATTCAGATTTATCCAGCATTAGTACACATAAAGCTCACTGCCCCTAATGTAACGGCGTGCCCTCTTCCTCGAATAACATTCCTTTCCTTTCTGTTCCAGATAATCTCATTCCTGATGAAGATTGTGTTCCTGATGTTTTTCATGGCAGGATTGGGGATCTCTATCGCTGTTCTGGTGATTGAACGTAAACAGATCTCTCCAGAATGTAAGGTAGGATTGGGAAACAGGAGCCTGCCCTGTCTCCCCCTGTCCTGCATCCTATCTTCCTGTCCTGCCCCATCTCTCCCCAACTTGTCCATCTCCCCCCACCCTGCCCCATCTCCCCCATGTCCTGTCCCTGGTCCTGCCTCGTGTCCCCCTGGTCTTGCCCCATTTCCCCTGGTCCTGCCCCATCCCACCCCTTCCCCCCCACCCCTTCCCTCTCAACCCATCCACCTCTTCCCCCTCTACCCCCCTCACCTCTTCCCCCTCTACCCCCGTTCTGCCCTATCTCCCCCTTTCCTACCCTTTATTTTCCTGTCCTTCCACCTGGCACTGCTCTCTGTCACTGTCACACTGGTATTGTCTCCTGGCACTGTTGCACTGGCACTGTCCCCAGCACTGCTACAACTGTCACTATCACATTGGCACTGTTACACTGGCACCGTCACATTGGCACTGCTCTGGCACTGCACCCTAGCACTGTCACACTGGCACTGCCCCAACACTGTCACCCTGCCACTGCCCCGAAACTTTCAATCTGGCACTGTCACTGCCCCACCAGCAATGTCACACCAGCACTGTCACGCTGGCACTGTAAAAAGGCACTATCTCATGGCACTGTCACACTGGCACAGCCCCAGCACTGTCACAGCATTGCTAATTAGATGTAAATGGGATTGCAGCTGTAAAGTTGAGACTCCAGTTACATAATTTGGGGCGGGGGGGGGTGCGGAGGGAGGAGAAAGGGTCTGAGTCACCTTTCATCAGAGCTCATCCAGACTCGAAACATTGGCTCTATTCTTTCCCCACAGGCTGTCAGACCTGCCCAGATTTTCCAGCATTTTCTGTGTCTGCTTCAGATTCCAGCACCCACCGTAAATCGAATCAGAGAATTCTTACAGAGCAGGAGGCCCATCTAGTCTGCACTGACAACAATCCCACCCAGGCACTATCCCCATAACCCACGTAATGACCCTGCTTTTCCTTCTGACACTGAGGGGGCAATTTAGCATGGCCATTGCACCTAACCAGCATGTTGTTTTGGCTTTGGAAGGAAACCCACACAGATACAAAGTGCAGACAGTGAGGATTTGAACCCAGATCCTGATGCTGTTTGTCCGCGTTTATTTTGATCCTTTCTGTTGCGTTCCCTTTCCACGTTTCTTTGGGGTGGGATTTCCCGACCCCAACCCTCCCCCACCCCCGTTGTTAAATCATCCCCTCCCTTTCTTCTCCCATGCGATAGGGTCCCTGGGGTTGGCACAAGTAAACCAGGCAGTGTGCTGTTGACAGCAGCAGGACTGGAAGATCCTCTGCCTTTGGGAAGCAGGCCTCAGGGGGAGGGGTAGGGAGGAAGTCTTCTCCTCGGGCTTTGGAAGACAGTGTCTCAACCTCGTGTTAAATTTAGTGCCCCGTTTTTCTTGCGTGTAATTTTGGTTGGTGTCCTCAGTCACCCTCCCTCTCCGTTGCTTCCCCAGCCCGAGATTGGACTGCAGACGGTGGATGTGGTGGATTCTCCCTCCCAGACGCTGAGTTCATCGCCTCTTTCTGAATGAATATGGCCTCCGCGCAGTTCCAGAGGGGACCTGCTGGCACATGGGTGAATCTACCTGCAGCTCATTGCCCTGGGACCACCTGCACTGATCCACTGACTCTTCCCAATTCTTCACCGCCACCTCACCTTGCACCTTGTTACAGCCTTCTCCTGCTTTCCACTCCATGAACGGATTTGGAATTCAGGATTACTCCAATGCAGAATCATCCCGCACAGAACCACCAGCTACCGGGACTGGCAGAGAGACAGAGAGAGACACAGAGAGACACAGGGAGAGAGAAAGAGACATAGAGAGGGAGAGAGAGGGAGACGGAGAGATAGAAGGAGAGGGAGAGAAAGAGAAAAAAACCTAGAGAGATAGAGAGGGAGAGAACAGAGGGAGAGAGAGAGAGATAGAGGGAGTAGTGAGCGGGAGTATTGAGAGGGAAGAGACAGGGAAAAAGAGAGGGAGGGAAAGATAGGTAGAAACAGAGGGAGCGAGAGACAGAGAAAAACTAGAGAGACAGAGAGGAAAAGATAGAGAGAAACCTAGAGCTAGATAGAGACAGAGAGAGACACAGAGAGAGAGATAAATAGAGAGAAAGAGACAATGACAGAGAAAGAGAGAAATTCAAGAGGGAGAGAGAGAGAGTGATAAAGAGAGAGAGATAGAGAGGGAGAGAATGAGAAATGGAGCCAGAGAAGGATAGAGCAAGAAAAAAGAGAGAGTGGAAGGAACACAAGAAGGGGAGGGAGAAAACCAGGGGGAAAGTGTGTGAGGGAGAAAGAGATATAGTACAGAGAGAATGGCAGAGAGAAAGATGGAGAGTGAGAGACCAAAAAAAGAATGAGAGGGAAAAGAGAGGAAAGAAAGAGAAGGAGAGACAAAGATGGGGAGGGGGAGAAAGAGGGAGAAAAAGAGATTCCATGTGGATTTGAGCCCTGCCCGGTCTTTCTCTCTATCTTTCTATCTCTCTACCTTTCTCTTTCTGCTAATCTATTGCTCCGTCAATCTCTATGTAAATCTCTATATCTCTCTTTCTCTCTATCTCCTCCCCCCTTCTATGGCTCTGTCAATGTCTCTCTCTCTCTCTTCCCCTCTCTATTGCTATGTCAATCTCTATTTCTCTCTCCCTCTCTTTATTGCTACGTAAATCTCATTCCCTCTCTATCACTGTGTCAATCTCTATTTCTCCCTCTCTATCACTGTGTCAATCTCTATTTCTCCCTCTCTATCACTGTGTCAATCTCTAACTCTCTCTGTCTCTCTCTCTCTCTCTTTCTATTGTTAATCTCTACTTATATCTCTATCGCTGTGTCAATCTCTACTTCTATCTCTATCGCTGTGTCAATCTCTACTTCTATCTCTATCGCTGTGTCAATCTCTATCTCTATCGCTGTGTCAATCTCTATCTCTATCGCTGTGTCAATCTCTATCGCTGTGTCAATCTTTACCTCTATCGCTGTGTCAATCTTTACCTCTATCGCTGTGTCAATCTCTATCTCTATGTCAATCTCTATCTCTATCGCTGTGTTAATCTCTATCTATCTCCCTATCTTCCCCTTCTATTGCTATATCTCTCTCTCTTCCTTTCCATCTCTATCTCTATCCCTCCCTCATCCCCTCCACTATTGCGATGTCAATCTCTCTCTCTTTATATCTCTGTCTCTATCCCTCTTTATATCTCTGTCACTATCTCTCTGTCTTGCCACTGGGAGATTGACAGCTCCTTATCCCTTTACACCATGAATGTTCCCATTGACCTTGTCCACAGTTTCCCAGTACTGCGTTCAGCTATAATTTATGACACTAGCAGGATGATTAAACAAAGTGCATTGGCTGACCAGCTTGTGTGTTCTTCTCATTATTCTACCATTGGCTACAAGCAGCACAGTGAGACTTTGCAAGCTGCCACATTCCTGCTCTCTCTCCAAAGGATAGCTGTGTGGAATTGTTCAATCTGACACCCGACTGACATACACAATAAATAATAGTCATGGATCAAACCCGCACTCAGAGACACAAAAACAATATCAGAGTGAACAATTTTGTGCTAGTACTGAGGGAGTGCTGCACTGTCAGAGGGTCAGTGCTGAGGGATTGCTGCACTGTCAGAGGGTCAGTGCTGAAGGAGTGCTGCACTGTCAGAGGGTCAGTGCTGAGGGATTGCTGCACTGTCAGAGGGTCAGTTGGGGGTGCTGCACTGTCAGAGGGTCAGTGCTGAGGGAGTGCTGCACTGTCAGAGGGTCAGTGCTGAGGGAGTGCTGCCCCATCAGAGTGTTAGCACTGATGGAGTGTCGCATTGTCAGAGGGTCAGTGCTGAGGGTGTGCTGCATGTCAGAGGGTCAGTGCTGAGGGAGTGCTGGACTGTTAGAGGGTCAGTACGGAGGGAATGCTGCACTGTCAGAGGATCAGTGCTGAGGGATTGCTGCACTGTCAGAGGGTCAATACTGAGCGAGAGCTGCACTGTCAGAGGGTCAGTGCTGAGGAAGAGCTGCATTTGTCAGTGCTGAGGGAGTGTGTGAAAGAGAGTGTGTAAGTAAGACAGAGAAAGAGAGAGTTTGTGTGTGTGTGTGTGTGTGTGTGAGAGAGTGTGTGAGTGAGAGAGAGTGTGTATGAGAGAGAGAGAGCATGTGCGAGGAAGTGCATATGAGGAGGAGTGTCTGTGAGAGAGTGTACGTGAGAGAGAGTGTGCGCGTGAGAGGGAGTGTGTGTGTGTGTGTGTGTGTGAGAGAGGGTGTGTGTGTGAGGGGAAGTGTTTGTGAGAGTGTGTGTGTGTGGGAGAGTGTATGTGAGAGAATGTAGGCATGTGGGAGAAGGTGTGTGTGCGTGCATGCATATGTGCGTGTGAGGGATACTATCTGTGAGAGTGTATAAGAAAGACTGTGTCTGAGAGTGAGAGACTGTGTGTATGACAGAGAGAGAGCATGTGTGAGAAAGAGGATCTGTGAGAGAGTGTGCGTGAGACAGTGTGTGTGAGATGTGTGTGAGGGGATTGTGTGTGTCTGAGATTGTATTGTGAGAGAGTGTGTGTGCACGAGTAAGTGTATATGGAAGGGTGTGTGTTTTTGTGTGTGTGCACGTGCATGTGTGTGTGTGAGAGTGCATAAGAAAGAGTGTGTATGAGAGAGGTTTAGGTGTGTGTGTGCGTGCAAGAAAGAGTGTGTGAGAGAAAGACTGAGTGAGATTGTGTGTGAGAGAGAGATAGCGTATGTGTGAGAGAGAAAGAGAGCATGTGTGTGAGAAAGAGAGCGTGTGTGTGAGACAGCGTGTGTGTGTGTGTGTGTGTGTGAGAGAGAGAGAGAGAGAGAGCGTGTGTGTGAGAGAGAGAGCATGTGTGAGAGAGAGAGACAGCGTGTGTGTGAGGAGAGAGAGAGAGCGTGTGTGAGAGAGAGAGCATGTGTGTGTGTGAGAGAGAGAGAGAGAGCGTGTGTGAGAGAGAGAGAGCATGTGTGAGAGAAAGAGAGTGTGTTTGTATGTGTATGTCTGTGTGGGAATATATGAGTGTGTTTGGGAGTGCGTGTGTGTGTGTGTGTGTGCAAGATATTGTGTGAGAAAGAGTGTGTGGTAAACAGTGTGTGTGAGAGAGAGAGAGAGCATGTGTGAGAGAAAGAGAACGTGTTTGTATGTGTATGTCTGTGTGGGAATATATGAGTGTGTTTGGGAGTGCATGTTTGTGCGTGTGTGTGTGTGTGTGCGCAAGAGATTGTGTGAGAAAGAGTGTGTGGTAAACAGTGTGTGTGAGAGAGAGTGTGTGTGAGAGAGAGAGAGAGAGACTGTGAAAAAGAATGTGAAAAAGAGAGAATGTGAAAAAGAGAAAATGTGTGTGAGAGAGTGTATATAAAAGAATGGGGGTGTGAGAGGGACTGTGAGAGAAACAGGTAGTGTGTGAAAGAGTGCCTTTCAGAGAGATTATATGTGAGAGAGTGTGTGACAGAGAGAGTACTTACGTGAGAGAGTGAGTGAGTATATGAGAAAGTGTATGTGAGAGTGTGTGGAAGTGTGGGTATGAGAGACATAGTGTATATGGCAACAAGTGTCTGAGTATGAGTGTGAGAGTGTTTCAGAAAGAGTATGTAAGAAGAAGTGTGTGTGTGCGTGTGTGAGAGTGTGTGTGTGTGTGTGTATGTGTGTGTGTGAGTGTGAGAGAGTGCATATGTGAGAGTCAGTGTGTGTCAGAGAGGGAGAAAGTGAGTGTGTGGGAGAGGGCATGAGAGAGTGTGCGAGACAGACAGTGTGCGAGAGAGAGAGTGCGAGAGAGAACGTGTGTGTGAGAGTTGACAGAGGGTGTGAGAGTGTGAGGAGAGAGTGTGAGAAAGAGACTATGTATGTGAAAGTGTGTTTAACAGAATGAATGTGTGAGAGGGAGTGTGTGTGTGTGTGTGTGTGTAAGGGAGAGAGTGTTTGTGAGAGAGAGTGTGTGTGTGAGAGACAGTGTGTATTGTGTGTGAGTGTGTATGTGTATTGTGTGTGAGTGTGTATGTGTGTGAGGGGGATGGGGTTGTGACAGTGTGTGATAGTGCATGTTTGAGAGCGTGTGTGAGAGTGTGTGCATGCAAGAGACTGTGTGTGAGAGAGAGAGTGTGAAAGACAGTGTGACAGTGTGTGAGAAAGAGAGTATGTGTGAGAGCGCGTGCATAAAATAATGTGCGTGAGAGAGGGAGTGTGTGAGAGAATGTGTATGACAGAGAGAATGCGTATGTAAGAGGTTGAATGTGTGTATGAGAGTGTGTGTGAGATTGTATGTGTGAAAGTGTGCTAAAGTGTGAATATGAGAGACAACGTATGTGGTAACGAGTGTGTGTGAGAAAAAGTATGTAAGAAAGAGTGTGTGTACGTGTGTGTGTGAGAGACAGTGTGTGTGAGAAAGAGTGTGTGAGAGAAAGTGTGTGAGAGAGAGGATGCATGAGAGAGACAGAGTGTGTGAGAGAGACAGTGTGTGAGAATTAGTGAGTGTGTAAGAGTGTATGTAAGAATGTGTGAGAGAGAGAGCATGTGTAGGAGAAAGAGAAAGTGTGACAAACAGTGTGTGTCTGAGAGGGTGTGTGTAAGAGTGTGAGAGAGAGAGTATGTGTGTGAGAGAGTGCATGTTTGTGAGTGCATGCGTGCAAGAGATTGTGTGTGAGACAGAGTGTGTGAGAAAAAGTGTGAGAAAGAGTGTTTGTGAGGGAGAATATATAAAAGGTGTGAGAGGTAGTGTGTGAGTGTCTTTGAGAGAGTGCGTGTGAGAGAATGTGTGGGAGAAAGTGTGTGCGAGTGAGAGTGTGTGCGAGTGAGTTTCAGAGAGTCATTGTACATGAGAGAAGGTGTGTGTGTGAGAGACTGTGTGTGAGTGAATGTGTGTCTGAGAGTGAGTGTGTGGAAGAGTATGTGAGAGAGAATGTGTGTGACAGTGTGTGAACACTGAGAGACAGTGTATGTGGTAATAAGTGCGCGTGGCAGAGAGCGCGTGGCAGAGAGAATGAGTGTTTGTGAGAGAGTGTATGTGTGAGAGAGTATCTGAGAGTGAATATGTGTATGGAGAGACTGTGTATGTGAGTGTCTCCATGTGAGAGACAGTGTGCGTGTGTATGAGAGTGTGTAAGAGCATGAGTGAGTATGTGAGAGAGAGTATGTGAGTGCGTGTGAGAGAGAGTGTATGTATGAGAAAGTGTGAGAAACAGTGTATGTGTGAGACGGTGTGTATGAGAGTGAGTGTGTGAGAGAGCTTGTCCGAGAGAAAATGTGTGAGAGTGTGTGTGGGAGAGAGAGTGTGTGTCTGAAAGAGTGAGAGAGAGAAGTGTGTTTAAGAGTGAGTTTGTAAAAAAAGTGTGTGTACGTGTGCACACGTGTGTGCGCGTGTGTGAGAGACAGAGCATATGTGAGAGAGAGAGAACATGTGTGTGAGAAAGAGCTTGTGTGTGAGAGAGTGTGAGAGAGTGTGTGTGAGTATGTGAGAATGAGTGTGTCTGAGAGTGTGTGTAGACAGTGTGTGAGAGACAGTGCATGTGAGAGACTGAGTGTGTGAAGTGAGTGTGTGTGTGTGAGAGTATGAGAGTGAGAACGTGTGTGTATGTGTCTGTGTGTGTGCGCGTGCATGTGGGAGAGTGCATGAGAGTGCTTGTGTGTGAGAGAGAGAGCGTGTATGAGAGAGTGTGCATGAGAGAGTGAGCGTGTGAGAGAGTGACTGTGTGTGCATGTGGGAGAATGCATGAGAGTGCTTGTGTGTGTGTGCGCACGCGCGCACATGTGGGAGACTGTGTGTGCATGTGTGGGAGAGAGTGTGTGTGAGAGAGTACTTTTTACTCTCAGTGTGTGTGAGTTTCTGTATGTGAGAATGTGCAAAAGTGTGAGTTTGAGGGACAATGTATGTGGTAACAAGTGTGTGTGAGAGAATGTGTAAGTGTATGTAAGAAAGAGTATGTGTGTGTGTGTGTGAGAGAGACAAAGAGAGAGAGAGAGAGCATGTATGTGAGAGAGCGTGCAAGAGAATGTGAAAAAGAGAGTATGTGTAAGAGAGTCTATAAAAGAATGTGTGTATCAGAGGTAACGTGTGAGAGAGCGTCTTTGAGAGAGTGTGAGAGAGAGGGAGCTTGTGTGAGAGAGAGAATGTGACAAAGAAAGAACGTGTGTGTAAGAGAGAGAGAGAGAGAGTGTATGTTAAAGAGAGAGAGCCTGTGTGTAAGAGAGGGAGAGAGAGCCTATGTGTGTGTGTGAGAGAGAGAGAGAGAGAGAAAAAGAGAGTGTGTATGTGTGTGTGTAAGAAGGACAGAGAGCCTATGTGTGAGAGAGAGCCTGTGTATGTGTAAAAGAGAGAAAGAGAGACAGTGTGTGTGCGTGCAAGACAGAGAGTGTGAGAAAGAGTGTGTGTATGTGTGTGTGTGAGAGAGAGTGTCTTTGAGAGAAAACGTTTGAGAGAGAGAGAGGGAGTGTGTGTGGGAGAGAGAGAGAGAGTGTGTGGGAGAGAGAGAGTGTGTGGGAGAGAAAGAGAGTGTGGGAGAGAGAGAGAGAGTGAGTGAGAGAGAGAGTGTGTGTGGGAGAGAGAGAGTGAGAGAGAGTGCGGGAGGGAGGGAGGGAGAGTGCGCGGGAGTGTGTATGTGAGAGATAGAAACAGCGTATGCGAGTGAGTCAGTGTGTGTGTGAGTGCGTGTAAGAGAGAGAGAGAGAGATTGTGTGTGTGTGTGTGTGTGTGTGTGTGTTTGTATGTGAGAGGGGGAAGTGTGTGTGTGTATACGTGAGAGGGGGAAGTGTGTGTGTGTATGTGTGTGTGCGCGCGCACACACGCGAATGTGTGAGTGGGATAGTGCGTGCTACAGTATAAGGGAGATTTTGAGGATGCATTTGTGACTGTGAGTGCATTTATATGCTGTTTGTGATCAGAACTCCCTGAAACCTGAAAAAGGTGCAAAGCTCCAAAAGCCAGTGGCGTTTACTACCAAAAAAACCTGTTGTACTTTAACCTGGTGTTGTGAGACTTCTTACTCAATTATAAAAGACAGAGGGTAGTATGGAATTCTGCATTTCTGAATGGAAGGCTGTGACAAGCAGTATTCTTCAGGGATCAGTGCTGAGACCTGTGCTGTTTGGAATGTATATAAATAATTTGGAGGAAATTGTAACTGGTTTAATTAGTAAGTTTGCAGACGACAAAAGGTAGGTGGAATTGCTGGTGGATAGTGATGAGGACCAGCAGAGACAGCTGGGCGGCGAGATGGCAGATGAAGCTTAATCTCAATAAATGTGAGACAATGCATTTTGGAAAGTCTAATGCAAATGGCAGAACTTTAAGAGTATTGATAGGCAGAGGGATCCAGGTGTACAGATAAACAGGTCACTAAAAGTGGCAATGCAGGTGGACAATGTAGTCAAGAAGGCACACAGCATGATTGCCTTTATCAGATGGCATATTAAGTTTAAAAATTGGCACGTCATGTTGCAGCTTTATAGAAACTTAGTTTGGCCACACCCGGAATATAGGGTCTGATTTTATCAGTTCAGGCAGTGGGACTGTAACGCGATCTGCACCCGAAACCGAGCAGATTGCGCTTTTACTGACACCCTATTTGGGTGCAGATCCAGTCCGTGCCCCAATCAGGCTGCCCGATGATTTAAGTGCATCAGCATGCATTTAAATCGATTTAATGACTGCGTGCCAAATCCCACTTTACTTCTTTGGCTCCGTTCCAGATCCGCACATGCTATCCACGTGCAGAATAAAAATCTGAAGCGGATTCCTATTCTGCAGTGGAACCTCCAAAGCCCATCCTCCTCGAATACCTGCTAACCACCCTGGCAGACCCGTCCCTTCCCCGATCCGAAACCCTTTGGGAGGTAGAACCCCCTCCGGCAGACCCTCCCTTGGCAGAGCACACTCCCCTGCGATCAATTCTCCCCACAAAACATCCCCCCCCCAAAACCCCCCCCCCCCCAACCCCCCCCCCCCCCCCCCACCAAACCCACCCCCCCCCCCCCCCCCACCCCCCCCCCCCCCCCCCCCCCCCCCCCACCCCCCCCCGAGGGTCAGATCCTGCTCAGCAGTGTACACCCCAACCTACCTGACTGCTGCTGTCCCCACTATCCTTCTGACCTGCCACTCGTTGATGTGGTGATGCTGGCGTTGGACTGGGTAAACATAGCAAGAAGTCTCACAACACCAGGTTAAAGTCCTATTGGAGTTTAACCTGGTGTTGTGAGACTTTTTACTGCATTTGTTGGACATCCTGCAACATATTTCTGACCTTCTGCTGGTGTCTGCTGAGGGAAAGTGGTGGGGTGGGGGGAGAATGGGCTCAGATAGATCTCTGGTTGGGGTGTGTGGGTGGTGGAGGATAGGGGGAAGATGGACTTGAGAGAATCTCTATCACTATGTTTACCTAAGTCCAACGCTGGCATCTCCACATCAACCAGTGCAGGTCAGAAGGATGGAGGAAGAAGAGCAGCAATTGAGGTAGGTTGGGGGTGTGCTCTGCCAAGGGGGTGGGGTACCCTGCCTCCCAGAGGGGAGTGGTCTGACCGTGGTGGAGGAGTGCTGCCTCCCAGTGGGGTCTGATCAGGGGGCGTCTGCCGGGGCGCCTCCCTCTGGAGGAGGGCTGAGTCCAATGGCGGCTTATTTCCCTCCCACTCCCCAGCTCTCTCTGTTTCTGTTTTTCATGCCCAGATACGCTGTTTCAGATTTTTTTCGAACTGCGTATGCACAGTTCGGAACAACAACAAAGAACAAAGAACAGTACAGCACAGGACATAGGCCCTTCATCCCTCCAAGCCTGTGCCACTCATTGGTCCAACTAGAACATTCGTTTGTATCCTTCCATTCCCTGGCTGTTCATGTGACTATCCAGGTAATTCTTAAACGATGCCAGTGTGTCTGCCTCCACCACCATATTTGGCAGCGCATTCCAGGCCCCCACCACCCTCTGTGTAAAAAACGTTCCTCTGATATTGGAGTTATACTTCGCCCCTCTCATCTTGAGCCTGTGACCCCTTGTGACCTCCAACCTGGGAAAAAGCTTCCCACTATTCACCCTGTCTATACCCTTCATAATTTTGTACACCTCTATTAAGTCTCCCCTCATTCGCCGTCTTTCCAGGGAGAACAACCTCAGTCTACCCAATCTCTCCTCATAGACTCTGATCATTCTGGCAGCGCTAAGCCCCGCCTACAGAATGGACCGGATCGGAGCCGGCAAAAAGCATATGGGCACGCTGGAACGAGGATTTTGGGCACAGATCCATGGCACAGATTCATTTTATGTCCAGATCCGGCCCTTAGCCTCCGATTGATAAAATCTGGCCTATAGTGTTCAATTCTGGTCACCACACTACCAGAGGGTATGAAGGCTTTGGAGAGGATACAAAAGATATTCACCAGGATGTTGCCTGGTATGGAGGGCATTATTTATCAAGAGAGGTTGGAGAAACTTGGCTTCTTCTCATTGAAACACAGAGTTTAAGGGGCAACCTAATTGAAGTCTACAAGAATATGAAGGGCATGAACAGAGTGGACAGTCAGAAGCTTTTTCCCAGGTGGAAGAGTCAACTACAGTGGGGGGGGGGGCACAGGATTAAAGTGCGAGGAGCAAGTTAAAGGAGATGTACAAGACAAGTTTGTAACAGAGGGTGATGGGTACTGGAGCTCATTGCCAGGGGAGGTAGCGGAAGCAGACACGATTGTGACTTTTAAGGGGTATCTTGACAAATACATGAATATGATGGGAATAGAGGGATATGGTCCCTGGAAGGGTTATGGGTTTTAGTTCAGTCGGGCATGTCAGCTATTGACTCTCACTAACTTTTACAGATGTACCATAGAAAACATTCTTTCTGGTTGTTTCACACCTTGGTATGGCTCCTGCTCTACCCAAGACCACAAGAAACTACAAAAGTTTGTGAATGTACCCTAATCCATCATGCAAACCAGCATCCCATCCATTGATTCTGTCTACACTTCCCACTGTCTCAGCGAAGCAGCCAGCATAATTAAGGACCCCACACATCCTGGACATTCTCTCTTCCACTTTCTTCCATCAGGAAAAAGATACAAAAGTTTGCTGTCACGTATCAACTGACTCAAGAACAGCTTCTTTCCTGCTGCCATCAGACTTTTGAATGGACTTACCTTGCATTAAGTTGATCTTTCTCTACACCGTAGCTATGACTGTAACACTACATTCTGCACTCTCTCGTTTTCTTCTCTATGAACAGTATGCTTTGTCTGTACAGTGCACAAGAAACAATATTTTTCATTGTGAAAAATTTTACATGTGACAATAATACATCAAATTAAATCAGTATGGTTGGTGCAGGCTTGGAGGGTCAAAAGGCCTGTTCCTGTGCTGTAATTTTCTTTGTTCTTTGTTCAATATCCTGATTCGTTCTTCCTCCCATATCCCTCGATCCCTTTAGCCCCAAGAGCTATAACTAATTTCTTCTTGAATTCAGACAATCTTTTTACCTCAGGTACATTGTGTGGGAGTGAATTCCACACATTCACCATCCTCTGCATGAAGACATTTCTCCAAATGTTGTCTCTATTCTCTCTCCACAGATGCCGTCAGATCTGCTGTGATTTTCCAGCATTTTTGCTTTTGTTTCAGCATTTTGCATTTCTCTTTTTATACAAATTATAATGCTACATTCACCATTGTGTTGGTGCTGTGGGTTCGTTGGTTAAAGTGCCTGTTTAGTAAACTGAAGATCCTGAGTTTGAATCTCAGTAATGTGCTTCATGTTGCATTTTGCTAGTTTGAAATAAGATCAGTCTTTCTCTGAGAACACATAACTCTATCATCAGACAGTTCGATAGCAGGAAAAGAAACCCAGAGGCCCATTTTGTCTGCGCTGGCATCAAGCACCTATTAAAATGAATGAATGTTGCTGCAGCAACTCCTGGAATTGTCAATCACGTGTCAGGAATTTGTTAAAGAACTTCTGTTAATCACATTAATTACAGCACATCTCAAACAATTGCGTTCAGGTTGCAAAAAAACAATGCCTGAACGCAATTGTTTGAGATATGCTGCAATTAAAAATCTGATGCTCTACCATCTGAGCTATCCAGGCTTGAGGTGTGTTGCCCTTTTCCTCAGTTGAACTAGCCACTCTCTCAAAATGACTTTGAGCAGACAAGATTGAAGAGGAGTTGAGTTTTTTCAAAGTCCTCCAACTTTACAGTTTGAAAAGTGTTCCTTCAGCCCATCGTGTCTGCTCCAGCTATCAAGCACCTATCTATTCTCTCCAAACTTTAACTCTGTTTCTCTCTTCAGAGATGCTGCTAGACCTCCTGAATTTATTCAGCATTTCCTGTTTTTATTACATCCCCAGTATTTTGCTTTTACCGACTCTGATCCCATTTTTAGAAAAACATGCGAACTAGGATCAGGAGTAGGCCATCTGGCCCCTCGAGCCTGCTCCGCCATTCAATAAAATCATGGCTGATCTTTTTGTGGACTCAGTTCCACTTACTCGCCCGTTCACCGTAACCCTTAATTCCTTTACTGTTCAAAAATTTATCTAAACTTGCCTTAAAAATATTCAATGAGGAAGCCTCAACTGCTTCACTGGGCAGGGAATTCTGCAGATTCCACAACCCTTTGGGTGAAAAATGTTCCTCCTCAACTCAGTCCTAAGTATGCTTTCCCTTATTGTGAGGCCATGCCCCCTAGTTTTAGTTTTACCTGGCAGTGGAAACAACTTCCCTGCTGCTATCTTAGCTATTCCCTTCATAGTCCTATATGTTTCTATAAGAACTTGCCTCATTCTTCTGAATTCTGATGAGTGTAGCCCAAGTCTGCTCTACTCATAAGCCAACCCTTTCAACTCCAGAATCAACCTAGTGAATCTCCTCTGTACTCCTCCAGTGCCAGTATATCGAAGATCGAAACTATACACAGTACTCCAGGTGCGGCCTCATCAGCACCTTATACAGCTGCAATATAACCTCACTGTTTTTAAACTCCACCTCTCTAGCAATGAAGGACAAAATTCCATTCGCCTCTTAATTAGCTGATGCACTTGCAAACCAACTCTTTGTGATTCTTGCACAAAGACACCCATATCCCTCTGCACAGCAACACACTACAATTTTTCACCATTTAAATAATAATTCATTTTACTGTTATTCCTACCAAAATGAATGACCTCATATTTAGTAACATTGTACTCCATCTGCCAGACTCTCACCCACTCACTTAGACTATCTATATCTCTTAGCAGACTTTGCACACTTTGCTCTGCCACTCATCTTTGTGTTATCTGCAAATTTTGACACACTATAGTTGGTCCTCAACTCCAAATCATCTATGTAAATCATAAACAATTGTGGTCCCAACACTGATCCCTGAGGCATACTACCAGTCACTGATTGTCAACTGGAAAACATAGAACATAGAACAATACAGCACAAACAGGCCCTTTGGCCCACGAGTTGCGCCGATCACATCTACCAATCCACAGACCTATCTATAACCCCCTACCCTGTTCTTTTCCATATACTCATCCAGAACTACTTTTAAAAGTACATCTACTTTTAAAAGACCCCAGTGAGTTTGCCTCAACAACCACCGACAACAGTCGGTTCCATTCACTCACCACCCTCTGAGTGAAAAACCTACCCCTGACATCTCCTTTGTATTTGCTTCCCTGCACCTTAAATCTGTGTCCTCTCGTAGTGACCATTTCAGCTCGGGGAAATAGTCTCTGAGAGTCCACCCTATCTATTCCTCTCAACATTTTATAAACCTCTATCAGGTCGCCTCTCAACCTACGTCTCTCCAGTGAGAAGAGTCCCAGCTCCCTCAACCTATCTTCATAAGGCCTGCCTCCCAATCCAGGCAGCATCCTTGTAAATCTCCTCTGAACTCTCTCAATAGCCTCTACATCCTTCCTATAATGAGGCGACCAGAACTGCGCATAATACTCCAACTGGGGTCTGACAAGAGTCTTATAGAGCTGCATCATTACCTCCTGACTCCTAAACTCTATTCCTTGATTAATGAAGGCCAGTACACCATATGCCTTCTTGACCACTTCCTCTACCTGCGAGGCCGATTTAAGAGTCCAATGGACCCGGACCCCGAGATCCTTCTGCTCTACAACACAGCTAAGACTCCTACCCCTTATATTGTACTCCTTCATCCCATTATTCCTGCCAAAATGGACCACTACACATTTATCTGCGTTGAAGTCCATCTGCCACTTCTCCGCCCAGTCTTGCATCCTGTCTATGTCCCGCTGCAACTTTTGGCATCCCTCCAGACCATCCACAACACCACCGACCTTTGTATCGTCAGCGAACTTACTAACCCATCCCTCCAATTCCTCATCCAGGTCATTTATGAAAATGACAAACAGCAGGGGTCCCAGAACAGGTCCCTGGGGCACTCGACTGATTACCGACCTCCATGCAGAACAAGACCCATCCACAACCACTCTCTGCCTTCTGCCGGCAAGCCAGTTCTGGATCCACGAGGCCAAAGCCCCTTGGATCCCATGCCCTCTCACCTTAACTTGCCTTACCTATCTCGTGATAATGATAGTTTCTAGGTCTCACTGCCACAACCTTCCTGTCATGAATTTTTGGAATGTTATTTGTGTCTTCCACTGTGAAGACCGACACAAAATCCCTGTTCAATGCCTCAGCTATTTGCCCATTTCCAGTTGTTACATCCCCCTTCTCATCCTGTAAAGGACCAATATTTACTTTAGCCACTCTCATTCATTTTACATATTTATCTTATTATATATCTTTTACATCTTCATCTTCCGAACATTCAAAGGACAAGACACTGTGAAAGAGCGGTGACTTCAAGGCAGTTCCACTGCTTTCTGGATATAGGATCAAAATATCACTGGCTCCATTGGGCTTCGAACCCAGGACCTTCTACTTGTAAGGCAGATGTGATGACCACTACTCTATGGAACCACATTACTGTGAGCATAAATGAGCTGGAGGCAGTTCAGGGTGGGGGTGGGAGGCGGTGGTGGTTATTGGATTGCTACTTGGAATGAGCGGGTTTCCTCATGAGGTTGGATTGGACAGACTAGGTTTCTTTTAGCTGGAGTTTAGGAAAGTGAAGGGATGACTGGATTAAAGTTTCTAAGATGCTGAACGGTCTTGGAAAGGTGGAGGTGGAAAAGATATTTCCTCTTGTGGGTGAGGCCAAAACAAGAGGGCACTGTTTGAACATTAGGGAGCTCCCTTTTAGGATAAGAGATGATTTGATTTGTTTTTTCTCAGAGACTTGTGCCACTTTTAAACTCTGCCTCAGAAACTGCCAGAGGACAGGCTCACTGAATATTTTCCCGGCAGAGGGAGTTAGATATTTGTTGAGTGAGAAAATTAAAGATTATCGGGAAGGGGTGGGGAATGTGGAAGCAAACAGAAAGGGATCAGCCATGGCCTTAGTAAGTAGTGAATCAGGCTCTAAGGACCAGTTGGTTTCAGGTTGCAGCATTCACAGGATTTTGTTTTAAGTTTATATGCAACTTTATAACTTAACAAATTATAACATTGGCTCAATTTGTATGTAAGTGCCTGTCCTTAGCTGGTTAAAGCACCTGTTTAATAAACAGGAGATCATGAGTTTAAATCTCAGCAGTGCCTTTGTGTATGTTGCATTTTGCAACTCTGAGAAGTGGTAATTACCGTCATATAATTCCATCGCAGAAAATGAAGCCCAGAGGCCCATTTTAATAACCATAAGGCACAGGAACAGAATTAGGCCACTTGACCCATCTGCCATTCAATCATGGTTGATATTTTTCTCATTCCCATTCTCCTGCTTTTTCCCCATAACTTCTGATCCCCTAATTAAGAACCTATTTATCTCTGTCTTAAATTCAATGATCTGTCCTCCACAGCCTCCTGTGGCAAAGAGTTCCATAGCTTCACCACTTCCTGGCTGAAGAAATTCCTCCTCATCTCTGTTTTAAAGGATAGTCCCTTTAGCCTGAGGTTGTGCCCTCTTGTTCTAGATTTTCTTACTAGTGGAACCATCCCCTTCAAGTCCATTCTTTTAAGCCTCATAATATTCAGTAAGTTTCAATAAAATCCCCCCTCATCCTTCTAAACTCCAACGAGTACAGACCCAGAGTCCTCAACCTTTCCTCATATGACAAGCTTTTCATTCCAGGGATCATTCTTGTGAACCTTCTCTGGACTCTTTTCAAGGCCAGGACATCCTTCCTTAAACACCTGGCCCAAATTGTTCACACTACTCGAAATGAGGTCTGCCCAGAACCTTATACAGCTTCAGAAGTATATATCTACTCTTGTATTCTAGCCTCCTTGATATGAATGCAAACATTGCATTTGCCTAACTGCCAATTGAACCTGCACATTAACCTTAAATGGACCTCCCAAGCCACTCTGTGTTTATGATTTCCAAAGCATTTCTGCATTTAGAAAATAGTCTATGCCTCCATTCCTCCCTCCAAAGTGCAGAACCTCACACTTTTCTACATTGTATTCCATCTGCCCACTCTTCTAACCTGTCCAAATCCTTCTGCAGCACCCCCGCCCCACCGCTTCCTCAATACCACCTGTCCCTCTACATATCTTTGTATCATCTGCAAACTTAGCAACAATCCCTTCAGTTTCTTCCAAATTGTCAATGTATACTGTGAAAAGCTGTGTTCGTAGCATTTACCCCTCAAACACCAATAATCACCATCCTGAGAGAGGCCCCTTTATCCCCATTCTTGCCTTCTGCCAGTCAGCCCAATCCTCTATCCATGTTAGGATCCTATACTTAACACCATGGGCTCTTAACTTATTTAAGAGTCTCATGTGGCACCATGTCAAAGGCCTTCTGGAAATCTAAATAAATCACAGACACTGGTACTCCTTTATCTAATTTCCTTGTTACCTCCTCAAAGAACTCTAACAGATTTGTCAGACATGAACCTCTCCTTGACAAAGCCATGCTAACTTAGTCCTATTTTATGCATTCTGAGTACTCCATGATCTCATCTTTAATAATGGATTCTAAAATATTGCCAATGAACGAAGTCAGGCTAACCGGCCTATAATTTCCCATCTGCTGCCTGCCGCCCTTGAAAGCGGTATTACATCAGCTATTTTCCAGTCTTCTGGGACCCTCCCTGCCTGCAGTGATTTCTGAAAGATCACCACCAATGCCTCCACAATTTCCTCAGTTATCTCTTTTAGAACCCTGGATGTAGTCCATCTGGTCCAGGTGATTTATCCACCTTCAGACCTTTCAGTTTCCCCAGAACCTTCTCCTTAGTGATGGCCACTACATTCACCTGTATCCCCTGACTCTCCTGAAGCTCTGGCCTCCCACTGGTGTCTTCCACTGTTAAGTGGAAAGTATGATGCAAAGTAACTATTCAATTCCTCTGCCATTGCTTTGTTTCCTATTATCACTTCTTCAGCCTCATTTCTAGTGGTCCAATATCTATTTTTGCCTCCCTCTTACTTTTTCTATATTGAAGAAAGCTCTTCCTATCTTCTTTTATATTACTAGCTAGCTCACGCTCAAATTTCATCTTCTCCTTCCTTACTGCTTTTTTAGTTATCTTCTACTCGCTTTTAAAGGCTTCCCAATCCTCTGGCTTTCCATTAATCCTCACCACTTTGTGTGCTTTTTCTGTTGCCTTTTATGTTGTCCTTGACTCCCCTTATCAGCCATGCATGTCTCGTCTTTCCTTTAGCATGTTTCCTCCTCCTTGGGATGAATTTCTGTTATACTTCCCGAATAACCTCCAAAAACTCCTGCCATTGCTGTTCCAATATCTTCCCTGCAAGGCTCCCTTTCCAAACAACTCTGCCCAGCTCTTCCCTTATGTCTTTGTAGTTACCTTTATTTAATTGGAATACTGTTGCATCTGATTCCCGCTTCTCCCTCTCAAACTGCAGGATAAATTCGATCATATTGTGGTCACTGCTCCCGAAGGATTCCTTCACTTTAAGTTCCCTAATCAAGTCTGTCTCATTACACATTACCAAATCCTGAACTGCCTGTTCCCTAGTAGGTTCTGTCACAAGCTGCTCCAAAAAACCCATCGCTTAGACCATTGCACAAATTCCTTTTCTTGGGATCCACTCCCTACCTGATTTTCCCAGGCCAACTGCATATTGAAGCCCCCATGATTATTGTAATATTGCCTTTTTTAGATGTCTTTTCTATCTCCTAATTTATTTTCTGCCCCACATCCTGACTACTGCAAGGGGGCCTGTACATAACTCCTATCAGAGTCTTTTTAACCTTTGTGATTCCTTCACTTTACCCGCAGAGATTCAATGCCTTCTGATCTTATATTGCTTCTTGCTATCGATTTAACTTCATTCCTTACTAACAATGCAACCCCGCTCCCTTTGTCCATCTGCCTGTCCTTTCCATAGGACACATATCCTTGGATATTTAGATCCCAGTCTGATCCCCTTGCAGCCACGTTTCTGTGATGTGCTGGCCATCAAGCACCTATTAAAATGAATGAATGTTATTGCCGATGACTCCTGGAGTTGTCAATCGCGTGTTAGGAATTTGTCAAAGGACATCTGTTAATTTATTTTGAAGCACATCTCAAACAATTACGTTCAGGGTGGAAGAAAAGCAATGCCTGAACAGGAACTCAAACACTGGACCCTCGGATTAAAAGTCTGATGCTCTCCCAACTGAGCTACCCAGGCCTCAGGTAGCCTTACTTTTTCCTCCATAACTAGTCCTAGAGGGAGAAGCTTGCGTTGCACGTCTTTCAACTGTTTGTCTGCATTCTTTTCTTCCTTGCGGTGCCTTTCTACTGCACTAGCCACTCTCTCACCGTGAATGAGAGCAGAAGAGATTGAAGGGAAGTTGATTTTTTTACTGGGGTTGGGGAAGTGTGGTATTATCCACTTTGAGATTCAACAAGAGCCCCTCCTTCAATCTGGTCTATTACATTCACTACTCCCAATACACTCTACTCTACATCAGAGAGACAAAACATAGGCTGGGTGATCACTTTGCTGAGCACCTTCGGTCCATCCGCACACAAGGACCCTAACCTTCTTGTCGCTTGCTACTTCAATGCACCACCCTGCTCCCATGTCCATATGTCCGTCTGTGGCCTTTTGCAATGTTCCAGCGAATGCAAACTGGACAAACGGCACCTCATCTTCTGCTTGAACACTTTACAGACTTCTGGATATTTGTGGATCACCCCTTTGTCCATCTGCCTGTCCTTTTCATAGGATACACATCCATGGATATTTGGATCCCAGTCCTGATCCCCTTGTAGCCATGTCTCTGTGACGTGCCAGCCATCAAGCACCTATTAAAATGAATGAATGTTGCTGCGGGTGACTCCTGGAATTGTCAATTGCGTGTGAGGAATTTGTTAAAGGACATCTGTCCTTCAATCTATTTTGAAGCATATCTCAAACAATTGCGTTCAGGCTGGAAGAAAAGCAACACCTGAACAGGGACTTGAACCCTGGACCCTCAGATTAAAAGTCTGATGCTCTACCAACTGAGCTATCCAGGCCTCCAACAACTCTGCTGTTTCCTCTGTTGAACTAACCACTCTCTCACTGTGACTCAGAGCAGATGAGATTGAAGAGGAGTTAATTTTTTATTAGGGTTGGGGAATGTGATATAATCCATTTTGAGATTCAGCAAGAGCTCCTTCTTCAATCTGGTCTATTGCATTCGCTGCTCCAAATGCGCTCTACCCTACATTGGAGAGACAAAACATAGACTGGGTGATCGCTTTGCTGAGTGCCTTCAGTCCATCTGCACACAAGACCCTAATCTTCCTGTTGCTTGCTGCTTCAACACACCACCCTGCTCTCCTGTCCATGTGTCCGTCCTTGGCCTTTTGCAAGGTTCCAGTGAAAGCAAATTGGAGAAACAGCACCTCATCTTCCAACTGGGCACTTTACAGCCTTCTGGAGTCAACACTGAGTTCAACAGCTTCAGAGCCTGAACTCTCTCCTCCCCCTTCACCCCATTTCCATTTATTTTATTTCATCCTATTTATTCGTTTTCTCATCCTTCTTTCTCACCTCCATTTTTTCACTTTCCATTCCAGCTCTCCTTCCTGCCCCCCCCTCCCCCTCCCTATTTTAGGGCAATTGCCACATTCCTTGGGCAGTCCTTGAACAATCTGCATCTCTGTTCTGCCAATCACACATTCTGATCATTATTGGACACTTTCTAGCATCTTCTCAATCTTCTGTACCCTCATTTGAATTCCCCTTGTTCCATTCCATTCCCCCACCCTCATAGTACAAATCTCCGCTGATTCTCTGTGCTCTCAGCTCTGACAAAGGATCATGTAGGCTCGAAACATTGGCTCTATTCTCTCCCCAGAGCTGCTGTCAGACCTGCTGAGATTTTCCAGCATTTTCTGTTTGTGTTGAAGCCATGTTGGAGTTGCACAGAACTTTGATGAGGCCACAGCTGGAGTATGTATGCAGTTCTGGTCACCACATTTTAGGAAGGATGTGATTGCGCTGGAGAGGATGCAGAGGACATTCACCAGAATGCTGCCTGGGATGGAACATTTAAATTATGAAGAGAGATTGCGGAAGCTTGGATTATTTTCATTGGAATAGAGAAGACTGAGATGCAACCTGATTGAGATGTACAAGATTATGAGGGGCACAGCAGAGTGGCTAAGGAGCAGCTGTTCCCCAGATTTGGAGGGTCGGTGTTCAATTCTTTGGTCTTCACACATTTTAAACAGCTCCATCACAGCCTTTCTGCTCTGATATTCTGTGCTTTGGTTATAAAGACAAGTGTCCCATTCACCTAACTAACCACTTTATCAACCTGTCCTGCTGCCTTCAGGGATCTCTGGACATGAACCCCAAGTATCTTGGTCCTCTGCAATTGTTCGCATCCAACCATTCAAAAGTCAAGTCACTGTAAAAGAGCGGCAAGTTCAAGGCAGTTCCACTGCTCTCTGGATATAGAAACAAAATATCACTGGCTCCACTGGACTTCGAACCCAGGACCTTCTGTGTGTAAGACAGACGTGATAACCACTACACTATGGAACCACATTACTGTGAGCATAAATGAGCTGGAGGCAGTTCAGGGTGTGGGGAGCACTGGATGGTTGCTGGATTGCTACCTGAAATGAGCGGGTTTCCTCATGAGGTTGGATTGGACAGACTGGGTTTCTTTCAGCTGGAGTTTAGGAAAGTGAAGGGGTGACTGGATTAAAGTTTCTAAGATGCTGAATGGTCTTGGGAAGATGGAGATGGAAAAGATATTTCCTCTTGTGGGTGAGGCCAAAACAAGGGGGCACTGTTTGAGCATTAAAGGATGCCCTTTTAGGACAAGAGATGATTCGATTTGTTTTTTCTCAGAGGCTTGTGCCACTTTTAAACTCTGCCTCAGAAGGTGCTGGAGGACAGGCTCACTGAATATTTTCTAGTGGAGGGAATTAGATATTTGTTGAGTGAGAGAATTAAAGATTATTGGGGAGCAGGAAGGGAATATGGAGAATGTGAAAGCCAACAGAAAGGGATCAGCTGTGGCCTTAGTAAATAGTGAAGCTGGCTCGAAGGACCAGATGGTTTCAGGTTGCAACATCCACAGGATTTTGCTTTTAATTTTATATACAAATTATAATATTGGTGCAACTGTTCCATAAGTATCATGGCTTAGTTGGTTCAAGTTCTTCCCTAATACTTTGGGGATCCTGAGTTTGAATCTCAATATTGCACTTTTGAAACAAAATCACTCTTTCCCTGAAAGCTGCAACTTTCCTGTCATACAGTTTGATAGCAGGAAAGGAAGCCCAAGGACCCATTTTGTCTGTGCGGCCATCAAGTACCTATTAAAATGGGTGAATGTTGGTGCTGGTGACTCCTGGAATTGTCAATCGCGTGTGAGGAATTTGTTAAAGGACATCTGTTAACCTACTTTGAAGCACATCTCAAACAATTGCATTCAGGGTAAAAGAAAAACGAGACTTGAACTCAGGACTCTCAGATTAAAAGGCTGATGCTTTACAGGGACTGAGCTATCCAGGTTACAGGCCAGTTGCCCTTTTCCTCAGTTGAAGTAGCCGCTCTCTCACAGTGACTTTAAGCAGATAAGATTGAAGGGGAGTTGATTTTTACAAAGTCCTCTAATTTTACAGCTTGAAAAATGTTCAATTGGCCCATCGTGTCTGCTGCAGGCATTAAGCACCTATCTATTCTCTCCAAATTTTAACTCTGTTGCTGTCTCCACAGATGCTGCCAGATCGCCTGAGTTTATTCAGCATTTCCTGTTTTTATTACAAGTTTCCAGCATCCACAGTATCTTGCTTTTATCTACTCTGATCCCATTTTCCTGCACTTAGTCCATAGCCTTGTTTGCGCTAATGTTTCCAAAACTCATCTTAATGCATCTTCATTCATGAGGGAAATCGTTTTCACACACTGAGTGGTTGAGGTTTGGATTGCGATGCCTAGGAGTGTGGTGGGTGCATAAGTCATTGAAGAGGGTCTGTGCTGACCCTCCAAAGAGCATCCCATCCAGACTCTGCTCTCCACCCTATTACAATGCATTTAACCATGGTTTCTCTATCAAAAATATCCATCTTTGGACATTAAGAGGCATTTTAGCATGGCCAATCCACATTACCTACATATCTTTGGTGAGTGGGAGGAAACTGGAACACGTGGACAAAACCCACGCAGACACAGACAACTAGCAAGTACTGGGAATGAACCCAAGTCTCTGGTGCTGTGACACAGCAGTGCTAAAAGGATGAGACCTCAACTTGAAAATCTACATAGCTTTGGTCTCCTTTGTAAGAACATTGAATAGGGGATCTCCGATTTAAGACAGAGAAGTAGAGTAATTTACTCTATAAGAGGCTTATGAATCTGTGAAATTATTTAGCGCCGAGAGCTGTTGGGTCATTAAGTATGCTCAAGACTGAAATAGGCAAGTTTTTAATCAGTAAAGAACAAAGAACAAAACAGCATGGGAAACAGGCCCTTCGGCCCAACGAGCCCACACCGCCACCCCGATGTTCCCACGTCTACCCGCGATTCCCGTCCATGTTTATAGATCTATGGATTAAAAACCAAATTTGAGACAATTTAGGGAGAATTTGTTTTGCCAATTAGCCTAAGAGCACATCTTTGGGATGTGGGAGGAAACCGGAGCACCCGGAGAAACCCACGCAAGCACGGGGAGAATGCGCAAACTCCCACAGACACAGGCCCAAATCCATGTATCTGCACAGCACAGCGATAGTCACTGAGCTGTCGTGTTGCCCATCAAATGGTCCAGGTCAAGCGTACACTAACGACGTGAAGCAGTAGGATACTCTCGAAAAAAATCCAAGAGCAGCCCTCTCACGACCCATCGCGTGTATGCCCCTTGTTAGACAACAAGGTGGACCAAAGCACCTGTAGGATAAAAACAAGTACATCAATATCATCATCTATTTACACACTTCCCAGGGACTCCCAAGGCTCATGATCCCTATTTTAAATCAGTTTTCTATACCCCCTCCATTCCCATTCTGTTCATGTGCCCATCTAAGTATTTCTTAAATAACTCCAGAGTACCTGCCTCCACCACTTTACTTGGCAGCGCATTCCATACCCCCACCACCTTCTGTGTGAAAAACTCCCTCTAGCATCCAAATTATACCTTACCCCCCTCACCCTAAGCCCATGACCCCTCATGCTATTCGAGTCCACCCTAGGAAAAAGCTTAACCCTGTTTACTCTATCTATACCCCTCATAATCTTGTACACTCTATTAGATCTCCTCTAAGTCTATGTCTTTCTAAGGAAAACAGTCCCAATTTGCCTAACCTCTCCTCGTAACTCAGACCTTCCATACCAGGCAGCATCCTGGTAAACCTCCTCTGCACTCTCTCCAGAGTCTCCACGTCCTTCCGGTAGTAGGGCGACCAGAACTGGACACAGTATTCCAAATGAGGTCTAACCAACGTTTTATACAACTGCAACATTAAAGGCCAGCTCTTGTACTCTATACCCCTACTTATAAAGGCTAACATACTATATACTTTCTTCACAATCTTCTCCACTTGCTCTGCCACCTTCAGAGACTTGTTCACCTGCACCCACAGGTCCCTCTACGTTTCTATATTCTTAATAGGTCTACCCTTTATCATATACCTCCCCCCTACATTCTTTCTCCCGAAATGCATCAGCTCACATTTATCAGGATTGAATTCCATCTGCCATCTGTCTGCCCAAGCTACCAGCCTATGTCCTGCTGCATCACCTGACAATGCTCCTCACTATCCGCAAGTCCAGCCATCTTTGTATCATGTGCAAACTTGCTGATCACTCCACTTACTCTCTCTTCCAAGTCATTCACATATATTACAAATAGAAGAGGTCCCAGTATCGAGCACTGCGGCACACCACTAGTGATTGACCTCCAGCTAGAAAAACACCCTTCCACTATTACTCTCTGTCTCCTATTACCAAGCCAGTTACTTATTCATCTAGCTACCTGTCCTTGTATCCCATGAGCCTTGACCTTCTCAACTAACCTCCCATGAGGGATTTTGTCAAATGCCTTACTAAAATCCATATAGACGACATCAACGGCTCGCCCTTCGTCCACCATTTTTGTCACCTCCTCAAAAAATTCTGCCAGATTTGTAAGGCACGACCTCCCCTTAACAAATCCATGCTGTGTATCCCTAATCAGATCACAACGCTCTAAGTGCCTATACATCCTATCTCCAACAGAATCCCCTCCAACAGCTTCCCTACCATTGACGTCAAACTCACTGGCCTGTAATTTCTAGGGTTATCCCTACTACCTTTTTTAAACAATGGTAGAACATTAGCTATTCTCCAGTCCTCTGGGACCTCACATGTGTCCAAAGAAGAGACAAAGATTTGTGTCAGAGGCCCAGCAATTTCACCTCGCACCTCCCTAAGCAGCCTGGGATAAATGTCATCAGGCCCCGGAGATTTATCAGTTTTAATGCTACCTAGAAGCTCTAACACTTCCTCCCTCGGTATGGATATTTCTCTCAACTGGTCCACAGCTCCCTCAGAGACAGGAGCTGTCAACAAGCCCCTCTCCTTCGTGAATACTGACGCAAAGTATTCATTCAGGGTCTCTCCCATTCCTTCGGGCTCTAACACAGTTCCCCTCCTCTGTCCCTAAGAGGTCCGATTTTTCCTCTAACCATCCTTTTATTCCTAACATAGGAGTAAAATGCCTTTGGGTTTTCCTTAATCCTATCCGCCAAAATCATTTCATGCCCCCTTTTTGCCCTTCTAACTCCCCGTTTGAGCTCCCTCCTACTCTCTCTATATTCCTCCAACTCTGTCTCCGTTCCCAGCTGCTTTGACCTATCATACGCCTCTCTTTTCTTCCTAACCAAGTCCTCAATATCCCTAGTAATCCACGGCTCTCTAATCCTATCTTTCGCATCTTTCCTGTTAACCGGCACATATTTATCTTGCAACATTTTCAGTATTCCCTTGAAAGAATCCCATATGTCTCGTGTGGATTTACCTCAAAGAACCGTTCCCAATTAGTTTCCATAAGTTCCTGCCTAATCTGACCGTAGTTAGCCTTCCCCCAATTCAGCACCTTGTCCCTAGGGCAACAAGCATCCTTTTCCATCTGTATCTAAAGTAGTCAGAATTGTGGTCACTGTTAGCCACATGTTCCCCTGCTACAACATCAAACACCTGCCCTGGATCATTACTCAGAACTAAATCCAATATAGCCCCTTCTCCAGTCGGGCTAGCCACATACTGTTAAAAGGTTCAAATGTTGTGGGGATAAGGCAGGAAAGTGGACTTGAGGACTTTCACATCAGATCAGTCGCGATCTCATTGAATGGTGAAGCAGACTTGGAGGGTTGACTTCTGTTCCTACATCTTATAGTATTATGGTGTTATAGAAACACGAGTTGGCCATTCAGTCTATCGAGTCTATTGGGGCATTGAATGCGATCATCCTTGATTGAGAGCTACAACTGATTTTGTTCCCAATATGTTGTTGTTCGTCCATCATCATTGATGAGGACCTCGACACTATTAGTCATTTTGAGGCTGCTTGCGGTGTGTCCGAAGATGAGTGATCAGGCTAATTTCGGCATGGAATATCCTGGCACATATTGGACAGACTTGTGTAGACACTGTAGTTGTTGCGCTGGTGGCAGATCGCGCTTAAGTTGTGCTTCAGCAATAAACCTTGCTTCGTGAGCTTGACAGCCTCTGTGGATGAGGCAGCGCCAGATAGGGCGGTTTTCTGCCAGCGTTTCCCAGGTGGTCATGTCAATGTCAAGCGACTTCAGGGAGGTTTTGAGTGTGTCTTTGAAATGTTTCTTCTGCCCTCCATGTGAGCACCTTCCAGCAGAGAGTTCCCAAAAAGGAGCTGCTTGGGTATGCGCTCATCTGACATATAAATGACATGATCTGCCCACTGGGTCTGCGCTCTCATCAGCAGTGTATGGACTGCTGAAAGATGGGAAAGATAGGATTAGAGAGCCGTGGATTTCTAGACTTGCTCTAGAGAGAGCTTCAGTATCTGGTATTTTATCTTGTCATCTGATCCGTAATATTCTGCGAAGGCAAGTCACGTGGAAATGATTGAGCTTTGATACACAGTCCACATTTCAAGGCATACAGGAGGGCAGTGAGTACCAGAGCGCTGTAGACCTTCAGTTTTGTTGCAGGTCTGATTCCTCAATGTTCCCATACAATGGGACACAGTCTACCAAAATAGAACTTGCATTTACTATTCTACAGTTAACTTCTGCATTAATTGTCACTGTTTGGGAGGGGGTGCTGCCAAGATAAGTGAACTAGTCCACTGCCTATAGTTTCTGCCTTTTGATTGTGATTATGGGTTCTGTGTTTGGTGCATGAGGAGCAGGCTGGTGCATGACCAGTCATTTTAATGTTGATGGTGAGTCCAAAGTTGTCACAAGCCGTGGAAAATTTGCCCATACTGCCTTGCTTCTGTGGCTGAGTCAGCATACAAGGTGCAGTCATCAGCAAAGAGGAAATCTCTCAGAATAGTCTGTTTCACTTTGGTAATAGCTTGAAGTCTCCTCAGGTTGACAGCCTCGGCTGTCCTTGAGGCTAATTCCAGCAACACTGTCCTGGAAGGCATCATTCAGCATGGCAGTAAGCATCATGCTGAATAACGTGGGTGCAAGTACCCAGCCCTGTTTGACGCCATTGGTGACTGGGAATGCCTCAGAGGGTTCTCTGCCAACCAGTACTCTGGCCATCATGGAACTAGAGTACCATCTGAATGAATCTGGGGGCAGCCGAACTTGAAATGATTCTCCAGGCCTTGCCGGCTTACAGTATCGAAGACTTTCGTGAGGTCAACAAAGGTTGTGTAAAACTCGCAATTCTGCGATACCAGCCATAACCATTGATGTTATTGTAAATCAGGATTCAATATCTACCTTAAACATAGTTACTGGCGGAGATTCCACAGCTCTCTGAGGTATAGGAACAAAACAGCATTGGTTTTACTGGGGCTCAAATGCAGGACCTTCGGTGTATAAAGCTGACATGATAACTACTACACCATGGAACCACACATGTACTAAAGTACCAGAGATAGGTCAAAGATGGTTTACAAGATTGATAACTGGAATCAGCGGGTTATCCTGTGAAGATCAATTGGACTGACTGGGCTTGTTTCCGCTGGAGTTTAGGATATTGAGGAGTGAATCAGAAAATCAGAAAATCCCCACAGTGCAGAAGGAAGCCATTCGGCCCATCACGCCTGTACCCACCACACTCCCACAAAGCCTTTTTCAAGTAATTCTACATATTTACCTTGCCAATCCCCCTAGGTTCAATTTAGCATGGCCAATCCACTTAACCCATACATCTTTGGACTTGATGAAAGTTTATAAGATTCTGAATGGTCTTCAATTTGATTTGATTTGTTATTGCCACATGTATTAAATACAGTGAGAATGTTGTTTTTTGTGTACTACACAGACAAAGCGTACCTCACTTCAAGGTCAATATAATCCTGTTTGTTGCTGTGCTGAGTGTCACTAAAAATATCAGAAATAGGAGCAAGAGGAGCATCTACTGAGCCGCTATTAATAAATTCAAATGATAACAAGAGTAGAAAATGCTGGAAAATCTCAACAAGCTAACAGCATCTGTACAGAGAAAATAGAGCCAACGTATGGAGTCAGAATGACTCTTGATCAGAAACTAGAATCCAGCCTCCAAATGTTGTCTCTGTTCTCCCTCCACAGATGCTGTCAGACTTGTTGTGCTTTACCAGCATTTTTTTTCAGGTTGCAGCATCAAGCTTCATGTGTTGGTACCATGGCTTAGTTAGTTAAACCACCTGACTTGTAAAGAGATAGATTCTGAGTTCAAATCTTAGCTGTGTTCACTTTTAAATGACATCACTCTCTGAAAAGTCACAACTTTCCCGTCAGACAGCTCAATAGCAGGAAGAGAAGCCCAGAGACCCATTTTGTCTGCGCCAGCCATCAAGCCACCAATTAAAATGAATGAATGTTGCTGCCGACAACTCCTGGAATTGTCACTTGTGTGTGAGGAATTTGTCAAAAGAGATCGGTTAATCTATTTCGAAGCACATCTCAAAGCGTTCAGGATGGAAGAAAACACCCAAACAGGGAGTTGAACCCTAGACCCTCAGATTAAAGGTCTGATGCTTTTCTGACTGAGCTGTCCAAGCTTCCAGCCTTGCACCTTTTTCCTGCCTTGAACTAGTGGCTTCCAAAGTGAGTTAGAACACAAACTTTGGGAAGAGTTGATTTTAATGGGATGGGGAAGTGTGATATTATCCTCTTTGAGGTCAAGATGATTATTTGGTGAAACTTCCTAAATGTCCAAAAGTCAAATCACGCTGAGCATTTCATCAATTTGTATAATAAGGACCTCATTGAATCTTCCACCTTGGATCCTTTCTATCTCGTTTCTATAATGAGTCCAACAGTAAGTTTGTGTTGAAGTTATGTTGGAGTTGTATAGAACTTTGGTGAGGCCATAACTGGAATACTGTGTGCAGTTCTGGTCACTACATTTTAAGAAGGATGTGATTGCACTGGAGATTCCACAGGATGCTGCCTGCGATGGAGCATTGAAGTTACGAAGAGAGGTTGGGTAGACTTGGATTATTTTCATTGGAGCAGGGAAGACTGAGGGGCCACCTCATTAAAGTGTACAAGTTTATGAAGTGCCTGGACAGATTGGGTAAGAAGCAGCTGTTCCCCAGATTTGAAGGGTCAGCGTTCAAATCTTTGGTCTTCAGGCATGTTATACAGCTCTATTGAAGCCTCTCTGCCTCACTATAAAGACAAGTAACTGAAGTGCCTTGTGAGCCATCTTTTCAACCTGACCAGTTGCCTTCAGAGATATATGGACATATATCCCAAGTCTCTTGGCTCCTCTGCAGTTGTTAGGATCCAACCATTCAAAGAACAAGCCACTGTGAAAGAGCTGTGAGTTCAAGGCAGTTCCACTGCTCTCTGGGTATAGGAATAAAACACTGGCTCCACTGGGCTTCTTATACATGCGTAAGGCATGTGTAAGATGCCTTACACATCTGCGTGTAAGGCAGATGTGATAACCACTACACTATGGAACCACATGACTGTGAGTGTAAATGAGCTGGAGGCAGTTCAGGGTGGGGGGCAGTGGGTGGTTATTGGATTGCTACCCAGAAGGAGCTGGTTTCCTCATGAGGTTGGATTGGACAGACTGGGCTTCTTTCACCTAGAGTTTAGGAAAGTGAAGGGGTGACTGAATTAAAATTTCTAAGATGCTGAATGGTTTTGGAAAGGTGGAGGTGGAAAAGATATTTCCTCTTGTGGGTGAGGCCAAAACAAGTGGGAGCTATTTGAACATTAAAGGATGCCCTTTTAGGACAAGATTAGATTTGTTTTCTCTCAGAGGCTTGTGCCACTTTTAAACTCTGCCTCAGAAGGTGCTGGAGGACAGGCTCACTGAATATTTTCCTGGCAGAGGGAGTTAGATATTTGTTGTGTGAGAGAATTAAAGATTATCAGGGAGGGCAATATGGAGAATGTGAAAACCAACAGCAAGGGATCAGCCATGGCCTTTGTAAATAGTGAAGCAGGCTCGAAGGACCAGATGGTTTTAGGTTGCAGCATTCACAGAATCTTGCTTTTAATTTTATATACAAACTATAATTTGTTATAAATTAGGCCTTCTCCTGCTCTTATTTCTTACATTATGTTCTTATAATAGCGGGTTACCATTTCTGTTTGCGCCGCAGCTTAGTTGGTTAAAGTATCTGCCAAGTAAACAGGTGATTTTGAGTTCAAAACTCATGGTGCATTTGTGTGTTTTGCATTTTACTTTTTTGAAACAAGATCACTCTTTCTCTGAGAACGCATAACTTTATCATCATACAATTTGATAGCAGGAAAAAAAAAGTCCAGGGGCCCATTTTGTCTGCGCCGGCCATCAAACACCTATTAAAATGAACGAATGTTGCTGCCGGTGACTCCTGGAATTGTCAATCGCGTGTGAGGAATTTGCTAAAGGACGTCTGTTAATCTATTTTGAAGCATATCTCAAGCAATTGCGTTCAAGGTGGAAGAAAAGCAATACCTGAACAGGGACTTGAACCCTGGACCCTCAGATTAAAAGTCTGATGCTCTACCAGCTGAGCTACCCAGGCCTCCTGCAACTCTGCTGTTTCCTCTATCAAACTAGCCGCACTCTCTCAGTGACTCAAGAGCCTCTGACCGACCGACCTCCTCCAACCCCTGCTTCACCCCACCCAGCCTGGCCTTGTCGCCGGGTGCCCATTATTACAGAGCAGTATTGATTCTCACTGGTCTGATGTCAGCCCAGTGAGGGGGTGGGTATGCAGCTGTACAAAGCTCATTAACTACATGTTAATGTAGTTGATTCAATGTTAATAGATTTCATTCCCTTTCTGAATGTGAAGCCATTGGCTCCTGTGTAAAGGAGTTGGGAAGCTTGTGCGTATATGCATGTGCATTGTGTTTGTGGATAATTCTGAGAGTGTGTCAGTGTCTGATACAGTGTCTGAGATTGAACTCAAATGTGTGTGCAAGTGAGTGAATGCAGTTGATTGTGTGTGTGTTTGAGCCAATGTGATTGAGTGAGTGATAACGTGAGTGTGCACGAGTGTGAACCATGTGTGAATGGGAGCAGGGGAATTAGAAATGGAAGGGGGGAAAACGGAGCACAGAGGGGCAAACAAGGGAGAGAGGGCAGGAAGGCAAGATGGAGGAGGAAATAAAGAACAAAGAAAATTACAGCACAGGAACAGGCCCTTTGGCTCTCCAAGCCTGCAGTGATCATGCTGCCCAATTTAATTAAAACCCTCTACCTTTTAGGAGGCCATATCCCTCTATTCCCATCCTATGTATTTGTCCACATGCCCATTAAAAGTCACTACAGTATCCGCTTTCACTACCTCTCCCAGAAGCGAGTTCCAGGAATATGGGGAGGGAAGAGGGACGGCGAATGGGGTGGGGGGAGAGGGAGAGAGAATGGGTCTGGAATAGGAAGGGGGACTGGGGTGGACGAGGGACGGGGAGGGATGAGGGACAGGGATGGGGAGAGGAAGGAGGAATGGCGAGAGAAGAAAAGTGTAAGTCTGATTGTGCTCGCAACAGTGTGTGAGATTGTGAGGGTGTGATTGTGCATGAATGTGAAAAAGGATGTGTAAATGCATGTGCGTGTGAGTGTAAGTGTGAGGGTGCTTATGAGTGAGTATGAGAGTGAGAGAGAATGAGAGAGAATGAGAGTGAGTGTGAGTGAGTGAGAAAGAGTATTTTTGTGTGTTATTCTCTTGTGAAAGTGCATGATGTGACAGAGACTGTGTGAATGTGTTTGTGTGTGACAGTGAGCATGTGTGAATGAATGAGAGACTGAGTGAGAAAGAATTTGTATATGTGTTGAAGTCACAAAGTGTGAGTGACATGTTACCTTCTCTGTAACCAATGAGCACTGTCAGTGCGATTCCTCACTAACTGAATAGCACTGTCCGCGCGATTCCACTTGAGTTCCTTCTGTGGGCTGTGGGAGTAACCTGCATCCAAGTCAGGAATCAAACTCGGATCCGTGGCGCTGTGAGGTAGCAGTGCTAACCACTCTGCCACTATGCCTTCAACGTTAATGTTACTCTGAGCCCAAATCTCAGCAAGGTTCTTGTGGGATGGAGGAAGTTAGAGAGCGAAATGAGGTGACTTCCTCACCCTTTCTTGGTGGACCTTCATCCCTTTTGCATTTGATCCATCCATTGCCTCCAGTGGCTGATAAGCTCCATCTAGGAACATAGGAACACAGTAAAAGGAGTAGGGCATTCAGCCCCTCGAGCCTGCTCCGCCATTCAGTAAGAACATGGCCGATCTGTGGCCTGAGCCCATGTACCTGCCCCAGGGCCCATATCCTCCATACCCCTACTATCTCAGACTGAAACCTCCCAATTGAAGGAACATCCATAGCCGGTGAGCTGGTCCTGTGTGATGGCTCGCAGAGCCGGTGAGCTGGTCCTGTGTGATGGCTCGCAGAGCCGCTGAGCTGGTCCTGTGTGATGGCTCGCAGAGCCGCTGAGCTGGTCCTGTGTGATGGCTCGCAGAGCCGCTGAGCTGGTCCTGTGTGATGGCTCGCAGAGCCGGTGAGCTGGTCCTGTGTGATGGCTCGCAGAGCCGCTGAGCTGGTCCTGTGTGATGGCTCCCAGAGCCGCTGAGCTGGTCCTGTGTGATGGCTCGCAGAGCCGCTGAGCTGGTCCTGTGTGATGGCTCCCAGAGCCGGTGAGCTGGTCCTGTGTGATGGCTCGCAGAGCCGCTGAGCTGGTCCTGTGTGATGGCTCGCAGAGCCGCTGAGCTGGTCCTGTGTGATGGCTCGCAGAGCCGCTGAGCTGGTCCTGTGTGATGGCTCGCAGAGCCGCTGAGCTGGTCCTGTGTGATGGCTCCCAGAGCCGCTGAGCTGGTCCTGTGTGATGGCTCCCAGAGCCGCTGAGCTGGTCCTGTGTGATGGCTCCCAGAGCCGCTGAGCTGGTTCTGTGACCCCTCCCTCACGCCCCTGATGAAGCCCGCCCTCAGGTGAGTGCGCAGGCCCAAGTGCCGGGATGCCGGTTTTCCCCGCCCACTCATTGCCTGATGACGTCACATAGCCGCAACCAGATGACACAAATCCCGCCCACTGACTGCGGTTAGACCCCGCCTCCCCGGACGACCCAGAGCACGTGATGCAGCAGCTTCGGGCGGTTTGGCGGAAGAAGCGGGTTAAGGCCCCGCCCATGCGGCTTCCATGCACGCACTGCGCACGCGCCCTTTGTTCTCCCGCACTCCGCATGCGCATCCTGCCATTTCAGCTCAGTTGCCCTGTAGAAATATTTACCGTGTGGCAAACGTTAATGGCAGCACAAAATATTAGGATGCTTTTACAATGCAGCAAACGATCAGGAACAATAATTCAAAGGAACAATTAGAAAAAACTATCAGCGATTATAAAAACAGAGTAAAAGCTTCAACAAGTATATTAAACAGGAAGAGACTGGACAAAAGCAATGCGTGTTAGAGGAAGAGAGTGGGGAATTCATCACGGCATTCTGAAAACATATTTCGCAGCAACCGGCACAGGGGGAGAAACAAAAAAAATCACAAAAATAGTTAAAAGAAATGAAGTTAGCAACTTAAACCCATCACCAAGCTCTCCATTTGATAGCTAATATCTATAGGGAACTCGATAGCTAATATTGTCCCTACCTTTTCTGTGTCCCCTGTCTTCAGGCAGATGAACTGGAAATCGTGACTGGAATCTGACTCTGGAAACCATGTGAAATAATATTCATTTCTCTGGTTCTTGTTGCTGTAAACCCCCCTCTGCTATTGCCCCTGTTTACCCTGGCTCTATGTGTGTGTAACAGCCCCTTGAGAAGTTTGTTTGGGCTTTCATTGTCAAACCAACTGATTTCCCTGTGGTGAAGGAGCTCCGGCTCTGCTCTATCCCGGGCTCAACATGGACCGCCAATCATCGTCAACAGCTGCTCCCAGCACGCGGCACATTCCGTCCAGAGAGACGGTTTAGAATGTGAGGCTCGAGCAATGTGGGCGGGGCTTCCCGGGGGGGCGGGGTGGGGGGGGGTGGAAGGGGAGGGTGGGGGGGCGGGGGGTGAAAGGGGGGGGGGGGGTGGAAGGGGAGGGGGGGGGGGTTGAAGGGGAGGGGTGGGGGGGGGGTGGAAGGGAGGGGGGGGGGGTGGAAGGGAGGGGTGGGGGGGGTGGAAGGGGAGGGGGGGGGGTGGAAGGGGAGGGGGTGGGGGGTGGAAGGGGGGGGTTGGGGAGTGGGTGGGGGGTGGAAGGGGAGGGGTGGAGGGGGGGATGGGGGGGTGGGGGGGGTGGAAGGGGAGGGGAGGGTGGGGGGGGGAGTGGGAGGGGTGGGGGAGTGGAAGGGGTGGGGAGGGGTGTGGGGGGGGAAGGGGAGGGGTGGGAGGGGTGGGGGGGGGAGGGGGTGGGGTGGATGGGGAGGAGGAGGTGGAAGGAGAGGGGAATGGGGGGTGGAAGGCAAGGGAGGAGGGGTGGAAGTGGAGGGGGTCGGGGGAGGGGGTGGAAGGGGAGGGGGAAGGGGTGGCAAGTGGAGGGGGGAAGGGAGTGCAAGTGGAGGGGGGGGGAAGGGGAGGGAGGTGAAAGTGGAGGAGGGTGGGAGGGGGGGGGGGTGGAAGAGGAGGGGAATGGGGGTGGAAGGGGAGGGGAATGGGGGGGTGGAAGGCAAGGGGAAGGAGGGGTGGTGGAAGTGGAGGGGTGGGGGGGAGGGGGTTGGAATGGAGGGGCAGGGGGGAAGGGGGGGGAAGGGGTGTGGAAGTGGAGGGGGGAAGGGGTGCAAGTGGAGGGGGGTGGAAGGGAGGGAGGTGAAAGTGGAGGAGGGGGGGGAGGGGGGGGAAGGGGAGGGGGAGGGGGTGGGAAGGGGAGGGGGGGAGGGGGAAAGGAGGCGGTGAGGGGAAGGGAGGGGTAAGGGGGAGAAGGAGAGGTGGGGAGAGGAGTAAGAGTGAGGGACGCAGGAAGGGAGTGAGGCGGGGGAAGGGGATGATTAGGGAGGGGGGATGGGGGGAAGAGTGAGTGGGGTGATGAAGGGGTGGGCGATGGGGATAGATAACCACAATTCAGTTACACTCACCTTAGTGATGGATAGGGATAGGCATGAAGATGGGGGTAGTAGTTATAGCTGGGGGAATGGTAATTATGAGGCCATAAGGAGGGAATTAGGGTGCATAGGTTGGACTAGGAAACTACAGGGACTGGGAACATCTGAAATGTGGAGCTTATTCAAGGAGCAGCTACTGCGAGTCCTTGATAAGTATGTCCCTGTCAGGCAAGGAGGAAATGGTCGAGTAAGGGAACCTTGGTGTACTAAAAAAGTTAATTTGCTGGTTGAGGCTTGAAGGCTCAGTTAGTGCAATGGATAGCTATAGATTAGCCAGGAGGGAGCTAAAGAGTGAGTTGAGGAGAGCTAAAATGGGACACGAGAAGACTTTGGCTGATAGGATCAAGGAGAATACTAAAGCTTTCTTTAGATATGTTAAGAATAGAAGATTAGTTAGGGCAAGATTAGGGCCAGTCATAGACAGCAGTGGGAAGTTATGCGTGGAGCCTGAAGAGATTGGAGAGGCACTGAACAAATATTTCTCTTCGGTATTCACGCAGGGAGATGTAAATGTAGTTGTGGAGAACACTGGGATACAGGGGTGCAAACTGGAAAGTATTGAAGTAGATAAGGAGGATGTGCTAGATATTCTTGAGGGTTTGAAGTTAGATAAGTCCCCTGGGCCTGATGGGATTTACCTTAGGATTCTCTGGGAGGCGAGAGAGGTGATTGCAGAGCCTCTGGCTCTGATCTTCAGGTCGTCGTTGGTTACGGGTATAGTGCCAGAAGGCTGGAGAATAGCGAATGTGGTCCCATTGTTCAAGAAGGGGAAGAGAGACTTTCCAGGGAATTATAGGCTTACTTCTGTTGT
The DNA here is from genome assembly GCA_024679065.1 of Sphyrna mokarran. Taxonomy (NCBI): domain Eukaryota; kingdom Metazoa; phylum Chordata; class Chondrichthyes; order Carcharhiniformes; family Carcharhinidae; genus Sphyrna; species Sphyrna mokarran. The sequence continues at coordinate 2,342,452 of JAGIQG010000014.1, read as the reverse complement.
GGGCAAAGTATTGGAGAGAATTATTAGGGATAGGATTTATAGTTATTTAGAGAGAAATGAATTGATTGGGGATAGTCAGCATGGTTTTTTGAAGGGTAGGTCGTGCCTTACTAACCTTATTGAGTTTTTTGAAAAAGTGACCAAAGAGGTGGATGGGGGTAAGGCAGTTGATGTTGTATATATGGACTTTAGTAAGGCGTTCGATAAGGTGCCCCATGGAAGGCTTCTGCAGAAAATGCAGATGTATGGGATTGGGGGTGATTTAGCTAATTGGATTAGGAATTGGCTAGCAGATAGAAGACAGAGGGTAGTGGTTGATGGAAGATATTCATCGTGGAGTTTGGTTACAAGTGGAGTACCTCAGGGATCTGTTTTGGGGCCCCTGCTGTTTGTAATTTTTATAAATGATCTGGATGAGGGTATTGAAGGATGGCTTAGTAAATTTGCAGATGACACTAAAGTCGGTGGAGTGGTAGATAGTGAAGAGGGGTGTTATAGTTTGCAGAGAGACTTGGACAAGTTGCAGAGCTGGGCCGAGAGGTGGCAAATGGAGTTTAATGCGGAAAAGTGTGTGGTAATTCACTTTGGCAGGAATAACAAATGTGTAGAGTATAGGGCTAATGGTAGGACTCTCAATAGTGTTGATGATCCGAGGGATCTTGGTGTATATGTTAATAGATCCCTGAAAGTTGGCAATCAAGTCGATAAGGTTGTTAAGAAGGCAAATGGAGTCTTAGCTTTTATTGGCAGGGGGATTGAATTTCGGAGCTGCAACGTCATGTTGCAACTGTACAAAACTCTAGTGCGGCCGCACTTGGAGTATTGTGTGCAGTTCTGGTCCCCGCATTATAATAAAGATGTGGAGGCTTTGGAGAGGGTACAGAGGAGGTTTACCAGGATGTTGCCTGGTATGGAGGGCAGGTCTTATGAAGAGAGGCTGAGGAATTTGAGGTTGTTTTCGTTAGAAAGAAGGTGGCTAAGAGGAGACCTTATTGAAACATATAAGATGATTAGAGGTTTAGATAGGGTGGACAGTGATAGCCTTTTTCCTAGGATGGAGAAAGCTAGCACGAGGGGACATAACTTTAAATTAAGGGGTGGTGGTTACAGAACGGATGTCAGAGGTAGGTTCTTTACCCAGGGTGGTAAGGGTATGGAATGCCCTGCCTGCGTCAGTTGTAGATGCGCCAAGTTTGGTGGCGTTTAAGAGGTTAGTAAATAAGTTTATGGACGAAAAGGGAATGGTTTAGGTTAGAGGGTCATTGCTTTTTCCTAATTGGTCGGTGCAACATCGAAGGCCAAAGGGCCTGTTCTGCGCTGTAATGTTCTATGTTCTACGTAGAGGTGAGGGGCAGAAGGGATGGGGAGGGGGTTGCAGGGACAGGCAGGGGGAGTAGAGTAGGGGAAGGAGGAGGAGAGGAATCACCAGAAGAAAAGATTTTTTTTTATTCAGATGTCTAGATGCTGGATATTTGTATGTCAATTTTTTCTTTAGACAGTGAAGTCCTCTAACAAATTCTCATAGGACATTTTCTAATTATTGTTTAATTAAAGTGAGGACCACGTGTCAAAAAAAAGTATACACTTAGGGAGCCCATATCCTTCCATTCCAATCCTATTCATGTATTTGTCCAGCTGCCCCTTAAATATCGCTATCGTACCAGCTCCACCGCTTTCCCAGGCAATGAGTTCCAGACATTCACTGCTCTCTATATATAAAAACTTCCCTCTCACATCTTCTCTAAACTTTTCTCCACGCAACTTAAACCGATGTCTCCTCGTACTTGACTTTTCTACCCGAGGAAAGAGTATCTGACTATCAGCAGATTTCCTTCTCTAAGGAAGGATATTAGTGAACCAGATAGATTTTTCCAACAATTGATAATGATTTCATGATCATCAGTAGATTGTTAATTCTAGATTTTTTTTATTGAATTCAAATTGGCAGAATTTGGTCTACAGAACTGCAGAAGGATCAGCTGAGTGTAGTGGCCATCACTAAGGAGAAGTTTCTGGGGAAACTGAAAGGTCTGAAAGTGGATAAATCACCTGGACCGGATGGACTACACCCCAGGGTTCTCAAAGAGATAACTGAGGAAATTGTGGAGGCATTGGTGGTGATCTTTCAGAAATCACTGCAGGCAGGGAGGGTCCCAGAGGACTGGAAAGTAGCTGATGTAACGCACTGTTTAAGAAGAGAGGCAGCAGATGAGAAATTATACATCGGTTAGCCAGACTTCTGTCATTGGCAAGATTTTAGAGTCCATTATTAAAGATGAGATCGCGGAGTACTTGGAAGTGCATGATAAAATAGGACTGAGTCAGCATGGCTTCATCAAGGGGAGGTAATGCCTGATATATCTGTTAGACCTCTTTGGTTGGATAAATGAAAACCAGTGGACGTGATTTATTTAGATTTCCAGAAGGCCTTTGACGTGGTGCCGCATGAGACTGTTAAATAAGTTAGCCCATGATGTTAAAGGTAAGATCCTGGCATGGATAGAGGATTGGTTGACTGACAGAAGGCAGAGAGTGGGGATAAAGGGATCTTTCTCAGGATGGCAGCCGGTGACTAGTGATGTGTCTCAGGGGTCAGTGCTGGGAACACAGTTTTTCACAATATACATCAACAATTTGGAGAAAGGAACTGAAGCCACTGTTGCTAAGTTTGCAGATAAAACAAAGATATGCAGAGGGACGGTAGTATTGGGGAAGCAGGGGGCTGTGCAGAAGGGCTTGGACAGATTAGGAGAGTGGACAAAGTGGCAGATGGAATACAATGTGAAAAAGTGTGAGGTTATTCACTTTGGAAGGAGGAATGGAAGCATAGACTATTTTGTAAGTGGGTAAATGCTTAGGAAATTAGAAACACAAAGGCACTTAGGACTCCTTGTTCAAGACTTCCTTAACGTGAACATGTAGTTTCAGTCAGCAGTTAGGAAGGCAAATGGAATATTAGCTTTCATGCCAAGAGGGTTAGAATGCAAGTACAGGAATGTACTTCTGAGGCTGTATAAGGCTCTGATCAGACCCCATTTAGAATATTGTGAGCAGTTTTGGACCCCATATCCAAGGAAGATGTGCTGGCCTTGGAGAGGGTCCTGAGGAGGTTCACAAGAATATCTCTGGAATGAAGAACTTGTCGTATGAGGAACAGTTGAGGATCTGAGTCAGTACTCATTGTAGTTTAGAAGGATGAGAGGGGATCTTATTGCAACTTACAGGGCCCTGCGAGGCCTGGATAGAATAGACATGGAAAGGATGTTTCCACTAGGAAACAGTAAGAAAATTTGAACCAGAGGGCACAGCCTCAGGCTGAAGGGGCACTCCTTTAAAACAGAGGAGGAGTTTCTTCAATCAAAGGGTGGTGAATCTGTGGAAGTCTTTGCTGCAGAAGGCTGTGGAGGCCAGGTCATTGAGTGTCTTTAATATAGAGGTAGATTCTTGATTAATAAGGGGATCAGCGGTAATGGGGAAAAGGCAGGAGAATGGGGATGAGAAAAATATCAACCATGATTGAATGGCAGAGCAGACTCGATGGGCCGAGTGGCCTAATTCTGCTCCTATGTCTTATGGTCTGATGATTTGATTTGATTTATTAATGTCACATGTAGTAGTATACAATGAAAAGTATTGTTTCTTGCGCGCTGTACAAACAGAGCATACAGTTCATGGAAAAGGAAGGGAGAGAATGTAGTGTTACAGCCATAGCTAGGGTGTAGAGAAAGATCAAGTTAGTGCGAGGTTGATCCATTCAAAAGTCTGACAGCAGCAGGGAAGAAGCTGTTCAGACTTTTGTGTCGTTTTCCCAATGAAAGAAGGTGGAAGAGAGAATGTCGGGGTACATGGGGTCCTTGATTATGCTGGTTGCTTTGCTGAGGCAGCGGGAAGAATAGACAGTGTCAATGGATGGGAGGCTGGTTTGAGTGAGGGACTGGACTTCATTCACAACATTTGTGTATTAATGGGTATTAAAAATGCAACTATTTGTAATAGTCTGTGGTGCACATTCACAAATACATCGTGTTACACTTTTTCAGAGAACAATAATGAATTATATTACACAAAGATGTTTATGAAGCAAATTACATTGTGAATAATGTCAATTATGATAAATACATATAAACATAGGAACTAGAAGCAGGAGTAGGCCATTCAGCCCTTCGAGCTTGCTCTACCATTCATTTTGATCATAGCTGATCATCAAATTCAATATCCTGATTTCCCCCTTCCCACCATATCTCTTGATCCTTTTAGCCCCAAGAGCAATATCTAATTTCTTTTTCAAATCACACAACGTTTTGGCCTCAACTACTTTCTATGGGAGTGAATTCCACACACGCACCACCCTTTAGGTGAAGAAATTTCTCCTCACCTCAGTTCTAAAAGGTTTACCTCTTATCCTCAAACTATGACCCCTAGTTCTGCACTCCCTCACCATCGGGAATATTCTTTCTGAATCTACCCTGTCTAATCCTGTTGGAATTTTGTAAGTTTTTCTGAGATCCTCTCTCACTCTGCTAAACGCCAGCAAATATAATCCAAACAGTATTGCACAGTATTGTATTTCTTGTCTGTGGACCACCTCCTTTACCTTCATGGACCGTACTGGTTGGGAACCATTGACCTATAGCTTTTGGCTCTCTTAAATGTGAGGCCCCTTTACAAATTGTACAGTAAATGGCAGAACCCTTAAGAATATTGACATACAGAGGGCACAGGGGAACACTGAAAGTGGCAACACAGGTGGAGAAGGTTGTCAAGAAGGCATACATCATGCTTGCTTTCATTTGGCTGGGCATCGAGTATAAAAGTTGGCAAGTTATGTCACAGCTGTATAAAACTTCAATTAGGCCGCATTTGACGTATTGTGTATAGTTCTGGTCACCACACAACCAGAAGGACGTGCAACCTTTGGAGAGAGTGTAAAGAAGGCTCACCAGGATGTTGCCTGGTCTCGAGGGTGTTGACTAAGGTTGAATAAGCTAGGATTGTTTTCACTGGAATGACGGAGGCTGAGGGGAGACCAGATAAGAGGTCTATGCAATTGTGAGAGGGACAGACAAAATGGATAGTCAGAGGCTTTTTCTTAGGATGGAAGTGTCAATTACAGTAGGCACAGGTCCAAGGTGAGAGGGCAAAGTTTAAGGGAGATGTGCAGGGGGAGGTTATTCACACAGAGGATGGTGGGTGCCTGGAATGCACTGCCAGAGGAGATGGTGGAAACAGGCACATTACCAATATTAAAGGTGTATCTTGATAATCACATGAACAGAGAATAGAGAGAGAAACCGCGTATTGGCACAGGTTTGGAGGGCCGAAGGGCCTGTTCCTGTGCTGTATCATACTTTGTTTTCCCTGTGCTTTATGACATTCTGTTCGGCATCCACCCTGTCAGGTTCCTCTCAAAATTGGAAATGTTTCATTCGGATCACCTCTCATTCCTCTAAATTCCAAAAGACACAGGCCCAGACTATCCAACCTTTCCTCATAAGACAACCCTTCATCCCAAAGTCATGTGAAACTTTTCTGAGCTTCTTCCAATGCATTTATATCCATTCTTTAATCAGAGACCAAAACTGAACATAGTGCCTCCAGATGTGGTCTCACCACATCTGCATAGCTGCATTAAAACTTCCTGACTTTTATATCCCATTCCCCTTGCAATAAACAACAGTATTTCCTTTGCCTTCCCAATTGCTTTCTGTATCTGCGTGCTGTTTTTATGATTCGTGTTCCTTGACGCACAGATCCCTCTGCACCACAGAGTAATTTTCAATAGTATAAACTGTTTTTCTGGAAACTAGCCACGCTGAATTGCCCCTTAGCTTCAGGGGGATTATCAGGGTAAATACATGAGTTTATGGGGATACGGCCTGGGTGGGATTATTGTTGGTGCAGGCTCCATGGACCTCCTACAGGGATTCAATGTATCATGACGCCCAGATCCCTCTGCACCACAAAGTAATGCAATCTATCTCCATTTAAATAGTACATTTCTTTTTAATTCTGCCTGACAAAATGGACATGTTCACATTTACGCACATTAAGCTACATTTAAGTGGGGAGAAGAGGAACTATTCCTATTGGTGGAACACGGTAATTAAAACGACTGCATTGTATCCAATTGCGCTGGCTCAGGGAACCTGCGCGACTCTGCAAACAGCTGCTGCCATCACCTAACCAAGGACAGTGGGCATCTCTAGAACCAGAGAACGCTGATGTAAGATGACTGGTACAAGAACCGTGAGGAAGAAGGGGAAAATGTTTTTATACTGCGAGTGCTTTGGATCTGGGGTACACTGCCAGAAAAAGAGAAGCAGGGATGGAGGGGAATACAGCCGAGGCTTTCAGAGAGAATTGGAAGAGAAAAGTTGTGCAGGTTGTGGGGACAAGGTGGCAAGTCAGACTAGCTGGGTTGTTCTTGCAGAGGGTCACTACAGACACAATGGGCTGAATGGCCTCTTCTGATGCTGGGATTCCATCAGAGATTGGTGGACTCCTATTTGTGAGTATGTATCTTTCCTATGCCACCAGGTTTCTTCAATCCACCCCAGCCCCTTAACTACCAACCCCCACCCCCAGCCTCCCCCAGCATTCCCTCAATTCTCTAATGCAATGTGGCATCGCATTGAAAATTAGCCTTGTATGTTTTACAAAAATAACTCAATTTAGCAAATTAATACCTTGTTGCTTTATTACCCATTAAGGATTAGTCATTTGGTAGCCCAGAACTTGAATATTGCTGAAAAAAGAGAGAATGGCTGGAATCTCCAGCTGTTCACATAGGTGGGGTTCCCTAGTCCTGCTTGCGGTGCACCCTCCCTGCCGCAGGCTTCCTAGTAGAGTGGCGTGGCTTCAGTGGAATTCCCAGTATGCTGCAAATGGCAAGCCACACTTCTCCCCCACCTACCCCCACCCCTCCCACCTCTCCAATTGTGAAAAACACTATGGGGAGGGCAGAGAATCTCTCACTCGCTCTCAAAGCTTCCTGATGTAAGCTCACTAGGACAGAGTCACGAGAATGCCAAATCTCAAACAACAATTGATACCATGTGAGAAGACAATGAGGTGATTTAGTTGCAAGTGGACTCGGATTGGGGGAGGCGTTCGAGATCTAACAACTAAACGGGCTGCACCCACAGAGCTAGAACCCACTAAGCTCTGACTAAGCCCACAAAACTGACCCCGTCACCTCCCAACCTCAACTGCCCCATCCCAGGCCAAAAATGGTATATTTTTGCATTGCACTGGTTCAAAACAACATTAATTTTCCTGGGATTACACAAAGATTTTTATAAATTTATTCGCAGTCACAAAAAAATTATTTCATTCAGAGACGGTGATACAGTAGTTAGCACAGCGCCAGGGATCCAGCTTCAATTCCCGGCTGTCTGTGCGGAGTTTGCATGTTCTCCTCGTGTCTGCGTGGATTTCCTCCGGGTGTTCCAGTTTCCTCCCACAGTCCAAAAATGTTTCACTTTTAGGTGGATTGCCCCTTAGTGTTGGGGGAATTAGCAGGGTAAATACATGAAATTACGAGATAGGGTCTGGGTGGGATTGTGGTTGGTGCAGATTCAATGGGCCAAATGGCTCCTTCTACACCATAGGGATTCTATGATTCAGAGACTATCAGCAAACACCATTGACATTTGAGTTATTGTTGTCACATGTATTGGTTGCCCTGAAAAGTATTGTTTGCTGTATACTGTTCATAGACTACGTAGAGGAGAAGGAAAGAAGAAGGTGCAGAATATAGTGTTGCAGTTATAGATAGGGTGTAGGGAAAGATCAGCTTTATGCAAGGTAGGCCCATTCAAAAGTCTGACAGCAGCAGGTAGGAAGCTGTTCTTGAATTGGTTGGTGCATGACCTCAGACTTTTGTATCTTTTTCCTGATGGAAGAAGGTGGAAGAGCAAATGTCCGGGTGCGTGGGGTCCTTAATTATGCTGGCTGCTTTGCCAAGGCAGCAGGAAGTGTGGACAGAGTTAATGGATGGGAGGCTGGTTTGTGATGGATTGGGTTACATTCATGACCTTTTTGTAGTCCCTTGCAGTCTTGGGCAGAGCAGGAACCGTATCAACCTGTGATACATCCAGAAGGAATGCTTCTTATGGTTAGCAAGTGGGTGCAGTGTCCTTTTTGAGTCATTTTCCAGTGTATTTGAATCCAATTACTGTCAGGTAGCAGAATTGATAGTGAGATGGAGAAATGTGTGACCCTTGTCATTGAAAGATATGTTTCCGGCTGTATGAATAATTGCTCATTTGGTTACAGTCTTCAGTGCATTTGGGAAAATGTCTTGATAGGAAGATGGGGTGGGGTGGGTGGGTGAGGAATGAACACGGTAATTAAAACGACTGCGTTGTACCCAATTGCGCTGGCTCAGGGAATCTGCGCGACTCTGCAAACGGCTGCTGCCATCACCTAACCAATGACAGTGGGCATCAACGTGAGAACTCCAACCTAAAGAGTCTTAATATTCATCCAAAGATTGACGCTTCAGGTCAGCCACTTTGAAGATCTTGCCCCAAGTCCCTCGATGCCCAGGATATCTCCTAGCTCTTAGATCCTCTCAGCCTGCAAGTCAGCCCCTGCAAACCCCCCACCCCCCAAGGACCTCCTGAAATTTCACAATGCTCCCCGCATCTGTAAAACAGAAACAAGAGAGAACACTGGTCAATTAAAGGTCGGTTGTTCTTGCTTGCAGTCTGTTGCTCCACATCATGGGATTTTCAGCATCAACAGTAAGATTCGCAGCTTCATTCACTTCCACTGACCTGACGGCACTTAAACATTGCTGTAAAAAGAGCCTTGTCGTCAACGATTCTCACCTTGCATCACCAGGACAAACACAGGAGTGCCAGATTTTAAGTGACAATTTATACCACACGGTGCTGAATGGGTGGCAAGTTAACTCTGGCCGAGGCATTTCCGTGGAGGAAGGGAAACCGTTGGCTCCCACACTCCCTGGGTAATTCGAAAAGATGTAAGGCTTGATAATATTTCTTTGGTTTGCAGAGAATAGATTCCTATGTTTGCCTGTAAGTCACTTGGAGCACATTAGGAGTTTGACCGATTATCTCAAACTGGTTCTCAGTGTAGTTATTATCAGCCATTTCCCCTGCAGCACAAACTGTTACCATTGCGTGAAATTTGGCATTCTTGTATTTGTCCTGATTACTGCATGATAAAAAGTTTCAGCGACATAAAATCAAAGAGCACCTCCAGTGCAGAAGGAGGCCATTCGCCCATCAAATCTGAACAGACTCCATGACAGAATCTTATCCAGGCCCTGTCCTGGTAACTCCACATTACTTACTCTACAAATCCTCCTAATCAGGATACTAAAGGGCAATTTAGCATAGCCAATCTACCTAATCCGCACATCCTTAGACACTAAAGGGCAACTTAGCAGGACCAATCCACCCTAACTTGCATATCTTGGACACTACAGGGCAATTTAGCATGAACAATCCACCTAAACTGTACATCTTTGGATTGTGGGAGGAAACCTGAGCACCCGGAGGAAACCCATGTAGATACAGGGAGAATGTGCAAACTCCTCACAGTGACCCAAGGCGCTGGCATGTGAGGCAGCAGTACTAATCACTGTGCTGCCCCTTTGGTGTAGGTTCACCCACCGTACTGTTAGGAATCAAGTCCTGGTATTTTGACCCATTGTCAGTGAAGGAACAGCGGTATATTTCCAAGACAGGATGGTGAGTGTCTTGGATGGGATCTTGGAAGGTAGTGGTCCCAATGTGTCATTTCTCCCTAACAGCACTGTGGGTATACCTACACCACAGGGACTGCAGCGGTTCAAGAAAGCAGCTCACCACCACCTTCTTAAGGGCAATTAGGGAGATGGGGAATAAATGTTGGGTCTAGGCAATGATGTGCACATCCCTTATGCAAGGAGCTTTCAAGAGTGAATGAATTTGGAATGGGATTGTAATTATGATTAAAATATGAATGATGTTGTTGGGGTATGAGGTGGAGAGAAAGTTAGGTGGCAAAAATTACCGATTGGTACTTCTGGATTTTTAATGCAGAGGTCTGGACCACTGCACTGGAGATATGAGTTCAGAGCCCAATTGAGGTAATTTACATTGAATTAACAAATCTGGAGTTAAATGTTTGGCAAGAAGATTGTCAGTGTACTTTAGAAGAGGAAATCTTCAGGAAAGAGGCATCCTTATGTGATCTGGACCCATAGTAATGTGCTTGATACTTAACCATCCACAGAAATAGCTGAACAAAATTGGAGATTACTATTGACCAGGAACTCAACTGATCCAACACAGTGGTTAACACTGTTTCCTCACAGCGCTAGGGACCTGGGTTTGATTGCTGGTTTGGGTCACTGTCTGTGCAAAATCTGCATGTTCTTCCCCATGTTTGCGTGGGTTTCCTCCGGTTTCCACCCACAATTCAGTTTGGTTCATTGGCCATGTTAAATCCTCCCTCAGTGTACCCGAACAGATACTGGAGTGTGATAATTTCATTGCAGCATTTATGTAAGCTTACTTGTCATACTAATAAATAAACAGAAAAAATACTCAGCCGGAATTCTGCAGCGAGTAACTCACCTCCTAGCCACCATCGATAAGGAACATGTCAGGAGTGTGATGGAACATCCCCCGCCTTCCCCCTCACTGGTCACAGAGAGTCATTGCTCCCCACCCCCGCAACTCAGCACTTAATTTCCTCACTAACTCGAGTGCTGAAATGGAGCATGTCTGTTTCGTGCCAATCCTGGAAACGCAGTGGTAAAGGGGGAAATGCCGGTAAGGTTGGGTGTGCAGCCAGTTAAGTTAATTTAAATGCATGTAAATGTGGTCCTGATCGTGGCTTTTTTTGGGCTTTGGTAAAGGGGGAATGGATATGGAGACGGGCACAGGTCACACTCACGCCTGGCTTTACCAAGTTTTCATACCTGAAAACGGGCACACTTGATGGTAAAATCAGGCCCTTTATGTTCACCCCAAAATCAAATGTAAAATGTAGGCTACATTCACAAAATATCTTGGACTTTCTGGCCTGTGTCTTAACAATTAAATCTCCTTTCGTGTTTCTAAACCCCAGCAGGTATCACCAAACTGCTCAAACTGTCTTCCTCAGACAAGTCTTTCATCCTTGGAATCAATCTACTGAACATTCTCCGAGCAACCTCTCCTGGATAACAGACTGAAGATAACTGGTAAGGAAAGAGTAAGACAGGATGGGAGAATTTGATTCACACTGTGAATGGTTGTGGCTGAAATAAACCAAAATATTTTCAAAAAGGGAGTTGGGTAAACTGTATGGAATTTGCATGTTCTCCCCATGACTGCATCGGTTACCTCCAGCTGCTCCAGTTTCCTCTCACAGTCCAAAGATGTGCGGGTTAGGTTAATTGGCCAGGAATTTGCAAAAGTGGTGGGATTAATTGGATGGAGTCTTTCAAAGGGCCAGCACAGGCACAGGGGCCAAATGGACCCTTTTTGTGAAGCATCATACTGTGATATGAGGCAAACTGTGTTACGTTTCCTTGCCAATCACATTATTACTTTGCAGTCGGACCTCTATCAGCGCCATCTTCACACCAAGTCATTAAGTCTGACTAATTGAACCTTTTTCTTTAGCCTCCGTCTTCAGTCAGTGTGAGTGATTAGAGAAGGATTTGGGGTCCTGACTGAGACCGCTCCTCAGCTCCCCCTTTACCTGTTTCTCTGTGAACAACTGATTGACCATTTCTCTGGATACTCACTCTGCTGAAGCTTTCTACAATCGCTGGGCATTTGTGTCGAAGAAATCGTAGTCGCTGTCTGAGGAGTTGTCACGTGGATTCACAAAGATGTTCGCCCTTCGCTCCAAAGCTGTAGAGAGTAAGGAAACTGATTGATGAACTGACAATAGTGGTGGAACTGGTGAGAGGGTAATAGTGGAGGATATTCACTCTGATTCTTACTCTCCCTAGCCCTGTAACCTCCTCCACGTCCTACAAACCCTCCCCATCTCTGTAACCTCCTCCAGCTCCTATAACTCTTTCTATCTCTTAACCCCCTCCAGCCTTAACAACCCTCCCTATTTCTGTAACTTCATCCAGCTCCTATGATCCTCTCTCTTTCTGTAATCTCCTATAATCCCTACAACCCTCCCTACGTCTGTAACCTCCTCCAGCCCCCTACAACCACCTCTATCTCTGTAACCCACTTAGACCTACAACACACTCTTTCTCTCTCTCTTTCCATAACCTCTCCCAGCCCCTACAATCCTCCTTATCTCTATAACCTCCTCCAGCCTGACAACGCCCCCCCCCTTACCTCTGTAACTTCTCCCAGCCCTTACAACCATCCTTATCTTTGGAACCTCCACCAGCACCTACAACCCTCCCTATCTCAGTAACCTCCTCCAGTCTCAACAACCTTCCCTATCTCAGTAACCTCTTACAGCCCTCCCTATCTCTGTAACCTCCTCCAATCTCCACAACCCTTCCTATCTCAGTATATTCTTCCAGCTCCTACAACCCTCCCTATCTCTGTAACCTCTTCCAGCTCCTATAACTCTCCCTACCTCTGTAATATTATCCAATTCCAATGACCCTCCCTATCTCTGTAATCTTGTCTAGCCCATACAAACACGCTATTTCTGTAACTCCCTCTAGCTCCTACAACCCTCCTATCTTGAATCTCCTTCCAGCACTTACAATCTTCCCCATTTCTGTAACCTCCTCCAGCCTCGACAGCCTTCCTCATCTCTGTAATCACCTCTAGCCCCTACAGTTCTCCCCATCTCTGTAACCACCTCCAGCCCCTACAATTCTTCCCATTTCTGTAACTACATCCAACCCCAACAATTCTCCCCATCTCTGTAACCACCTCCAGCCCCTACAACCTCTACAAAGGGTGGCATGGTGGCACAGTTGTTAGTACTGCTGCTTCACAGCTCCAGGCACCTGGGTTTGATTCCCGGCTTGGGCCACTATCTGTGTGGGGTTTGCATGTTCTCCCCGTGTCTGCGTGAGTTTTCTCCCACAGTCCAAAGATGTGCTGGCCATGCTAAAATTGCCACTTATTGTCAGTGGGATTAGGAGAGTAAATGCATGGTGTTATGGAAAAATGGAAGCCTTGGCCTGTTCTTGCCTGTCCGTGGCCCCTGTCTCCTTACCTGGGTAAGCAGACAAAGCAGCTTTCTGTGGAGTTCCTGTGTAGAGGTTGCCATCTGCACTTTGGGTAGAGACCGGTCTGAGGATGGCATTGTTGTTTTGGTGAAATGACACTTTGCAAAACAGAAATGTGAAAAAAGAGACTGTTATACATTGATGTTCACCTAAGAGGACCAGTCCGCCACTGATACTGAGTAGCAGCTGTGTGCGCCATCTACAAGATGCCGTACAGTAACTCATCAAGATTCCTTAGGCAGCACCTTCCAAACCCACAACCACGACCATGTGGAAGAACAAGATATTTGGGAACACCATCACCTGGACGTTCACCTTCAAATCACTCACCATCCTGATGTGGAAATATATCAGATGTTTCTTCACTGTCACTGGGTCAAAATCCTGAAACTTCCTCCCTAACAGCACTGTGGGTATACCTACACCTCAGGGACTGCAGCGATTCAGGGAGGCAGCTCACCATCACCTTCTCAAGGGGCAATTAGGGATGTGCAGTAAATGCTACACCAGTCAGCAACACTGCCATCCCAGTGGAGTGCGGAGTGCTGCATTGTCAGAAGGTCAGTGCTGAGGGAGTGCTGCACTGTCAGAGGGTCAGTGCTGAGGGAGTGCTGCACTGTTAGCATAATCCCTTATCAAGTCCCTTTCAGTTGAAGATAAACGTCCCACAGGCAGCAGTTGGAAAGTGGAGCAAGAAATTTTTTCTGTCCTGTCCTTCGAACAATTGAACTGTAATCAGCATCACTTCAGATTATTATCAAGGCTGTTACAATGCCCTGTTTGGGATGGAGTTGTGTTAGAGTTAGGACTTCTGTCTTTCCTCCATTACAACATTTCCTCAGCGACTGCAAAGTGTTTGGCTTGAATTGGGGTAGTAAAAAGCACTATAGAAATTTCTCTACCTCTCTCTCTCTCTCCCTCCATCTCTCTTTCTATCACGTTCATTCTGTCTGTCTTTTTTCTGCTGATTCTGGGGATGGCAGGACTGATGTATGAGGAGAAATTGACTAGGTTCAATTGTTTTTGCCGGAGTTCAGATAAATGGGAGAGGATCTCATAGACACTTATAAAATTCTAACAGGTCTAGACAGGATAGATATAGGGAAGATGTTCGTGATGGTGGGGGCAGTCCAGAACCAGAGGTCACACTCTGAGAATTCGGTGTAGACCATTTAGGACGGAGGTGAGGAGATGTTTCTTCACTCAAAGAGCAGTGAGCCTGTGGAATTCATTACAACTGGAAGTAGTTGAGGCCAAAACATTGAATGTGTTCAAGAATCACGTGGGGCAAAAGGGATCATGTGGAGAAAGCAAGATTAGCCTGTTGAGTTGGATGATCAGCCATGATCATAATGAATGGTGGAGCAGTTTGAAGGGCCAAATGGCCTGCTCTTGCTCCTGTCCTCTATATTTCTGTTTCCCTCTCCCTCTCTCTCCATTCCCCCCTCTCTTACTCTGTCACCCTCATCTGTGGCGGTGGCACAGTGATTAGCACTGTTGTCTCACAGCGCCAAGCACTTGGGTTCAATTTCCAACTCGGGTCACTGTCTGGAGTTTTCATGTTCTCCCCATGTCTGCATGAGTTTTTTCCGTGTACTCCAATTTCCTCTCACAGTCTGAAAGGTGTGCTGGTTAGAGTGCATTGAGCCAAATAGGTGCCAGAATGTAGAGGCTAGGGGATTTTCACAGTCACTTCATTGCAATGTTAATGTTCCTGTGAAACTAATAAATGTGTGGATTAGGTGGATTGGCTGTGATAAAATTGTCCTTTAGTATCAGGGGAATAGCTAGAATAAATGCATGGGGGTTACAGGGATAGGTCCTGGGTGGGGTTGTGGTTGGTGCAGACTCAATGGGCCGAATGGTCTCCTCCTGCACTGTAGGAACGCTATAAATAAACTTAAACTCATTCTCTTTTGTGTCCTCTCTCTCTCTAACTCTGGGAATCAGGCAGACTTCTCTGAGTTGGGCCCCAATGGGAGTGAGTGCCAATCCCAGTTGGTGAATTAGCTCCTGGGTCTCCCAGCCTTCCTCCTGGCCATTCCCCCACCCCGCCCCACTAGCCCGTAGCCATTGGCGTAACAGCGTGCTTACCTGGCCGTCGCCCCGCCCCACTAGCCCCTTGCCTTTGGGGTAACACCGTGCTTACCTGGCCGTCCCCCCGCCCCACTAGCCCGTTGCCATTGGGGTAACGCCGTGCTTACCTGTGTGACTGGCAGCCCCGGTGGGTCCTATCCACTGGCGTTGTGTATGCTTCCGCCGAAACACTGAGAGAGGGGGAAAGGTTTAGAGAGTAGTTAACATCAAACCTGCTAGCAAAGTGACTGAGTGCAACTGAGTGAGTCAGTGAACGAGTGAGTGTGTGAGCAAGTGAGTGTTTGCTTGTGTCAGTGGCGCATGCCCATTGTGTCACCTTTGCACACGCTTGTGCCAATGCATTTGACTTAGAAACATTGAAACTAGAGCAGGAGGAGGCCATTCGGCCCTTCAGCTCTTTGAGCCTGCTGTGCCATTCATATTGATCATAACTGATCATTGAATTCAATATACTGATTCCCCCCCTTTCCCCGTCATATCCTTTGATCACTTTAGCCCCAAGCGCTATATCTAATTTTTTTCAAATCACACAACATTTTGGCCTCAGCTACTTTCTGTGGAAGTGAATTCCACACACTCACCACTCTCTGGGTGAAGAAATTTCTCCTCACCTCAGATCTAAAACATTTACCTTTTATCCTCAAACTCTGGCCCCTAATTCTGGACTCCCCCCACCATCAGGACATTCTTTCTGAATCTGCCCTGTCTAGAATTTTACAATTTTCTATGAGATCCCCTCTCATTGTTCTAAACTCCAGTGAATATAATCCAAACTGATTTAGTCTCTCCACATATGACAGACCTGCCATCCCAGGAATCAGCCTGGTAAACCTTCACTGTACTCCCTCTATAGCAAGGACATCCTTCCTCAGAAAAGGCACATGTGTGCATGTACTACATGTGTGCCTGTGTCAGTGTTGCTTGTGCATGTGTGTACTTGCAAGCATGCATGTATGAATACATGTGAATCTGGGAATGTATGTGTGCCTAGTTCAAGGTTTCTCTTGTTTCTGCCAGTGTGCATGCCTGACCGTGCTTGTACATCCCTATGTACATGTATGTATACATGTTTGCCTGTAGGCATGCATAGGTGTGTATCTCATGTTTGTGCATTTTGCATGTACTTTGCATGTGTTTGCCTGTGTATGCATGCAAGATTTTCCTCTTGTGTGTAAATGTATTCATGTATATGTGAGTGAAGTATCGAGTGTGTGTGCTTCTGCGACAATGCATGCAGTATGTTCATGACTGCAGATAGAGATGCATCCACCTGTGTATGTCTGCACATATATGTGCACATGAGTGCTCCAGTGTTTGCCCGCCTTGCTGCGCTCTCACCTTCCTTTCCATCACGCTTGTACAGCTTCCAGCCATAGCTCAGTAGGAGGAGCAAGAGCAGAAGGACCACCAGGACAATACAGGCTGTCACACCCCCCGACAACCCCGTTGTGTCCTTTTTCTTCCTGCGTCGTGGCTCTGTGCAAACAAAGGGGGGCAGAAATAAGTGGATCAGTGTATGGGGGAGGGGCCACAGCGGACAGTCAGTCAGGATCCCTCATATCCTAAACCCCTCCCGTGAAAACTTTTCACATCTTCCATACGCCTCTCCTCCTCCCCTCCCCCTTCAGGCATCGGTGAAATGCCAAAATAGAGTCCAACAGGGAGATTTCCACAGTCCCTGGGTCAAACTCTGACCTTTGACCCTCTGTAAAATGGCCAAGTCGTGTAGCATGATATGGAGGGAAAGGATCACACTGAGCAAGTGAAACCAAACTATGTCTTTGACAAGTGTACTTCAATCCTGTTTCACTGCAGGTCTTTCGAGCACACACACACACACTTACACACACACACACACACACACACACAGACATACTCTCAGTCACACACACATACGCACGCACACACACGCTCATTCACACACGCACTCATATACACTCACTCATTCACACACACAACAGTCTTTCTCTCTCTCACACACATGCATACACACATACTCATTCACACTCATACTCGCTAACACTCACACTCATACACACACAGTCACACACACCCTCACACACACCATACACACTCACTCATTCACACACACAACACTTTCCTCTCTCCACCATGCTACACACTCATTCACACTCAATCGCTAACACTCACTCATACACACACAGTCACACACATTCTGTCTCTCACACACATACTCATACACACACTTTCTCTCACAGACTCACTCTTTCATACACACGTTCACACTCACACACACACACTCACCGTATTCACTCACACACTCACTCACACATTCAGTCTGTCAGTCACACACACACAATTACTAACACACACACTCAACTCACAATCATTGACACATGCACACACACATGCAAGCACATACACACAGTCTTCACACATTCAACTCCCAATCAGTGGCATATAGAGACACACACACACATGTACAAACACACACTGTCACGTACACATGAACACACACACTCTTGCACACACACGCTCACACAAACACTCATAATTACTGATAAACATGCTCTCACTCTGACTCACACTCATAATTAGCACACAGACACGTAAACGCATGAACCCTCATAGACACACATGTACTCACACATGCACATTCACACACATGTACACATAAATACATGCACAAACATTCACTCACACTTATGCATACACTCACTCCCACACACACTCTTGCAGTCTCACGCTCACACACAGACACACATTCTCACACTCTCACACACTCTTATACACTCTCTCACACACTCTCACACACTCTCACACACATCCTCACTCACTCTCACTCACATTCACTCACTCACTCTCACTCATTCAATCTCATTCACACACACTCTCTCATGCACACACATACTTGCACGCACACACACACACACACAGACTCATACTCACTCACACTCACTCTCGCTCACTCACTCCTTCACACTCATTCTCACACACTCTCTTACACATTCTCTCTCTTTCACACACACACACATACACACACACACACACACACTCACAAATGAAAAGTATTCAATAAACAAATACTGCGTGTTGTTGATAGGTATGTCCCTGTCATGCAGGGAGGAAATGACCAAATGAGGGAGGTTGAATGTCTTGTTAAGAGGAGAAAGGAAGCATATGTGCTGGTCAGCAGCTTATGAAGGTTGAGATAACGAGATTCAGTTGGGTCACTTGAGGTAGCTGGGAATGAGTTAAAGAAAGGGCTTAGGGGTGCTAAAAGGGGGCATGAGAAGTCTTTGGCTGGACTGATCAAGGAAAACTCCAAGGCTCTTCACTCTTATGTGAGAAATAAAAGAATGACCAGAGTGAGATTAGGACTAGTCAATGATAATAGTAGGAACTTGCACATGGAGTCAGAAGAGACAGGTGAGGCAGTGAATGAAACTTTTCTTCAGTGTTCACTAAGGAAAGGGGCCATGTTTTTGAGGATGAGTGTATGGTACAGGCTGATAGGATGAGGAGGTAGATGTTCTGAGGAAAGATGAATGAGCAATTTTGAAAAACTTGAGAATCGATAAGTCCCTTCGGCCAGATGGGATATATCCTAGGATTCTTTATGAGGCAAGGGATGAGATTGCAGAGCCTTTAGCTTTAATCTTATGGTCCTCACTGTACATGGGGATTGTGCCAGAGAACTGGAGAGTGGCGAATGTTGTTCCTCCGTTCAAGAAAGAAAATAGGAATGACCCTGGTAATTATAAGCCAGTTAGTCTTATTTCAGTGGTCAGTAAGTTAATGGAAAGAGTCCTGAGGGATAGGATTTATGACCATTTGGAAAGATGCAGCTTAATCCAGGATACATGCACTCTCACACTCTCTCTCATACTCACACACTGCTCACATTCATTCACTCACTCACACACACTCTCACTCATTCACACTCACTCACTCACTCATTCTGACTCACGCACTCACACACTCTGTCTCTCACACACACGCACACACACACAATCACATGCATACACACACACTGTCTCACACACACAGACACACACACACATACATACACTCATACACACACACACAAAATCACACACACACACTGTCTCACACACACAGACATACATCACATACACACACACACACACACACACACACACACACACACACACACACACACACACACACACACACACACACACACACACACACACACACACACACACACACACACAAAACCAGGGTGGAGGTTGTGAAAGGATTGACAGCCTCCAGTCCTTTGGTGTAGACAAGAAGCCTGGTGCATGAGACAATCTGAGAGGTTAGAGAGATGGGGAGCATTAACCTGCAGTCTAGACACTACTGCAGCATGACAAACAGGCACAGCCACATTCATACCACACAGTTAACCTTATCATGGTCAGAGCTGAGCAACTTTAACCTAACCTAACTCTGCTCAGGTTTAAACAGTCACAATGACATGGGAGAACTTAGCATGGCCAATGCACCTAACCAGCGCATCTTTTGGACTGTGGGAGTAAATGGAGGAAACCCACACAGACATAGGGAGAACGTGCAGACTCCACACAGACAGTGATCCAAGCCAGGAATCGAATCTGGGTTCCTGGGGATGTGAGGCAGCAGTACTAACGTGCCACCTCATGTGGAATATCAACATGATTATTTGTTCTGTACCTGGACAAGTGATGTTCAGTTGCTTGAATCCCTCCTGCTCTACATTACAATCCCAGAGGCTGGCATTATTCACCAGCATTTTCACCCGACTTCCACACTTGACACAGTGCTCGCCAGTCCTGTTCCTGCCCCTCATTCCAGCTCCGTTCCATCTGACGTCAGCTCTGTCGCATTCCAGCTGTGAACAGACCAGAATCTGCTGGCTCCTGTCAAACTGACTCCTACATAATGGTTTCCAGGAGCCCCCATGGAAAACCTCCGTCCTACCCTCACAGGGGTTCTGTCCGTCCACCAGCCTGAATGCAACCATCTTATCCTCTGTAACGAAAGACAGGTTCATCAAACAGAATATTGACAAGAACTTGCATTCACAAACTTCTATCAAACACTCCCAGGGCAGGTACAGCATGGAGTTAGATACAGAGTAAAACTCCCTCTACACTGTCCCCCATCAAACACTCCCAGGACAGGTACAGCACAGGGTTAGATACAGAGTAAAGCTACCTCTACACTGTCCCCCATCAAATATATCCAGGACAGGTACAGCCATGGTGTTAGATACAGAGTAAATCTCCCTCTACATTGTTCCCCATCAAACACTCCCAGGACAGATACAGCACGGAGTTAGATACACAGTAAAGCTCCCTCTACACTGTTCCCCATCAAGCATTCCCAGGACAGGTACAGCACGGAGTTAGATACACAGTAAAGCTCCCTCTACACTGTTAGAACATAGAACATAGAACATTACAGCACAGAACAGGCCCTTCGGCCTTCGATGTTGCGCCGACCAATATAAAAAGCAATGCCCCTCCAAACTAAACCATTCCCTTCTCTTCCATATACTTATCAACTAACCTCTTAAACGCCACCAAACTTGGCGCATCTACAACTGCTGCAGGCAGGGCATTCCACTCCCGAACCACCCTTTGGGTAAAGAACCTACCTCTGATATCCGTCCTATAACTATCACCCCTTAATTTAAAGCTGTGTCCCCTCGTGCTAGCTTTCTCCATCCTAGGAAAAAGGCTATCACTGTCCACCCTATCTAAACCTCTAATCATCTTATATGTTTCGATAAGGTCCCCTCTTAGCCGCCTCCTTTCTAACGAAAACAACCTCAAATCCCTCAGCCTCTCTTCATAGACCTGCCCTCCATACCAGGCAACATCCTGGTAAACCTCCTCTGTACCCTCTCCAATGCCTCCACATCTTTCTTATAATGTGGGGACCAGAACTGCACACAATACTCCAAGTGCGGCCGCACTAGAGTTTTGTACAGTTGCAACATGACGTTGCGGCTCCGAAATTCAATCCCTCTACCAATAAAAGCCAAGACTCCATATGCCTTCCTAACAACCTTCTCGACCTGACTGCCTACTCCCTACTGCCTGACTGCCTACTGCCAGTTCCCCATCAAACACTCCCAGGACAGATACAGCATGGAGTTAGATACACAGTAAAGCTCCCTCTACACTGTCCCCCATCAAGCACTCCCAGGACAGGTACAGCATGGTGTTAGATACAGAGTAAAGCTCCCTCTACACCGTTCCCCATCAAACACTCCCAGGACTGATACAAGCACGGAGTTAGATACAGAGTAAAGCTCTCTCTATAATTGGTATGGTCTGGATAATCCAACTGAATCATTAACCTGCACTGTTGCACTGGAGTTTACAGATACTGCGTATTTCTGAATGTTACCTGAGCAATGTAAGATTTGTTTTACACCGACTGATTTGCTAGTTGCATCCAGACACTTGTGGAACTCTGGTTCTGTCAGTAAACAAGTCCAGTTTTTCACTTCGACAGTCTTGTGTTCCAATGAGTCCTCATTCTTCTTAGAAACAGCATGGCCACACTGCAGCTTCTGACACACCAGCTCTGCATCCCATTGTGAGGATAATGAGTGGGAGACTTCATGCCAAGACTCATTATAGTAGAGTTGTACAAAACCCTGACAACGGTTACCTCCACCCTGCAACCTCAGCTGGAAGTGTGCATCTGTGGGGACAAAGAGAGAGAGAGATGTTTAAAGTTTATTTAGTGTCACAAGTCAGCTTACATTAACACAGCAGTAAAGTTACTGTGAAAATTCCTCAGTTGCCACACTTCGACACCTGTTCAGGTACACTGAGGGAGAATTTAGCATGGCTGGTGCACCTAACCAACATGTCTTTCAGATTGTGGGAGGAAACCGGATCACCCAGAGGAAACCCACACAGACACGGGGAGAATGTACAAACTCCACACAGACAGTGACTCAAGCCAGGAATCGAACTCCGGTTTATTTGAACAAAATGACAAATAAAGAGAGAGTGAGAGAGACAGTGTGATAATAGATAGAGACAAAGAGGGAGTGGGAGAAAAAGGACAGGGGTGAATGGAGGGTAAAGAGGTAGGGAACAAGCATAAAGGAGGCTTAGAATTGAGTCTGAGCACAGAGAATGTGAACGGAGAGAGTGGAAAATTGGATGGAGTCAGGACAAGGATTGGGATCGGATGAAGGAGACAGAAAAGGAATGGATGAATGTGGGCAGTGAGAGGGAAAGTGGAAATGAAGAGGAGAAAGGAGAAATAAATAGGATAGCATGAGAAAGGGCAGAGAATGAGGATAGATGAAGGCAGAGGGAGGAAGGAGGGCAGGAGGAGGACAGAGGGATTTGAGGAAGTTGCTGGGCTGAAAGCAGAAGGAGGGAGGTGAGGGAGTGCTTGGTGAGGGAGGAAAGAGAGTGTAGAGAGGAGGGACGTGAGGAGGATTGGGAATGGGGTGATGGGATGGGGAAGGGCAATGGAAATGGTGAGAGATGGGATGGGGAGAGGGGGAAGAGAGTGCCGAGGAGAGAGAAGTGAGGGGAAATGGAGCGATGGGATGGGGGAGAGAGAGTGTAGAGGAAGTGAGGGGATGGGGAAGGGGGGCCAAAGAGAGGGAATGAGGGGATGGGGAAGGGGGGGCCATGGCATGGAGGAGAGAGAGTGCAGGGAGGGAAGTGAGGGGAGGATGGGGAAAGGGGGTGATGGGATGGGGAGGAGCGATGGATAGGGTGGGAGATGGGATGGGGAAAAAGTTGCGAGGGGAGGGGGGAACAGAGGAAGAGACGTAGGCAGGTAGAATAGGAATCTCCTGTGGCCATTCCCTTGCAAAACAGAAATACGGCTTTGGATGTTGAGGGGAATGACCTCTCTGGAGAAAGCAGCAGCAGCCAAACTCATTGCACCATGGTTGATACTGCTGTTGGGGGGCATAGAAAGTGTGCCAGTGCAATAGTTATAGGGGATTCAATTGTAAGGGATTTAGATAGCCATTTCTGTGGCCACCAACAAGTATGGTGTATTACACTGCTGGTTAAAGAGGAAAGGAACACAGTAGTAAGAGAGGATATTGGCTATGACAATGTGGAGTCTGTATGGGGAGAGTTGAGAAATACCAAGGGGCAAAAAACATTAGTGCGTGTCATGTACAGATCCCCAAACTGCAGTGGTGATGTTGGGAATGGCATTAAACAGGAAATTAGAGATGCCTATGATAAGGGAATATCGGGGATCACAGGAGATTTTAATCTGCACATAGATTGGGCAAATCTAATTAGCCACAATGCCGTAGAGGAGGAATCCTGGAGTGTATATAGAATCGTTTTTGTGACCTATATGTGGAGGAACCAACAAGGCAGCAAGCCATCTTAGATTGGGTACTGTGCAATGAGAAGGGAATCATTGCCAATCTAACTATGTGTGACCCCTTGGGGATGAGTGACCATAACATATTAGAATTTTATCAAGATGGAGAGTGAAGTAGTTGATTCAGAGACTGGGTTGCTGAACCTTAATAAAGAAAACTATGAGGATATAAGGCGTGAATTAATCTTGATAGATTGGAGAGAGTTACTGAAAGGGATGACAGTTGATATGCAATGGCAAACATTCAAGGAACACATGGGAGAACTGCAACAATTGTTTATTTCTGTCTGGCACAAAAGCGAAATGGGTAAGAGAGCTAATCCATGGCTTACAAAGGATCGAAAGAAACAGATCCAATCCAAGGAAGAAGCAGACAGATTTGCCAAGAAAAATAATAGGTCTGAGGATTGGGAACAGTTTAGAATTCAGCAAAGAAGGACCAAAGGATTGACTAAAAGACGAAAATATAGTAGAAAAGTAAACATTCAATGACCATAAAAACTGATACGAGGAGTTTCTATTGATATGTGAAGAGAAAAAGGTTGGTGAAGAAAAATGTAGATCCCCTACAGACAGAAATGGAGGAATGTATAATAGGGAACAAAGAATTGGCCAACCAACTGAATACATACTTTGGTTCTGTCTTCACAAAAGACGATACAAATCAAATGGCAGAAATGTTGGAGAATTCAAGATTTAATGAGAGGGAATAACTGAGGGAGATCGATATTAGTAGAGAAATGGTATTGAGAAAGCTGATGGAATTGACAGCAGATAAATCTCCAGGACCTGATAATCTACATCACAGGATACTTAAAGGAAGTGGCTCTAGAAGTAGTGGATGCATTGTTGGTCATCTTCCAGGATTCTATAGACTTGGAACAATCTTTGCAGATGCGAGGATTGCTAATGTTACTTCAATGTTCAAAAAGGGAGGCAGAGAGAAAATGGGGATTTTAGAGATATAAGCCTAACATTGGTAGTGGGGAAAATTCTTAAATGTACTATCAAGGACTTTATAGCAGAGCATTTAGAAAGCAGTGGCAGGATCAGACATGGATTTATGAAGGGGAATTCATACTTGACAAATCTGTTGGAATTCTTTGAAGTCGTAACTAGATTGATAAGGGGGAACCAGTTGATGTGGTATCTTTGGACTTTTAAAAAGTGTTTGACAAAGTCCCGCACAAGAGATTATCATGCAAGACTATAGTATATGGGTTTGGGAGATGAGTATTGAGATGGATAGAAAACTTTCGCAGAGCCAAACGAAGTCAAAATTAATGGATGCTTTTCAAATTGGCAGGTAGTAACTAAAGGGATGCCACAGGGATTGGTGCTGGGATCCTAGCTATTCACGATATATATTAATGATTTGGATGAGAGAACAAAATGTAACATCTCAAACTTTCAATGATACCAAGCTGGTGGGAGGTGAACTGTGACGAGAATGCAGTGATCCTTAAGAATGATCTGGACTGGTTGGGTGTCTGGGCAAATCAATGGCAGATGCTGTATAATTTGGATAATTGTGAGGTTATTCACTTTGGATAAATGCAGGGAGGGTGTTCCCGATGGTGGGGAAGGCAGAACCAGGGGTCACAGTCTGAGGATTTGGCGTAGACCAGTTAAGATGGAGGTGAGGAGACATTTCTTCACCCAAAGAGCGGTGAGCCTGTGGAATTCATTTGGAATTCAAAACATTGAATGTATTCAAGAGATGGCTGGATAGAGCTTGGTTCACTTGGGGTGAATAGGATCAAAGGTTAAGGGGAGAAAGCAGGATTAGGCTATTGAGTTGGATAATCAGCAATGATCTTAATGACGGAGCAGGTTTGAAGGGCAGAATGGCCTCCTCCTGCTCCTATTTTCTATGTTTCTATGTTTTTGGGAGAATGCAGAAGGAGGCGGAGGGGGATGTGATAGAGGGGGGAGGAAGGGCTAGGGAGGGGAGAAGGGAAGGGGTTTAGCGTGGGAGTTTCTTTGTGGGAGGCGTGGGGGACAGGAAGGGGATTGTAGAAGGCTTTTCTTACTCGAGCATATGATGCCCACGCTGTCATTCTGGTAGCTCCACTGCCGTGGGACTTGGTAGCACTGACTCAATTTGTCTTCATTGCCCAAACATTCCAGTTGCTTCATCCACAGCGTTCCCTCCGGAATGTTAAAGAAACTCCCAGGCACAATCGCATATGCGGAACCACATTCCAGCTGCCTGCACACCACATCTGCCTCCTGCCTGGAGAATCCATTGCGACACACCATCACATCGGAATTTCCCAAATTAAGGCTGAGCCACCCAGAACATTGGGAATGAGAGAGAGAAACTCTCTGGATCCCTGTAAAACAAGAGAGAGTCCAAAATATTCACTGAGACACAATCCCACTCTCACCTACCTTGCAGCGAATCAGTCCCACTCTCATATACCCTGCTGGGAATCAGTCTCACTCTCTACCCTGCTGGGAATCAGTCCCGCTCTCATACACCCTACTGGGAATCAGTCCCACTCTCATATACCTTGCTGGGAATCAGTCTCATGCTCTACCCTGCTGGGAATCAGTCCCACTCTCTACCCTGCTGGGAATCAGTCCCACTCTCTACCCTGCTGGGAATCAGTTCCACTCTCCTACGCCCTGCTGGGAATCAGTCCCACTTTCATATATCCTGCTGGGAATCAGTTCCACTCTCCTACGCCCTGCTGGCAATCAGTCCCACTCTCATATATCCTGCTGGGAATCAGTCCCACTCTCATATATCCTGCTGGGAATCAGTCCCACTCTCATATACCCTGCTGGGATACAGTCCCACTCTCATATACCCTATTGAGAAACAGTCCCACTCCCACATACCCTGCTGAGATACAGATCCAATCCTGTATATGCTGCTGGGATAGAGATCCACTCCTATATATATTCTGCTGGATAAAGTCCCACTCTCATGTACCCTGTTGGGATAATGCCCCACTCCCATGTACCCTACTGGGATACAATCCCACTCTCATATACTTGCTGGGGATACAGTCGCACTCCCTTACACCCTGCTGGGATACTGTCCTACTCCCATAACCCTGTTGGGATACTGTCCCACTTCCACATATCCTGCTGGGATTCAGTCCCACTCTCATATATCTGCTGGGGATACAGTCCCACTCCCTTACACCCTGCTGGGATGCATTCCAACTCTCATATACTGTGGGGTTACAGTCCACTCCCTTACACACTCTTGGGATACAGTCCCACTCTCATATACCTGCTGAGATGAAGTCCCACTCTCATATACCTTGCTGAGATATAGTCCCACTCTCAGATAACCTGCTGGGATATAGCTTCACTCCCAGATACCCTGCTGGGTACAGTTCCACTCTCATACTCTTCTGGGATACAATCTCACTTTCATATCCATGCTGGGATACAGTCCAACTCCCATATATCCTGCTGAGATACAGCTCCACTCTCGTATGCCCTACTGGGAAGTGGTTCCAATCCCACATACCTGACTAGGATTCAGTTCCACTGTCAGACAATCTGCTTGATAATTTCTGCCGTTGCATGCAGTTAGTTGGCTGGACATTCTCGAGTGTGAGGAACATTGTTTGATTTCAAACTATTCTAATGGGGATATCTGATACACACTGCTCTGGCTGTTATGATACTTCTGGGAGGGACAATTATACTCACGGAAAGCTTTTATTCTTGGGGGTGCAGTCACAGGCGGGACAATTCTGCAAGAGCCTACAAATATAAGAGATTCATCATTGATTAACACAGCAAATAAACTTGAACAAAGCAGAACTCTACAAGATGACACATCATGTGCAATAGTCTGCCTTCATGCTGAATGATGTAGAGATGCCGGCATTGGACTGGGGTAAACTCAGTAAGAGTCTGCCAACACCAATTTTAAATCCAACCAATTTATTTGATAGTAAATCTGCTAGCTTTCGGCGTTTGTGCCTTCGTCAGACGAATGAGGTGTTCTGGTTTCCAAAAGCTCCAAAGGCATAAAAAGTCACACACAGTTTACAGAATACTGATTAGAATGCAAGTCTTTGCAGCTAACCTTCTATTCAAGTCTTAAAGATACAAGTCTTAAGACTTGAAACTTGAATAGCAGATTAGCTGCAAAGACTTGCATTCTAATCAGTATTCTGTAAACTGTGTGTGTCTTTATATGCCCTTCTCTGATCAGAACCTTCCACACATTGACAAAGGAACACCATTTCCAAAAGTTTGTGGGATTACTATCAAATAAACTTGTTGGACTTAAACCTGTTGTTGTGACTCTCCTTACTGTGTTTATACCAGTCCAATGCCAGCATCTCTACATCATGCCCATCAAACACTTCCAAGACATGTACAGCATGGTGTTAGATACAGAGTGAAGCTCTATCTACACTGTGTCCCATCAAACACTCCCAGGACAGATACAGCATGGGGTTAGATACAGAGTAAAGCTCCCTCTACACTTACCCTCATCAAACACTGCCAGGACAGGAACAGCATGGAGTTAGATACAGAGTAAAGCTCCCTCTACAATGTCCCCATCAAACACTCCCAGGACAGATACAGCCCGGGTTTGGCTCGGAGCTGATCTCATGGCCAGGATATGCTGAGTTTTGGTTTTCGAGGCTGCTTGTTTTTCATGTATGGTTTTGTTCTGTTGTGTGGGCGACGGGAAGGTAGTGGTTTCAGTTGAACAATAGCACTCGCTTTCACGCCCATTGCGGAGTGCAGCGGAAGTTCCCGAAGTTTGCTTCCAGCTCCCGCCTGACTCAAACCATCTCTGCCTGGGGGTGGGAACGGTACCAAGGAGAATGCGAATGAGGTGTCTGGTGACGCAAATGGTTCCAGTGACCCTGGGTGTGGGAGGTTCCAGAACTAGGCTGAGTACACCTGGTCACAGGAACAGGAGGAGGCCATTCAGCCCTATTCTGCACATTCCTCAGAACCCTGCTGTTGATCTTGTAATCTGAATTCAGGTTTGTTCTACCAAAATGAATCACCTCGCACTTATCAGGGTTAAACTTTTCGGCCCAGCTCTGCATTCTATCAATGTTTCTTTGCAGCCTACAAGAACCCTCGATCTCATCCACTACTCCACCAATGTTGGTGCCATCAGCAAATTTACTAACTCACCCTTCAGCCCCCTCTTCCAAGTCATTGATAAAAATCACAAATGACAGAGGGCCCAGCACTGAGCCCTGTGGTGCACTGCTGGTAACTGGCCTCCAGTCTGAAAATTTTCCCTCCACCATCACCCTTTGTCTTCTATGACACAGCCAGTTACTCATCCAACTGGCCAAATTTCCCTCTATCCCACACCTCCTTACTTTCTTCATGAGCCTACCATGGAGAACCTTATCAAATGCCTTACTAAAATCCATGTCATCAACTGCTCTACCTTCATCTACACACTTAATTACCTCCTCAAAGAATTCAATCAAATTTATGAGGCAAGACTCACGAATCCATGCCGACTATCGTGGATTAAACTGCGTTTTTCTAAATGGGCATAAATCCTATCCCTCAGGATCCTTTCCATTAACTTACCAACCACTGAAGTAAAAGTAACTGGTCTATAATTACTAGGGTCATTCCTAATTCCTTTCTCGAAGAGAGGAATAACATTCGCCACTGTCCAATCCTCTGTCACACAGCAATAAGAGGAGGCCATTCAGCCCCTTCTCCAGCCTGTTACACAGGAACAGGAGGAGGCCATTCAGCTCCTTCTCCAGCCTGTTACACAGGAACAGGAGGAGGCCATTCAGCTCCTTCTCCAGCCTGTTACACAGGAACAGGAGGAGGCCATTCAAACCCTTCTCCAGTCTATTACACAGCAACACGAGGAGTCCGTTCAGCTTCTTCTCCACACTGTTACATAGGAATAGGAGGCCATTCAGCTCCTTCTCCAGCCTCTTACACAGGAACAGCAGGTGGTCCTTCAGTCCCTTCTCCGGCCTGTTATACAAGAACAGGAGGAGGCCATTCACCTTTTTATCTTCAGTGTTCTCTAAGGAGAGGGGCCATGTTTTTGAGGATGAGATACAGGCTGATAGGCTGGAGGAGGTAGGTGTTCTGAGGGAAGATGTATTAGCAATTTTGAAAAAACTGAGGGTCGTTAAGTCCCCTGGGCCAGATTGGAAACATCTAATGAAATTTGGGAGGCAAGGGATGAGATTGCAGACCCTTTACTGTCACTCTCCACAGAGATTGTGCCAGAGGACTAGAGAGTGGCGAATGTTATTCCTCTCTTCAAGAAAGGAAATAGGAATGACCCTAGTAATTATAGACCAGTTACTTTTACTTCAGTGGTTGGTAAGTTAATGGAAAGGATCCTGAGGGATAGGATTTATGCCCATTTAGAAAAACGCAGTTTAATCCACGATAGTCAGCATGGATTCGTGAGTCTTGCCTCATAAATTTGATTGAATTCTTTGAGGAGGTAATTAAGTGTGTAGATGAAGGTAGAGCAGTTGATGACATGGATTTTAGTGAGGCATTTGATAAGGTTCTCTATGGTAGGCTCATGAAGAAAGTAAGGAGGTGTGGGATAGAGGGAAATTTGGCCAGTTGGATGAGTAACTGGCTGTGTCATAGAAGACAAAGGGTGATGGTGGAGAGAAAATTTTCAGACTGGAGGCCAGTTACCAGCAGTGCACCACAGGGCTCAGTGCTGGGCCCTCTGTCATTTGTGATTTTTATCAATGACTTGGAAGAGAGGGCTGAAAGGTGGGTTAGTAAATTTGCTGATGGCACCAAGATTGGTAGAGTAGTGGATGAGATCGAGGGTTCTTGTAGGCTGCAAAGAAACATTGATAGAATGCAGAGCTGGGCTGAAAAGTTTAACCCTGATAAGTGCGAGGTGATTCATTTTGGTAGAACAAACTTGAATTCGGATTACAAGATCAACAGCAGGGTTCTGAGGAATGTGGAGGAACAGAAGCTCTTGGGGTTCATATCCACAGATCTCTGAAAGTTGCCACTCAAGTGGATAGAACTGTGAAGAAGAAGGCTTCTAGTGTGTTAGTGTTTATTAACGGGAGGGGCGGGGGTTTGAATTTAAGAGCTATGGGGTTGTGCTGCAGCTATACTGGACATTGGTGAGAGCACATTTGGAATATTGTGTGCAGTTTTGGTCACCTCACTATAAGAAGGATTTGGAAGCATTGGAGAGAGTGCAGAGGAGATTTACCAGCATTCTGTCTGGTTGGAGGGTAGGCCTTATGAGGAAAGGTTGAGAGAGCTGGGGATTTTCTCTTTAGAGCGGAGGAGGATGAGAGGCGACTTAATAAAAGTGTTTAAGATAATGAGGGGGATAGAGAGAGTGGACGTGCAGAGACTATTTTCTCGGGTGGATGTAACTGTTACTAAGGGGCATAGCTATAAGGTTCGTGGTGGGAGATTTAGGAGGGATGCCTGAGGTAGATTCTTTGCTCAGAGAGTGGCGTGGAATGCACTGACTGCTGTGATAGTGAAGTCGGATACTTTAGGAACTTTCAAGCAGTCATTGGATAGGCACATGGAGCACACCAGAATGATAGGAAGGAGATAATTTGATCTTGAGTTGGACATAGCTCGGCACAACATTGAGGGTTGAAGGGCTGTACTGTGCTGAAGTTGTATGTTCTAGCACTTTCTCCAGCTTGTTACAGAGGAACAGGAGGAGACCATTCAATAGGTGATGTTTGTGAGCATGTGTCAGCGTGTACCTGCTTGTGTGCATGTGTTTGACTGAATGTGTTTGTGGTGTTTGAGAATTTGTGTGCGTGTGTGTTAGTGTGAGTGTGTAATTGTATGTGTCTGATTGCGTGTGTATGTATATATGCGTGTGCTTGTGTGAATGTTTTGTGTCTTTATGTGAGTTTTTATATGAGCGTCAGTGTATGTGTGAGTGTCAGTGTGCTTGTGTGGGTGTTTTTATGTGCGTGTGTGTGTGTGTGTGTGTGCATGAGTATGAACATCTGTGTATGTGTGTGTGAACATCAGTGGCTGTGTGTGTTTGTGTGGGTATGTGTGTGTGTGTGTACATGAATATGAATATCTGTGTGTGTGACTGTGTGCATGTCAGTGTGTGTGTATGTTTCTGTGTGTGTGTGTGTGTGTGTGTGTGTGTGTGTGTGTATGTTTCTGTGTGTGTGTGTGTGTGTGTGTGTGTGTGTGTGTGTGTGTGTGTGTGTGTGTGTGTGTGTGTGTGTGTGTGTGTGTGTGTGTGTGTGTGTGTGTGTGTGTGTCAGTGTGAGTGTGTCTGTGTGTGTGTGTGTGTGTCAGTGTGCATGTGAGACAGTACGTGTGTGTGTGTGTGTGAGTATGTGAGAGTGTGTGTATGTTTCAGTATGTGTGTGTGTGCATGTGCATGCGTGTCTGTGTACATGTGTGTCAGTGTGTGTATGTGTGTGCGTGTGTCAGTGTGTGTGTGTCAGTGTGAGTCTGTTATTCATCAACAACAGACTGTGGAATGGCTGGATAATATTAAATGAGCTTGGAAATAAGGGGAACATTTTGCCGGTGGAAGCATTGATTGGGATAATGAATTGGTTCATTTCTATTTGAGTAGATACACAGGAATACAAACCATTTGTTGTTGGTGCCACAGGTGCTGAAAAACAAAATGAGACATTTCATGAGTCTGAATCTTGGGAGGTATGATTGAAACATCAGCTTTATCTCTATGTACAGTGTGATCAGGCAAAGCTGTGTGTGAAACACACACACCCATAAATTACTGAGTCCTGGAGACAATCCCCAATCCACAAACCTCATCAGTCAGAGAGCGCTGTGCAAGGCCACTACTGAAGGAGTGCTGCACTGTCAGAGAGTTAGTACTGAGCGAATACTGCACTATCAGAGGATCAGTGCTGAGAGAGTGCTGCACTGTTGGAGGATCAGTGCTGAGAGAGTGCTGCACTGTCAGAGGATCAATGCTGAGAGAGTGCTGCACTGTCAGAGGGCCAGTGGTGGAGGAGTGTGTGTGTCAATGTCTGTGCGCACGTGTGTGTGTGTGTGTGTGTGTGTCAGGGTGTGTGTGTGTGTGTTTGTGTATGTCAGTGTGTGTGTGTGTGTGTGTGTGTGTGTGTGTGTCAATTACACTTCATCAATAACAGACTGTGGAATGGCTGGATAATATTAAATGAGCTTGGAAACAAGGGGAACATTTTGCCGGTGGAAGCATTGATTGGGATAATGAATGGGTTCATTTCTATTTGAGTAGATACACAGGAATACAAACCATTTGGTGTTGGTGCCACATGTGCTGAAAAACAAAATGAGACATTTCATGAGGCTGAATCTTGGGAGGTATGATTGAAACATCAGCTTTATCTCTATGTACAGTGTGATCAGGCAAAGCTATGTGTGAAACACACACACCCATAAATTACTGAGTCCTGGAGACAATCCCCAATCCACAAACCTCATCAGTCAGAGAGCGCTGTGCAAGGCCACTATTGAGGGAGTGCTGCACTGTCAGAGGGTCAGTGCTGAGGGAATGCTGCACTGTCAGAGGAACAGTGCTGAGGGAGTGCTGCACTGTCAGAGAGTCAGTGCTGAGGGAGTGCTGCACTGTTAAAGGATCAGTGCTGACGGAATGCTGCACTGTCAGAGGGTCAGTGCCGAGGGAGTGCTGCACTGCATTGGAGAGGGTGCAGAGGAGGTTTACCAGGATGTTGCCTGGTATGGATGGAAGGTCTTATGAGGAGAGGCTGAGAGATTTGAGGAAAGCTGCGCTATCGGAGGGTCAGTGCTGAGGGAGTGCAGCACCATCAGAGGGTCACTGCTAAGGGAGTGCTGCACTTTAGGGATTCACTGCTGAGGGAGTGCTGCATTGTCAGAGGATCAGTGCTGAGAGAATGCTGCACTGTCAGAGGGTCAGTGCTGAGGGAGTGCTGCACTGTCAGAGTGTCAGTGCTGAGGGAATGCTGCACTGTCAGAGGGTCAGTGCTGAGGGAGTGCTGCACTGCAGACACACTGTCAGAGGGTCAGTGCTGAGGGAGTTCTGCATTGTCAGAGATCAGTGCTGAGGGAGTGCCGCACTGTCAGATGGTCAGTACTGAGGAGTGCCACACTGTCAGATGGTCGTACTGAGGGAGTGCCACACTGTCAGAGGGTCAGTGCTGAGGGAGTGCTGCACTGTCAGATGGTCAGTACTGAGGGAGTGCCACACTGT
This sequence comes from Sphyrna mokarran, assembly GCA_024679065.1. Lineage (NCBI taxonomy): Eukaryota > Metazoa > Chordata > Chondrichthyes > Carcharhiniformes > Carcharhinidae > Sphyrna > Sphyrna mokarran. Next base: position 2,308,694 of record JAGIQG010000014.1, on the reverse strand, counting down.
CAGATGGTCAGTACTGAGGGAGTGCCACACTGTCAGATGGTCAGTACTGAGGGAGTGCCACACTGTCAGAGGGTCAGTACTGAGGGAGTGCTGATGCTCTGGATTAGATTCTAGAGATATTGTGAATGAAATAGGCACTGACCTTCACTGTGATGTGAGATAGGGGCTCACTTACCATTAATGGAATTCACTCCGCAGATTAACACTGAAATGAAAGAGATTATTCAGTTAGACAGGTGCAGCATGTTGCGTCAGCAATAATAAAGCGCACACACAGGAACAAAACAGGCCCAAAGGCCAAAGAGCAATTACACCAGGTGAATGAGCTCTGTTGGGTCTTCCTCCTGCTGTGATAACTTGAGGCTGTTCCCAAACTTGCAGTGACACTGAGTGATCTCAGAGTCACGCTACCTCTCAATTACGGCCACTCTCACTTCATTACTTTATTTCATATTTCTGTCTCAGCCTTGGATTGGGGGTGGGGCAGCACAGTGGCACAGTGGTTAACACTGCTGCCTCACAGCACCAGAGATCCTGGTTCAATTCTGGTGCCGGGTCAATGTCTGTGTGGAGTTTGCATGTTCTCCTCGTGTCTCTGTGGGTTTCTTCCGATGCCCCAGTTTTTCACATTCTAAAGATGTATAGGTTAGGTGGATTGACCAGGCTAAATTACCCCTTAGTGTACAAAGATGTGTGGGTTAGGAGGATTGGCCATGCCAAATTACCCTCAGTGTCTAAAGATGTGCAGGTTAGGTGAATTGACCTTGTAAATTATCCTTGGTGTCCAAAGATGTGTGGTTAAATGGATTGGCCGTGCTAAATTACCACTTAGTGTCATCTCACATGCACACCTTTGGGTTGTGGGAGAAAACCGAAGCACCTGGGGATAACCTATAGGGAGATTGTGCAGACGCTGCACAGACAGATTCCAAAACTCTGGCACTGTGAGGCAGCGGTTCCCATATATCTTACCCCTGCAAATTGTTTCTATTGAAGGAATCATCTAATACCCTCTTGAATGCCTAGATGAACATGCCTCCACCACATTTCCCAGCAGTGTTTTCCAACCAATCACTGTGGATAAAGTTTCCTCTCACATCACATTTGCTTCTTCTGTAAATCACTTTCAGCCTGCTCCCCCCCCCCCCCACCCTTGATTATTTTAGAGGCAGGAAGATTATCTCCCCCTCTGCTCTGCCCAGTTGTCCTCATGATTTGGAGCAGCCGTCTCAAATTACCAAGACAAATCTTCATCATCAAACTCTACACTTGAGTTACTAGGACAGGTCACCAGAAGGTTGATCAGAGAGATTGGTCTTAATGAGTGTCTCAATGAAGGAGAGAGAGAGAGCCAATGACAGAACGATTAAAATCAGTGGTGGGGCTGCTGTGGAGACCAGAATGGAAGGGGCATAGAAATTCTAGAGGAGATTGCAGAGATAGAGGGGAGCTTGGAGGGTTTGAACAGCGGGATAAGTGTTTTAAAATCAAAGAACTCAGGGGCAAGGATTTGACGACCAGTGCTAATATCCCTGGAATGTCTAGTTTCACTTAACGATGATTTGCTTTGTGTGAGGCACCTTGTTAATTTGAGAAAGGCATTCAAAATCATGATACGGGGGATGGAGACTGAGTAGAGAGGGAGAAATGGTTCCCGCTTGTAAAGGAATTGAGAACGAGAGGGCAAACATTGGAAGTGATTCGCAAAATAATCAGTTGCTCTGACCAAGACCGCAAAAAATTACAAATGGTCGTGAGCGAAGCTCAGTCCATCACACAAACCAGCCTCCCATCCATTGACTCAGTCTGCACTTCCCACTCGGGAAAACAGCCAGCATAATTAAGGACCCCACGCACCCCGGACATTCTCTCTTACACCTTATTCCGTCAGGAAAAAGATACAAAAGTCTGAGAACGCGCATCAACCGACTCCAGAACAACTTCTTCCTTGCTGCTGTCAGACTTTTGACTGGACCTATCATAATTTGATTTGCTTTATTTGTCACATGTAGTGAGATACAGTGAAACGTATTGTTTTTTGCGCGCTATACTGACAAAACACACCATTCACAGAGAAGGAAAGAAGAGAGTGCAGAATGTAGTATTTTAGTCATAGCTAAGGTGCAGAGAAAGACCAACTTAATGCAGGGTAGATCCATTCAAAAGTCGGTTGAATTAGTTGGTACGTGACCTTTTGTTTCTTTGTCTCAACTGTTCTCCGGAGCAGAGTTTTTGGAGAGTGGCTGGAGAGAATCCTGACTTGCAATTTCTGTCTTGTACTTTATTTGGTAGAGTGTTTATTTCGGCGCTCCGTAGCGGGAGATAGGCGCGGGAGGCTGCAGGGAAGGAAGCGCGGGAGTATAAAAGGAAGGCCAAGGTAAGACAGCGGGCAGCGTCGGGAGCGGGCAGTGGAGTGAGACGGGAATTAGAGTGAGAACAACAAGGGCTTAAGCTCACTGGGCTTGAGCGAGCGCAGGCTAGGACGCAGTGAGTAACGTGCTTCCTACCTAATCACCTTTGAAGGGGTATACAAAATGCCACGATACTTGGCCAAACGCGTCCACTGTGTACGCTGCCATATGTGGACCTTCTTGGAGGCATCACGTCTGCCGAAGGCCCACATATGCGCAAAATGTTTAGAACTGCAACGTTTACGAGCAAAGTTGAGACAGCTGGAGCTGCGCTTGGAGGACGTTTGTCTAGTGAGGGAAAATGAGGATACAATGAATAGGGAGGGCAGACCTGCGGGGACCCCAGGATCTAGTAGTAGGGATGGGCTGGGTACAGTTACAAGGAACAGGAATAAAAATCAAGGCACAAAGGCCATCTCTAAGGAGGATTCCCAGAAAACCAAGGGGGGGGTAAAGGCTGTGATGGAGAGGGCAGGTGAAGGGGAACAGAATGCCACAGAGACCGGCGGGAAAGCAGGAGGTGAGATAGTGGTGGGGGATGGGATGGTTAAAGGGATCGATAGGAGATTCTGTGGGGAAAAGAGAGACTCCAGGATGGTAGTCTGCCTCCCTGGAGCAGGGGTCCAGGATGTATCAGAGAGGGTAGAGGGAATTTTGAAGGGAGAAGGGTCTAAGGCAAATGTAATAGTTCACGTAGGACAAAAAGATGTAGGAAGAAAGCGCAGGGGGGACTTACATAGACAGTTTAGGGAGTTGGGGGCTCAACTGAAAGGTAGGGCCTCCAGGGTGGCGTTCTCTGGGCTGCTGCCTGTGCCCGGGACCGATTGGGTAAAAACAAATGAGACACTCCAACTAAATGCATGGATGAGGGATTGGTGTAGGGCAGAAGGCTTCATATTTATTGATCATTGGGAGGTCTTCAGGAGGGAGGGTCACCTATTCACAAGGGATAGGGAGCAGTTGACTGGGAGGGGAACACATATTTTAGCTGGGAGGTTAGCTGGAGTGTTTCAGAAGTGTTTAAACTAATGGGGAGGGAGGGTGGGGAGACAGCGGGAACTGGGAGTGGGAGAGAGAGGGATGATAGGGTAACACCAGTAGGTAGAAAGGAATATCCGAGAGCTGAGGGTCTTCAGTGCATGTGTTTTAATGCGAGGAGTGTGACTGGCAAAACAGATGAACTGAAGGCAATAATGTTCACGAGGAGTTTAGAAGTGGTGGCGGTGACCGAGACGTGGTTGAAGGAGGGGCAAGACTGGCAATTGAATATTCCAGGGTATAAGTGTTTTAGGCGTGACAGAGTTGGTGTGAGGAGAGGCGGGGGAGTGGCTTTATTAGTTAAGGACAATGTCATAGCAGTGCAGAGGGAGGGAGGTATGGATGATTTAGGAATTGAGTCTCTATGGGTGGAGTTGAGGAATAGGAAGGGAGTGGTTACTCTGTTGGGTGTTTACTACAGACCGCCCAACAGCCCGCGGGCCGTGGAAGAAGGGATATGCAGGGACATTTTAGATAAGTGTAGGAAAAATAGGGTAGTAGTAGTGGGAGATTTCAATTTTCCTGGAGTAGATTGGAGTGTGCCCAGAGCTGTAGGAGTGGATGGGGAGGAATTTGTACAGTGTGTTTTGGAAGGGTCCTTGGAGCAGTATGTGGATGGCCCGACTAGAGAGGGGGCTACACTGGATTTGGTTCTGGGGAATGAGCCAGGCCAGGTGGTTGACGTCGAGGTAGGAGAGCAGGTGTCAAATAGTGATCACAACTCTGTCTGCTTTAGGATATTAATGGAAAAGGACGAGACTGGCCCAAAAGGGAGGGTATTTAACTGGGGGAGGGCTAGATATGGCCAGATTAGGCAAGATCTTAAAGATACTGACTGGGATAAGCTTTTTGAGGGCAGGTCGACGAGGTACATGTGGGAGTCTTTCAAGGGAAAACTAAACTCTCTGCAGGAAAGATACGTGCCGGCAAGGAGGAAGGATGGGAAAGGTAGGATTAGAGAACCGTGGCTTACCAGGGATATTGAGGACTTGATCAGGAAGAAGCGAGAGGCTTACATTAGATCTAGGCAACTGGGGACTGAGACAGCGCTGGAAGCTTATAGAGAGTGTAGACGGGATCTTAAAAGGGGTATTAGAAAGGCAAAAAGGGGCCACGAGTTGGCTCTGGCAGGTAGGATAAAGGAAAATCCAAAGGCATTTTACACCTATGTAAGGAGCAAAAGGATGGTTAGAGGCAAGATTGGACCTCTTAGGGACAGAGGAGGGGATCTATGCTTAGAGCCTGAGGGAATGGGGGAGATCCTGAATGAATACTTTGCGTCGGTATTCACGCAGGAGACTGGACAGATGTCTGTGCCTGATGTTGACAAAGTTGAGGATCGGTTGAGGGAAATAAGGATTACGAGGAAAGAGGTGTTGGGGCTGTTAGGCAGCTTAAAGACATATAAAGCTCCGGGGCCTGATGGCATTTACCCCAGGCTGCTAAGGGAGTTGAGGGAAGACTTGGCTGGGCCTCTGACGCAAATCTTTGTCTCTTCCTTGGACACAGGTGAGGTCCCAGAGGACTGGAGGATAGCAAACGTAGTACCGTTGTTTAAAAAAGGTCAGAGGGATCACCCAGGGAACTATAGGCCGGTGAGCTTGACTTCAGTTATAGGTAAGCTAATGGAGAGGATCCTTAGGGACAGGATGTATGAGCATCTGGAGCGCTGCGATCTGATCAGGGATACGCAGCATGGCTTCGTCAAGGGGAAGTCTTGTCTTACGAATCTGGTGGAATTTTTTGAAGAAGTGACAAAAACAGTTGATGAAGGACAGGCTGTTGATGTCGTCTACATGGATTTCAGTAAGGCGTTTGACAAGGTTCCTCATGGTAGACTGATAGAGAAGGTGAAGGCGCATGGGATACAGGGTCGGGTATGTAGATGGGTCGAGAACTGGCTCGGGAGGAGGAGACAGAGGGTAGTAGTGGAAGGCTCTTTTTCCGGCTGGAAGCCTGTCACTAGTGGAGTGCCACAAGGCTCAGTACTAGGTCCTCTTCTATTTGTGGTCTACATAAACGACTTGGAAGTAGGGGTAGGTGGTGAGATCAGCAAATTTGCTGATGACACCAAGATGCTTGGATTGGCGGGTACAGAAGAGCAGTGTCAGGCAATACAACAGGACATAGACAGGTTGGTAGACTGGGCAGATAGATGGCAAATGGAATTTAATCCGGATAAATGCGAGGTGATGCATTTTGGCCGGAAAAATGTAGAAGAGAGTTATAGGATAAAAGGTAAAACCATACGGAGCATAGAGACGCAGAGAGACTTGGGGGTGCAGGTTCACAAGTCTCTGAAGGTGTCCTCACAGGTGGAGAAGGTGATAAAGAAGGCGTATAGTATGTTAGCTTTCATAGAAAAGGGTATAGATTACAAGAGTAGGAGTTTGATGTTGCAGTTGTATAGAACGTTGGTTAGGCCTCACTTGGAATACTGCGTCCAGTTCTGGTCGCCATACTATCGGAAGGATGTGGAGTCCTTGGAGAGAGTGCAGAGGAGGTTTACCAGGATGCTGCCTGGTATGGAAGGACTGTCTTATGAGGAACGATTAGATAGACTGGGGTTGTTTTCCCTTGAAAGACGTCGGCTTAGAGGGGATCTCATAGAGGTGTATAAGATTATAAGGGGTATAGATAGAGTAAATGGAGGTAAACTTTTTCCACCTTCAGAAATGGATAGGACGAGGGGTCATGGCCATAGGGTGAGGGGGGCTATGTATAAGACGAATATTAGAGGGCAGTTTTTCACACAAAGGGTAGTGGGGGTGTGGAATGCACTGCCGAGTAAGGTGGTGGGAGCAGGCACGCTGGGGCTGTTTAAGGGTCTCTTGGACAGCCACATGAGCGGTATGCAGATAGAGGGATATATTAGGACTGTTTAACTACGGCTTTTTTCCACAGGTAATTCGGTCCATACTTTGAGCACGCATTCGGCAGGTGGTGCGGGTACAGCTCTTGGATGTTGATTCATGGGTTGCCTGGTACCTCATGTCGTAAATGAGTGCTTTATGTGGACCATCTGAAGGGCACCATGACAGCTCAGAGACTATCGATGTGGCTGTGCAGACACTTGGAATTGGGCCGGTGTCTGCGGGAGTTTGCGCGTTCTCCCCGTGGTTGCGTGGGTTTTCTCCGGGCACTCCGGTTTCCTCCCACAACCCAAAAATTCGCTCTTAGGCTGATTGGGTAACAAATTGTCCCTATGGTGAAAATTTTCCATATTAGGAATAATATATATATTATTATATAGGAATATTAAAATAGGATAATGTATTTGCTACAATATAGTATGACGGCGGCGCGGGCTCGTTGGGCCGAAGGGCCTGTTTCCCGTGCTGTGTTGCTAAAAAAAAAACAGAAGAAGGTGGAAAAGAGAATGTCCGGGGTGCGTGGGTCCCTAATTATGCTGGCTGCTTTCCTGAGCGGGAAGTGTAAACAGAGTTAATGGATGAGAGGCTGGTTTGTATGATGGACTGGGTTCCATTATGACCCTTTGTACTTTATTGCTGATCTTTCTCTTCACCCTAGCGGTGACTGTAACACTGCATTCTGCATTGTTTGCTTTCCTTTTCTATGAACATATGTTTTGTTTGCATAGCGCGCAAGAAACAATAATTTTCACTGTATGCTAATAAATGTGACAATAATAAATCAAATCAGTTGAAAGCAATGCATTTCCCACAGTGAATAAAAAGAAAAATACTGTCCTCAGCCTAATGACTGTGGGCGGTACAGTGTAACAGTGGTTAGCAGTGCTGCCTCACATCGCCTGGGGATCCAGGTATGATTCCTGGCTTCAGTCACTGCCTGTGCAGAGACTGCACATTCTCCCCGTGTCTGCATGAGTTTCCTCTGGGTGCGCTGATTTTCTTGCATGGTCAGAAAGACATGCTAGTTAGGTGTGTTGACCCGAACAGGCATCCGAGTGTGCTGACAAGGGGATTTCACGTTACTTCATTGCAGTGTTAATGTAAACCTCATTTATGATTAATAAATAAACTTTAAACTTTTAGCACCTTGCCTTTCACTCAAGCACTTTTCAGTGTTCTGGATTTGATGCTGAGTTCAGTAGTTTCAGAGCGTAACCTCTGCTCTGTTTCCCCATTGCTGTGTGCAGGTTTCCATTTTCTAGCTAGCAGCGTTCCTGCACATTTTCTGTTTCAAACATATGAACATTCAGCTCCTTGAGCATCAACGAATAAGCACTTAGCCTGATAGTAAACCCAAGACTGCATTCCACTCATTGTCAATAACCTTTCATCCATACTCCCTCACTCCCCAGATTCGTCAAGAATCTGTCTCTTGAGGAAGGGAATTCCCCCATCTCCATCTCCAATTGGCGATCCCTTATTTTTAAACTGTGACGCCAAGTTTTAGATTCTTCCACAAGAGAAACATCCTCTTCACATCCTCTCCATACCCTCTTAGGATTTGCAAGGTTTCTTTGTTTCTGGCCACAACTCCATTTTCTCCATGCCAGAAGAGTCAGACTGAGATTTCCTTTCCCTGACATAGTGAGACCACCATGTAAGGTGGGGGGGGGTGGATCGATTGGCCCAGCCAAAAGGCCATTGATATTTAGCTGCAGCAGAAACCCCCTCCCAACTCTTCAGTTGTTCATTCTCTCCCAACTTTCAACCTGTCAGTCCTTGTCCCAAGGCACCCACTCACCGCCCACTGGCTCGAAAGCTGTCACATTCTTAACCTTTTCCAAAAGGTCAGAAAAAGTCACAGGCCTGCAACTTTAACTTACTTTCTCTCTGTGCTTTTCCTCTGCCTGAACCCTGTCAATTCTCCCTTCCCCATAAACCCTCCAGCATTTTCCATTTTCCGTCCAAGATTTCAGTATTATGGGTTTTTTTTAATTTTGGTTACCTGTTGCCTGCTATAGCCCGAGTCCATTCGGCCCCTCCCCCCACGTGTGTTCCCACTCTTTTGAAAGAGCGATTTCGCTCTGTCAGATTTCCCCCCACCACCCCTCATAACTGCTGCTGCTATTTTCTTTTCTCTCAGAATGCCAGTTCAATTGTCATTTTGAAAGTTATTTACTGAACCTGCTTCCCTTGAAGGCAGCGGGCTCCAGATTACAGCAACCACACTGAGTTCAATCAAGGCAGGAACAGAAGGAGATCATTCTGTCTCTCGATCCATCTGCCGTTCACTGAGATCAGGACTGATCTGTAACCTCGCTAACCCATTATTTGGGGCAGCATGGTGGCACAGTGATTAGCCTCACAGCGCCAGGGTCCCCGGTTCAATTCCCGGCTTGGGTCACTGTCTGTGTGGAGTCTGCATGTTCTCCCCGTGACTGCATGGGTTTCCTCTGGATGCTCTAGTTTCCTCCCACAGTCTGAGAAACATGCTGGTTAGGGTCATTGACCCAAACAGGTGCTGGACTGTGGTGATTTGGGGATTTTCACAGTCACTTCAGCGCAGTGCTTATTAATAAATAAATAAGCTTTAAAAAAGTGCCCCTTAGTGTCCAAAGATGTACAGGTTAGATAGATTGGCCATGCTAAATTGCCTCTTCCTGTCTAAAGATGTGCAGGTTAGGTGGATTGGCCATGCTAAATTACCCCTTAGTGTCCAAGGATACATCATTAGAGAGATCGGTAAATCTGTGGATTTACAGGGATAGAGTCTGGGTAGGATACTCTGTCGGAGAGTCAGTGCAGACTCGATAGGTTGAATAGCCTCTTTCTGCACTGTCGGGATTCTGTGATTCACGTCTTAAAATCTGTGATCGAATCATCTTGCTGCTTGTTAAAGAAGTTAAAGTACAAGGCTAGTTTGTATAAATTCTTGTCCTCTCTGGCATATTTTTGCCAATCTTTTCAAACTGGGGTGAGTTCTCTCTGTTCATCCCCTCGCTTCACCAATTCCTCTGCCTTCAGTTTGCTGAAACACTTCTCTGTTCAAACTCTCACTCGCGCGGCTAAGAAAGGGTTTCACTTTCCTCTCATTGATGTTTCTGCCACTGTACAGGTACAGCGACAGAGACGTCTGCTGATTTTTGATGTTGAAGACTGGAGCACATTCCAAAGCCCAGGGCTATGTACCGAGGGAGGCACTAACACTGCCAGCGCAGAGCTGTGATGGGAAGAGGTCGCCCTCTAAGATATTTCAAACACAGTGAACTGAGGGGAGTAAATACAATGCCAGCACGGTGGCACAGTGGTTAGCACTGCTGCCTCACAGTGCCAGGGACCTAGCCTTGGTTCACTGTCTGTGTGGAGTTTGCACATTCTCCCTGTGTCTGCATGGTTTTCCTCTGAGTGCTCCAGTTTCCTCTCATAGTTTGAAAGACATACTGGTTAGGTGCGTTGACCATGCTAAATTCTCCCTCAGAGTTGGAGTGTGGAGACTGGGGGATTTTCACAGTAACTTAATTGCAGCATTAATGTAAGCCTACTTGTTTTTTCTATTCATGCAGGAGACATGGGCGTTGCTGGTGGGCCAGCGTTTATTGCCCATCCAGAGGACAGTTAAGAATCAACCACACTGCTGTGGCTCTGGAGTCACATGTAGGCCAGACTGGGGTAAGGACGGCAGATTTCCTTCCCTAAAGGAACTAGATGAGTTTTTCCAACAATTGACAATGGGTCAACAGTAGATTCTTAATTCCAGATATTATTTTATTGGATTCAAATTCCACCATCTGCCAGGGTTGGATTCGAATCCAGGTCCCCAGAACATTAGCTGAGTTTCTGGATTAATAGTCTAGTGATAAATACCACTGGGCCATTACCTCCCTGTGTGACACTAATTAATAAACCTTCTCTTGGTTCGGCTATCTCACTAACTGTATACAGTGAATATTACATATATCTCTGTGATACTCGGAGTGCAACTATTTCTATAACGGCAGCCTTTAAAATAACATTGTAAGCAGCATTGTAAAATGTCTGAAACATTTCCTTTACTGAACTGAAGCCTCTTGCAATGTTACTAGGCATTTATGAAGAGCCTGAATGTTATTATTTTTTTCATGCCAGCCATTTTGGAATCTATTTAGTTATTTATTAGTGTCACAAGTAAAGCTTACATTAACACTGCAGTGAAGTTACTGAAAATCCCCTAGTCGCCACACTCCTGTTCAGGTACACTGGGGGAGAATTTAGCACGGCCAATACCCCTAACCGTGTCTTTTGAATGTGGGAAGAAACTGGAGGATACCCACGCAGACATGGAGGATGTGCAAACTCCTCACAGGCAGTGACCCAAGCTGAGAATCAAACCCGGGTCCCTGGCACTGAGAGGCAGCAGTGTTAACTGTTACTGGCTGGAGGCTGAGAACAGCAACACAGCAGCTAAACTGTGCACAGCAAAATGGAAGATGCTGGTTTAATGTTAATGTCACTAGACCAGTATGATTCAGAGAATCATAGAGTTATACAGCAGAGGAAAAGACTGCTTTGTCCCACCATGTGTATGCCAATCAAAGACAAACCAGTCACTAATCCTGTTTTCCAGTACATAGAACACTACAGCACAAACAGGCCCATCGGCCCACAAGTTGTGCCGAATACATCAAAACCTACCCAGCCATAGACCTATCTATAACCCCCAATCCCATTGGATCCCATATACTCATCCAGAGGTCTTTTAAAAGACCCCAGCGAGTTCGCCTCGACCACCACCGATGGCAGCCAATTCCATTCACAAATGCTTGCTCCATAGCCTTGTGCACCTTGCAAGTGCATATTGAAGTACTTGTTAAATGTTATAGAGTCTGTGGCTCCACCATTCTTTCAGGCAGTGAGTTCCAGACTCCACCACCCTCTGACATTTCCTCACATCCCCTCTAAACCTTCTGTCCTTTATCTTAGATCTCTGCCCTGGTCATTAATTCCTCTACCAAGGGGAAAGTTTTCAATCTACCTGTGCCTCTCATAATTTTATACATCTCTTCTGTGTAATCTCGAATCGCCTCTGTTGTAAGGAAAATAATCCTAATCTATTCAGTCTTCTTCATATCTAAAACTCTCCAGCCTAGGCAACATTCTGGTAAATTTCCTCTGTATCCTTTCAATTGCTATCACATCCCTCCTGAAATGTGGGTGCCAGAACTGCAAACAATACTCTATCTGTGGCCTAACCAGCGTTTTGTATAGTTCCAGCATTACCTCCATGCTTTTAAATTCAGCTGATAAGGTAAATATACCATATGCTTTCTTAAAAGACATAGGTTGAGAGGCCTCCTGATAGAGGTTTATAAAATGTTGAGAGGGATAGATAGGGTGAACTCTCAGAGAGTTCCCTGAGCTGAAATGGTCAGTACGAGAGGACACAGATTTAAGGTGCAGGGAAGCAAATACAAAGGAGATGTCAGGGGTAGGTTTTTCACTCAGAGGGTGGTGAGTGAATGGAACCGACTGCCGTCGGAGGTTGTTGAGGCAAACTCACTGGGGTCTTTTAAGAGACTTCTGGATGAGTATATGGAAAAGAATAGGATAGAGGGTTATAGATAGGTCTGTGGATTGGTAGGTGTGATCGGCGCAACTCGTGGACCGAAGGGCCTGTTTGTGCTGTATTGTTCTATGTTCTATGTTCTATGTTAAACACTTCATCCCCCTGTCCTGCTACCTTATTGGATAGGCGTATGTACATACCAAAGTCCCTCTGATCGTCGGTGCTTCACAGCATCCATTCCCTTGTCTTGTTTGTCCTACCCAAATGCATCACCTCACAATTACTTGGATTGAATTCCATTTGCCACTGATCAGCCCATCTCTCTCCTCATAGAGTCATAGAATCCCTATAGGGCAGAAAAAGGCCATTTGGTCCATCGAGTCTGCACCAGCCACATTCCCAACCAGGCCCTACTCCCTTTACCTGTTCATCCTCTAACCTACACATCTCAGGACACTAAGAGGCAATTTTAAGCAATGTCAATGCACCTAACCTGCACATCTTTGGAATGTGGGAGGAAAACTGGAGCAAATTCACACAGACACGAGGAGAACGTGCAAATTCCACACAGAGAGTAACCCATGTCAGGAATCAAACCCAGGTCCCTGGAGCCGTGAAGCAGCAGTGCTAACCACTGTGCTACTGTGGCTCCTCTCTCCTGTAATCGAAGGCTTACTCCCCACTATTTACACTCTATTAGGGGATGGCCCATCGCTAGACTATTAATCCAGAAACTCAGCTAATGTTCTGGGGAGCCAGATTCGAATCCAGCTACGGCAGATGGTGGAATTTGAACTCAATAAAAAATATCTGGAATTAAGAATCTACTGATGACCCATTGTCCGAAAAACCCATCTGCTTCCTTTAGGGAAGGAAATCTGTCGTCCTTACTCCGGTCTGGCCTACATGTGATCCAGAGCCACAGCAATGTGGGGAACTCCCAATTGTCTTTAGGCAACACGGAATGGGCAATGCTGGCCAGCCAGCGATGACCATACCCCACAGGGAATAAAACTTTTGTAAAAAAAATCATCCGTGAACTTGCTGATCAATCCTCCCACATTTGAGTCTAAATCATTTATTTAAACCACATATAGGATCTTGTTCTGGGGCTGATACAGGTTTGAATTCCACTACTGCAGTTGCTGGAATGTGATCGGATAAGGCTGGAATATGAAGCTAGTTTCAGTAATGGTGATCTTGGAAGTATCACTGGCTGTTGTAAAAAAAAAGGCCATCGAGGTGCCCAGAGGAATCTGGTCTGACCCACACGAGACTTAACTGCCCTCCAAAATGGCCGAGCAAGCCGCTTAACTTTAAGGGGCAATTAGGCATCAAAGGCTGGGCCATGCCCGCAGGGTGCATCCCCATGGAAGATTAAAGAGAGAAAGAAGGCAGAAACATTCCGGAGCACTGTGTTCCATTGTATGGGCATTGCACAGATACCAAGGACCAGGTGCAGCGGGCCAGAACGTAACCAGGAACCAAGGCATTTCCCTTAGTGTGGAGAAGGTTGGGAGGAGGTTTGATGGAAGCATTCAAAATTAGGAGGGATTTCCATAGAACTATACAGTGCAGAATAAGGCCATTAACAACATTAAGGTTGTTAATAAGGCCATTGAAAAAAAGGCCATTAACCATCGACAACGATCCTATTCAGTCCTTATTTCTATAATCACTTGTATTTACCCCAGCTAATTCCCCTGACAATAAGGGCCACTTTATCATGGCCAAACCCGCACATCTTTGGACTGTGGGAGGAAATCGGAGCACCCGGAGGAAACCCATGCAGACATGGGGAGAATGTGAAAACTCAATACAGTGACCCGAGGCCGGAATTGAAATCAGGTCCCTGATGCTGTGAGGCAGCAGTGCTAACCACTGTGTGGCTGTAGCACCCTGACATCTCAGGTGTCCTGGTTAACAGTTACCCCTCTATCGACTTCTCAAATGAGACCCATTATCCAGCTGTTACTTTGATTTGGTGTATTATTGTCATATGTGTTTGCAGACAGTGAGAAGTATTGTCTCTTGCACACTGTACAGACAAAGCATAATGTTCACAGAAAGGAAAGGGGACAGTGCAATATGTAGTGTTACAGTCATAGCTAGGGTGTAGAGAAAGATCAGCTTGTGGGACCCTTTGCTGTGCCTGGAATCAGTTGTTATATTGCAACAGTGAGCACAGTTCAAGTGTTCCTCATTGACCGTAAAGCACACCGAGACATCCGTGCGGAAAAACCCGAATGAGAAAAATATGCCAGAAGGTGCAATTCTTTCTTTTTTTTCTCCACTAAGCACTGGCCTGGCACAGACACAAAGAGCTGAAGGGAGGGAGAAAGGAACAATGATTCTGGTAATGACCGGCCCAAACTGCAGCTCCATTTTAAAGTATTACAGTTTTGGATCCTTGTCAGTCATTTCTCAAGTCCTGCAGAGTTTCCCTTCACTGCATGAGTCCGTGATATTGCACAGGCGCACTTGATCTGATTGCAATCTACTGACTTGTGGAATATTGGGCTAACTCTGCTGGGATTGAAACCGCTGGGCCTTTCCCTCTCTGTGCACAGGTACACAGCGGAGAGGAGGGGGCATTCGGCTCCACATCAGGTGTAACCTGGCTAACTCAGTACTAGGTCAAGATTGGAGCCTGGCCCTTTCCTGCTCTCTGTGACTCTCAGTATCACACCAGATTGTGACCAACTATCTCAGTGCTAGGCCAAGATTGGAACCTGGGCCTTTCCTGTTCTCTAAGGCTCCCTATACCTCACATGGTTGTGACCAGGCTAACTCATTTCACATTTCACAGGAGAATTTCACAGTAACTTCATTGCAGTGTTAATGTAAATCTTACTCGTGACCAATAAATAAACAATTTTTCAGCACTGGGCCAAGATTGGAGCCTGTGGGTGCATGTGTGTGCTGTTTGGGACTCAGTATCCCTTAACACTGAGTGTCACATCAGCTAATTGGGCACCGTAGGCTGGCATTTGGAGCCTAGCCCCTTTTTTCCCATCTCGATTTGGACAATCAGTATAATGTTTTGCACACATAGGGTGACTGAAGCAGCTGTCCTCTGAAGGAGCTGCCTATCTGTTCACTCTTGTCTTTTCGACCTGCCTGGTGCCTTTATGTTGATGCGAATAAGAGACGGTATCTGCTCGCTTTCTCTGCCTGAGTGCAGTTCAAACACAACACCTGCACGTGTGGTTCAGAAGCGTCAGACAATCCTCGAACAATATAGCACCAAAGGAGGCCATTCGGCCTCCCAAGGCCTGTGCCTTCCTTTTCACAGCTCAATCCCTTTTTGCTCCTGCCCTAGGCCCTGAATGGTTTTTCTGTTGGAAGGCTTATCCAATTTCTCTTTTCAAAGTTGCTCCTCAGTTGTGTTAGCACCTCACTTTCAAGCAGCGTGTTCCCAATCACAATAACGCACCACAGAAGTCAAATTCTCCTCAGATATTATCTCTGATTCTCTTAACGACCACTGTTTATCCATGTCCCGCTGCTTTCTGACCCTCCTGCTACAGTCGCTCCTTGTTTATGCTCTACAAACTCTTCATAACCTTCAACATCTCAATTATATAAAACTTGATTAGGCCACATTTGGAATGCTATGTCCAATGCTGGTCTTAAATCTACCAGAAGGATGTGGAGGCTTTGGAAAGGGTACAGTAAATGTTTACCAGGATGTTGCCAAGTATGGAGGGTATTAGCTATGAGGAGAGATTGAATTAACTGGGATTGATCTCCCTGAAAAGATGGAGGCTGAGGGGTGATTTAATAGAAGTTTATAAAATTATGAGAGGTATAGGTAGGGTGAGCAGTTGAAAGCTTTTTCCCAAGACAGAAATGACAATTTCACAGGGGCATTAGAACATAGAACATAGAACATTACAGCACAGAACAGGCCCTTCGGCCTTCGATGTTGCGCCGACCAATATAAAAAGCAATGCCCCTCCAAACTAAACCATTCCCTTCTCTTCCATATACTTATCAATTAACCTCTTAAACGCCACCAAACTTGGCGCATCTACAACAGCTGCAGGCAGGGCATTCCACTCCCTAATCACTCTTTGAGTAAAGAACCTACCTCTGATATCCGTCCTATAACTCATACCCCTTAATTTAAAGCTGTGTCCCCTCGTGCTAGCAAATAGTTCAAGATGATTGGGAAACGGTTCAGTGGAGATGTACAGGGAAAGTATTTTACATAGAGAGTGGTGGAGGCCTGGAATGCATTGCCAAGTGAGGTGGTTGAGGCAAATACATTAGGGAGATTTAATATTTATCTGGACAGATATATGAACAGATGGGGTGCAGAGGGATACAGATGGTTGATAGGATAATGTGATCAGTTCAGGCTTGGAGGGCCGAAGGGCCTGTTCCTGTGCTGCACTATTCTTTGTTCTTACAAACAATACCACTTGGGAATCAGGACTAGGCCACTCGGCCCCTCGTTTCTACTGCCCCATTTACAGCCGATCTGATTGTAACCTGAACCCCACATTCCTGCTGAGCCCCCGATAACCTTTCACCCCCCTCGTTCATCAAGAATCTCTCTTGTTCTGCCTTAAAAATATCCACAGACTCTGCTTCCACACTGCCTTTTGAGGAAGAACGTTCCAGAGACTCACCCCCTCTGAGAGAAAGATATCCACTCATCTCTGTCTTAAATGGGCGACCCCTTATTTTTAAACAGTGACCTCGAGTTCTAGATTCCCCTACAAGAGGAAATGTCCTCTTCACCCTGTCAATACTGCCTCAAGATCTGGAAGGTTTCGATCTGCTTTGCCTGCTCTAAGGAGAACAATCCCAGACACTTCTACGTTCACTGAATTCCCTCAATCCCTGGATGTTTTCTGGCCACTTGCCTCTGCCCCACCTCTCCAGGATTTGGATCCAGCACTCAAACTGTGGCCTATTTACCAGTGATTTGTGACAGTTTTGCTCCGTTAGAGTGGAGCGAGCTGAGGAGAACCAGCTTAGAAGATTGAGCATTGAGAATTACAGCACAGGAACAGGCCCTTCGACTCACTATGTTATGCCAAACATTGACACCAAATTAAACTAATCCCTTCTTTTTCTTTAATTCATTCATGGTATATGGGCGTCACTGGCTGGCCAGCATTTATTGCTCATCCCTAGCTGCCCGAGGGCAGTTGAGAGTCAATCCCATTGCTGTGGCTCTGGAGTCACGTGTAGGCCAGACTGGGCAATGAACCAGATGGGTTTTTCTGACAATTGACAATGGTTTCGTGGCCATCAGTAGATTTTGAATTCCAGATATTCCGTGATGGCACAGCAGTTAGCATTGCTGGCTCACAGTGCTAGGGATCCGGGTTCGATTCATGTCTTGGGTCACTGTCTGTGTGAAGTTTATACATTCTCCCCATGTCTGCTTGAGTTTCCTCCAGGTGCTCCGGTTTCCTCCCACAATCCAAAGTTGCACAGATTAGGCAGATTGGTAATGCTAAATTGTCTGTTATGGTTCCAATATGCATAGTTTAGGGAGATTAGCAGGGTAAATGCATGGAGTTATGGGGATAGCATCTGAGTGGGAGAGTCAGTGGGCTGAATGACCTTCTTCTATAGGGAGTCTGTGATGGTATATTTTTTATTGAATTCAAATCTCACCATCTGCCATGATCAGATTTCAAACCAGATCCCCAGAACATGAGCTGAGTTTCTAGATTAATAGTCTAGCAATAATACCACTACGCCATAACCTACCTCTTTTCCCTGTCTTTGGTCCATATCCCTCCGTATTAATGTAAAAGCCCCTTAAACAGCCTTATCTTATCTGCCTCCACCACCACCCCTAGCAGAGCACTCCAGATGCCTAACGCTCCTTCTGTAAAAAAACTTGCCCCTCGCATCTCCTTTGAATTTTCCCACTCTCACTATAACTGAATGTCCCCGAATATTAAACATTTCAACTCTGGCATTTCAACTTGGAATTTGCAGTAGGATCTATTTGGAGACAGGGGGATACTGGGACCAACATTCCCCAATTCCTTAAATCTCCCCCTTTCCCAGACTTCCTAACCGAAATGGACCATGTCAGCAGGACATCTGGAAAAGAGGCATTACTTTGACACGCTGTCTGACAGATCAAATGATCCTCTCCAACATTCCCTTTTGTTCTGCGCTATAAAATTCTTTGATCCAATTAAATCACCGAATCTTTACCATGCAGGCCATTCAGTCCATCAGGCCTGCGTCAGATTTCTTGCCAGGATTCTCCCATGGGAATTGGAATGGGTTGTGACGGACTGGGAAGGTTTGCTGACCTCGGGTGGGATTTTCTCGTGTCAAGTTGAGCAAGCATGAACATCCGCCCAGTGAAATAGTATTCAACTGAGTTGCATGTCCTTGCCTTGCCCCCTTTCAGACAGCAATCAATAAGTGGATTGGCCATGCTAAGTTGCCACTTAGTGTCCAAAGATGTGCAGGTTAGGTTAGGTGGATTGGCCACGCTAACTGAGTGGGAACAGCGACAGTAATCTGCTTTTACATGGCATATGTATCCTATTGCTTATCAAGTAAGGTTGCTGTGTTTGTAAAGAAACACTGATGTTGGATTTTGGTGAAGTTTAGTGAAGAATCAGAAATGCCCGTGTAATTAAAGTCTTGAAATTGGCTGGCACCACAGATATCAGTCACGTTCTTCTCAACTGTATCCCAAGCAGATTGGAGAGTAATTCACCAGTGTAAATTCCTGGTAACTTTAGCATTGTTGTTGGTTGGGGCGGGGGATGGGGGGGGTGGTGGGATTTCAGTGGGTGAGTTAACATCACAAAGTGTCAGCATCTTTTTAACCTAGGAAACCACTTCCCGTCAATACAGGCGGCACAGTGGCACCGTGGTTCACACTGCTGCCTCACAGCGCCAGGGACTCGGGTTCCATTCCCGCAGGCCATTGTCTGTGTGTAGAGTCTGGATGTTCTCCCCATGTCTGTGTGGGTTTCCTCTCACACTCCAAAGATGTGCGGGTTTGGTGGATTGGCCATGTAAAGTGCAGAGAGACCAGCTAGTTTAAAATATGCTTTTGGAGGGTCGGTGCAGACTGAATGAACTGGAAGGCTTCTTTCTGCAGGAATTCTATGGTTCACCCATTCCCTATGGGAACAAGTTCCACATTCTCACTGCTCGCTGTATAAAGACACTCCTCTAGAATTCCCCATTGGGTTCGTTACTGACTGGCTGATGAGTCCCTCCTGCAAGTGGAAACATTTTCTCTATGTCAATCTACTAAAATTATTTTGCAATATCTTCAGTTATTCCAGTGCGATATGGAAACCGGAACTGTCACAGTGACTCCTAGTGTGACACGGAAACTGGAACTGTGCACAGTGACTCCCAGTGTGATACAGAGACCGGAACTGTGCACAGTGACTCCCAGTGTGATACGGAGACTGGAACTGTGTACAGTGACTCCCAGTGTGATACGGAGACTGGAACTGTGCACAGTGACTCCCAGTGTGATATAGAAACCGGAACTGTCACAGTGACTCCCAGTGTGATACAGAGACCGGAACTGTGCACAGTGACTCCCAGTGTGATATGGAGATGGGAACTGTGCACAGTGACTCCCAGTGTGATATAGAAACCGGAACTGTCACAGTGACTCCCAGTGTGATACGGAGACCGGGACTGTGCACAGTGACTCCCAGTGTGATACGGAGACCGGAACTGTGCACAGTGACTCCCAGTGTGATACGGAGACCGGAACTGTGCACAGTGACTCCCAGTGTGATACGGAGACCGGAACTGTGCACAGTGACTCCCAGTGTGATACGGAGATGGGAACTGTGCACAGTGACTCCCAGTGTGATACAGAGACCGGAACTGTGCACAGTGACTCCCAGTGTGATACGAAGACTTGAACAGCAATATTCAGTTTGCACCTTTGAGGGCCTTTTTAGACCCTATCTGGAACATTCCTGTTGGTTCTGGGTACCCCATGTCTCAGAGGACATATTGGTGTTGGAGAGGATGTAGTACCGATGTAGTGCAGAATAATGGTTGCCGGTTCTATAGCCTAGGCCTATCTTCCCACGAATATGGGATATTAATGAATGATCTAGTTAGGGTTAAAAAGTCTCAGTGAAGTAAATTCACAGTGGTTAGTTCCTCTGGAGAGGTAACCTGAAAATCTGAGCTTGGCTGTTCAGGCGTGATTTTAGGAAGCAGTTGATCGTAGAATAGGGATTGGATATCTGGAACTCTGCCCCCAGGATGTTGCACACGCTGTGGGGTACTCTAGAAGTACCAGCAAAGATATTGAGAATAACTTCTTGATTCAGGGCATGAGGATGGTGCAAAGGCTGCAAAAGTATAGATTGATTCAAGGGCTGGATGGCCTCCTTCTGGTAACAGGTTCAAGGGACACAAATGGACTCCTCCTGTTCCTGTGTAATAGGGTGGAGAAGGGGCTGAATGGCCTCTTCTAGTTCCTGTTTAAAAGTTTGGAGGAGCTGAATGGGCTCTTCCTCCTGTTTTTACTTACAAACTTAAACAGCAATTTTAGTCACAGTAATCATAAGAGGCAGCACGGTGACACAGTGGTTAGCATTGCTGCCAGGGACCAGGAATCAATTCTGGCCTTGGGTTACTGTCTGTGTGGAGTTTGCATGTTTTCCTCTTGTTTGCATGGGTTTCCTTCGGGTGCTCCAGTCTCCTTCCACAGTCTGAGAGACGTGCTGGTTATCTGCATTGGCCATGCTAAATTCTCCTTCAATGTACCCAAACAGGTGCCAAAGTGTGGCAACTAGGGGATTTTCATAATGTTATTGTAAGCTTACTTGTCACACTGATAAATAAACTTTGCCCAGACTTTGCTACTGGAAAAGGGACTGAATGGCCTCCTCTTTTTCCTGTGTAACAGGCTGGAGAAGGGGCTGAATGGCCTCCTCCTGTTCCTGTGTAACAGGCTGGAGAAGGGGCTGAATGGCCTCCTCCTATTCCTGTGTAACAGGCTGGAGAAGGGGCTGAATGGCCTCCTCCTGTTCCTGTGTAACAGGCTGGAGAAGGGGCTGAATGGCCTCCTCCTGTTCCTGTGTAACAGGCTGGGGAAAGGGTTGAATGGCCTCCTCTTTTTCCTGTGTAACAGGCTGGAGAAGGGGCTGAATAGCCTCCTCCTGTTCCTCTGTAATATGCTGGAGAATGGGCTGAATGGCCTCCTGTTCTTACAGTCTCTATCTTCCTGCCTCACTTCTGGCTGTAATAAGGCAGTCAGGAGTTTGGGAATCACAGTGTTCCAGGAGACAGAATTCCCTCATTGTGTTCCCATTGCTTGTCCTACGGTGCAGTGATCACAGTAACAACCTGGTTACAGCCAAAGCCCTGGTGATTGTTTCGCGTAAACGGGGTTCCAACCCCGTTGGAAATTCCCTTCGTAAAATATTGAGAAATAAAAGAAATGCCTTTCCAATCAGGAACAGTAACCGTGAAGCTGTCAAACTTGTGTAAAATTGCACCAAATCTCAGCTAGGTAAAAGCAAAATACTGCGGATGCTGGAATCTGAAACACGAAAAGAAAATGCTGGAAAATCTCAGCATGTCTGACAGCATCTGTGGAGAGAGAATAGAACGAATGTTTCGAGTCAGATTTCAGTGATGAAGGGTCATCTAGACTCGAAACACTGGCTCTATTCTGTACCCACAGACACTGTCAGACCCACTGAGATTTTCCAGCATTTTCTGTTTGTGTTCCAGACTTCAGCAATGTCTTGTAAGGAAGAAATCCCACTGTGCTAACCTCGGCTGCTCTGTACAGAGGACCGGACGACCCAAGCATTAGAGATTAAACTATAATATATGCACATAATCCGGGTCAGATTACCCAGCTATACAATCCAGGCAGCACACGTTAGGAAGGAGATATTAGCCTCGAGAGAAGTACATCTTGGATTTACCCTAACTAAACCTAGCCCACTGGTATTATCGCTAGACTATTAACCCAGAAACTCAGCTCAGGTTCTGGGGACCCGTGTTCCAATCCCATCATGGTGGAATTTGAATTCAATAAAAAATATCTGGAATCGACTGATGCCCATCAAACCATTGTTGATTGTTGGAAAAAAAAACCCACCAATGTGGGTGACTCTCAACTGCCCTCAGGCAACTAGAGATGGGCAATAAATAGAACATAGAACAATACAGCACAGAACAGGCCCTTCGGCCTTCGATGTTGTGCCGACCAAAATAAAAAGCAATGCCCCTCCAAACTAAACCATTCCCTTCTCTTCCATATACTTATCAATTAACCTCTTAAACACCACCAAACTTGGCGCATCTACAAATGCTGACCCACAAGCAGTACCCACGTTCCATGGATTAATAAAAAAATACTCTGAGTGTTAAATTACGGGGAAAGATGCCACAAACTAGGGGCTGTTTTTCCCGGAATTCCGAAGATTCGGAGGCAGATTTGATCGCACCTTTCAAGATATTAAAGAGAATTGTTCAGATAGACAGAGATAAGGAGGGGTTGGTGGGGGTTGGGGGGGGGGGCAATCGATTTCAGCTTTCTGGGAGTCTGGGAGCAGGAGGCAGAGGGCGGAAGTTTAAAGCCCGCTTGTCCCAAAACCAAAGTTAACGAATCTTTCCATTCTCTGCCTTTGGCTACGTTTGAATCCTGTGGCGGGCGGGATGCTAAAATTCTGGCCAGGATCTGGAATTCCAAGTTGTTTTCTCTCAGGAGTTTTTCTGGGAGGAAGTGTTTGGACGCGCAGGAGGCCGGAGTTTGAAACGCTCCCATGCGAATATTGTTGTCAATTGCTTCATTTACAAAGAAAAGCGGGATTGGGAAATCTCCAAACCCGGAAAGCAGACCTCATCCCAGGTCTCTCTCTCTCTCTCTCTCCGCTTGTGGTAATTCATGCACCAACCAACGTGGTCGCGTCTTTGGTTCTGCCGCTGTGCAGAAAGCACTGGGTGACAGATGTGCCGTGGCTCAGGACAGCGACAAGCGGCAGAGAATGGAGCCTGAAAGAGGCCACTCAGCCCATCCAGCCCCTGCCAGCCTTCAGGCTGAAGCCCCCTCCCCCCGACCCCCACTCAGCAATGCCCACTTTCCGAGGATGATCGGTTTATAGTGACAGAACCTTCAGACGACCCGAGGGGGGTCAGCCTGGTTTGGATAGAGAGGGTTGGAGAGAAGGAGGGGAGGTGGAATACAGGGCAGTGTAAGGGTGGGGAATTGCACTGTGGGTGGGGGGCATGATGTGGGGTTTTGTGGGGTGGGGGTTACCTGGAAACAAGGGTTGATTTCTTACCTGTGCAGATTTGGATTGACAGCAAGCACAGAGTGAGGACCATTCTCCACTTCCTCGGGGCTGGCTCCTGCAGGACTGCTCAGGGCGGGTGTCCGAGCTGTTTCAGGGCAGTTCTCGAAGACCCAGGGTACAGCTGTGAAGGTATTTGCGCAGTGCTCGCTGTCTGTCTCGCTCACCCCTGGAGACCAGGCTGGCAATGCGGAGAGTGCACGTTCTGTCGCTCGCTCGCTCTCTCGCTTCCTGTGCGGTCTCCTACAAGCTGACACAACAACTTCAAATAACTTCCAACTGAATAGTGACTGGTAACCAAGTTCCCCTTGTGTGGGGCCCCACAGACTCACCTGACAAACAGAGCTTGGGGGGGGGGGGGGGTGTGTGTGTGTGGGTGTGTGTGTGTGTGTGTGTGTGTGATTGTGTTGTGTGTATCTGTGATTGTGTGAGTGCGAGAATGTGAGGGTGAAGGTGTGTTTATAAGAGTGTGTGTGAGCGTGTCCATATGTGTGCGTGAAGGTATGTATGATTATGTGAGAGTGTGAGGGTGTGTGCTTTAAGGTTGTGTGAGTGTGGAGAGTGTGATTCTGTTTGTGTGAGTGAGTGTAAGTATGAGTATATATGTGTGTGTGATTCAGATTGTGTGTGAGTGTGTGTATGAGTCAGGGTGTGAATGTGTGTGTAAGTGTCAGAGTGTGTGTGAGTGAGTGTCAATGTCAGTATGTGTGCGTGTGTGTGAGTGTGTGTGTGTTTGTGAGTCAGAGCATGTGAGTGTTTGTGAGTGCGTTTCTGTGTGTATGTGAGAGTTGTGTGTGAGAGTTAGGGTGTGTGGGATGTGTGTCTGTCTGTACGTGTGTATCAGAGAGAGAGTATGTGAGTGTCTGTGAGTGTGTATGTGAATATGAATGAGTTAGTGAGTGTGAATGTGTGTGTTTCTGTGTGAGCATGAGGGTGTGTGTGATTCTGTCTGTGTGTAAATGTGTGTGTATGTGAGTGTAACGATGTGAGATTCAAGGTGAGTGTGTGTAAGTGTATGTGAGGGTGTGTGTGTAAAAGTTTTGTGAGTGTGAGAGATTGTGGGTCTGTCTGCGTGTGAGTGAATGTGAGTGCATGTAAGTGTGTGTGACGGTGTGTGTGAGTATGCATGTGTGAGCATGAGTGCGTGTGTGAGTGCGTGTGTGTGTTTGTGAGAGAGTTAGGGTGTGTAAATGTATGTGCATCTGTGTTGTTATCTATGTGAGTGTGTATCAGTTTGTGTGTGTGTGTATATAAGTATGTGTCTGTGAGAAAGTGTGCATGTATCTCTGAGTTTGAATGTGTGTAAGTATGTTTGTGTGTGTGTGTGCATGAGTGAGCGTGAAGGTGTGTGCAAGTGTATATGTGCATGTATGAGTCTGTATGTGCATGAGTTAGTCTGTGTGAGTGTGTATGTGTGTGTGTGTGTGTTTGTGTCTGCTTGTGAGTCAGGTATGTGAGCGTGTTCATGAGCCAATATATGTGTGTGCGTGTGCGTGTGCTTGTGTGAAGTATGTGTGTATTTGTATGTAAGCATGTGAGTGTATATTGTGTGAGTGTGTGTGTGTGCTTGTGTGTATAACAGTATGTGTAAATGTATGTATGTGCACAAGTGTGCGCGAGTGTGTCTGAAATTGTGAGTGTGTGAGTGAAGGTTTTTTGTGTATGTGTTGTGTTTATGTGTCTGTGTGAGTCAGGGTATATTATATATATATATATGAATATGTGTGAGTGTGTCTGTAAGTGTGTGCCGATATGTGTGTCAGAGAGAGAGTGTTTGTGAGACTATGTATATGAGTGAGTGGATGAGTGCCAGTGAGTATGAATGTGCGTGTCTGTGAACATGAGAGAGTGTACGTGAGTTGTGTATGTATGTATGTGTCTGAGAGAATCTGAGCATGTTTGAGTGTGAGTGTAAATGTGTGAGAATGAGGGTATGTAAGAGTGTGTGCATGAGAGGGTGTGTGTGTGTGTGTGTGTGTGTGAATATCTGTGAGTGAATGTGAGTGTGTGTGTATCTGTGTATAAATACATGTGTGTCTGTATGTTTGCATGTACGTGTGGGAGTCAGGATGTGCATATGTGTGTGTGAGTATATATGGGTGTGTGTGTGTGTGTGTGTATGAGTGTGCGAGTGCTTTTTGTGTATGTATGTGAGTAAGTGTGTGAATGTTTGTGAGTATGTGTGAGCAGTGTGTGTGTATATATGAATGTGTGAGAGAGTGGGTGTGACAGAGAGTGTATGCAAGAAACAGTGCGAGACAGAGAGAGTGTGTGTGTGTGTGTGTGTGAGAGTGTGTCCGAGAGAGAATGTGTGTGAGAGAGAATGCAAGAGAGAGAGAGTGTGTGAGAGAGTGTGTGACACAGCATGTGTGTGAGAGAGAATGCAAGAGAGAGAATGTGTGAGAGAGAGTGTGTGTGAGAGAGAATATGTGTGTGAGAATGTGTGTTAGAGTGAGTGTGTGTGTATGTGTGCGAGAGAGTGAGTGTGAGAGAGAGAGTATATGAGAAATCGAATGTGTGTGAGAGTATGTGTGTGAGAGTGTGTGTGAGAGAGAGTATGTGTGAGAGAGAGTGAGTGTGTGTATGTGCGAGAGGGAGCGTGTGTGTGTGACAGAGAGCATGTGTGTGTGTGTGTGTTAGAGAGAGCCTATGTGTGTGATGTGTGTGTGAGAGAGAGAGTATGTGTGTGAGAAGAGAGTGTGTGTGAATATGTGTGTCTGTGTGTGTGTGAGAGAGAGAGAGAATGTGTGTGTGTTTGTGAATATGTGTGTGAGAGAGAGTGTTTGTGTGTGTGTGTGTGTGAGAGAGAGAGCATGTAAATGTGTAAGAGTTTGTATGTGTGACAGAGTGTGTGTGGTTATGTGTGTATGTGTGAAAGAGAGAGAGAAAATAAGTGTGTGGAGTGAGTGTGTGTGAGAGAGAGAGTGTGTTATAGACAGTGTGCGAAAGAGTGTGTGTGAGAGAGTGTGTGTATGAGACAGTGTGTGTGAGAGTGTGTGTGTGTTACAGAGAGTCTGAGAGAGAGTGTGTATGAAACTGTATGTGAGAGAGAGTGTGTGTATTGGAGAATGTGTGTGAGAGAGTGTGTATGAGAAAGTATGTGTGAGAGAGAGAATGTGTGCAAGAGAGAGTGTGCGAGAGAGAATGTGTGAGTGTGTGAGAAAGTGTGAGAGTGTGCGAGAATGTATGCGAGAGAAAGTGTGTGAGAGAGTGTGTGTGAGAGTGTGTGTGTGTGTGTTTGTGTGTGTATGTGTGTGCATGTTGTGATATGTTAGTGTACTTTTAAGAGTTTTTTTTTAACTTTGGCTCACAGTGTTGTTGAATGAAAAATCCTTAGACAGGTCAGGTGCGATGTTGAAAGTTCTGCTGCTTTCCTGTTGTTGGGGGCTGGGACCAGAGTCTCTCTGGTTTTTGGGAAGCTGTCTTGTCCCCAAAAGCATTTGACTGCAGAATTCAACTAATGGCCTTGATCCCAGTATCATGAGAGCACTAGTCTGTGCTGTATTAAACCAGTTTAGACGGTCTTTTCCTATAGGATTGGTTGGATTGGAGCATTGTACATATCTTTGTTATTCATTATCATTTCTTTTGTTTTTGTTTATAATTGATAAAAGTTCTTGCTAATTAATATTTTTACTATACATGTTAACTATATTCTAAAATAAACTTTGTTTGATAAAAGCTCCCCAGTGGGTAATTTGAATCATATCTGGAGTGAACTATATTGTGCTTATCCTAACCAAATTCAAGGTGCAAAACTTGTAATCCAGGCGGGCTTCATATAACACTGCAGAGTTTCTAAACTGAACCATAACTCAAGACACATAACAGCGTGAGTGTAACTATGTGTGCGACTGTGAGTGCAAATGAATGTGTGTGAGAGTGCACATGAGAGACTGTGCACAAGATAGTGTGCACAAGAGTATGCACACGAGAAAGTGCACAAGAGAGTGTGTGTGACAGAGTGCGCAAAAGAGAGTGCATGCAAGAGTGTGCGTGAGAGAGTGCATTCAAGAGAGCGCATGCAAGAGAGAGCATGTAAAAGAGAGCATGCGCGAGAGAGTGCATGTGAGAGAGTGTGCACAAGAGAGTGTGTGCCAGAATTCATGCCAGAGTGCATGCAAGAGAGAGAGAGATCATGTGAATGTGTGAGAGTTTGTGTGTGTGACAGTGTGTGTGGTTATGTGTGTGTGAAAGAGAGAGAGAGAGAGAGAAAACAAGTGTGTGGAGTGAGTGTGTGTGAAAGTGTGAGAGAGAGAGAGTGTGTTATAGACAGTGTGTGAAAGAGTGTGTGGAAGAGAGTGTGAGAGAGAGTGCATTGGAGAAAGCACACTGGAGAGCACACACTGGAGAGAATGCACTGGAGAGAGCACATTGGAGAAAGTGCACTGGAGAGCATGCATTGGAGAGAGTGCACTGGAGAGCACGCATTGGAGAGAGTGCACTGGAGAGCACGCATTGGAGAGAGTGCACTGGAGAGCACGCATTGGAGAGAGTGCACTGGAGAGCACGCATTGGAGAGAGTGCACTGGAGAGCATGCACTGGAGAGAATGCACTGAAAGAGTGCACTGGAGAGAGAGCACTGGAGAGAGCGCACTGGAGAGCACGCATTGGAGAGCACGCACTGGAGAGAGCGCACTGGGGAGAGCACACTGAAGAGCACGCACACTGAAGAGTCATTCAGCCCCTTCTCCAGCCTGTTACACAGCAACAGGAGAAGGCCATTCAGCTTCTTCTCCAGCCTGATACACAGGAACAGGAGGAGGCCATTCAGCCCACTTCAAGATGTTTTGGAATCGGAGGAGGCCATTTAGCCTTCTGTATTGTCCAGATGGGTCATGGCTAATGAGTTCTAGTGACCCACTTTGTTTATGTAACCGTTCAGCTTAATGTTTGAAATGTTTAACTGACCCTCACTGTTTTGCGGGGAGAGGGAGAGAGAGTTCCAAATTTCCATTTCTCTTTGTGCCGATGGCCACTTCCTGACATCAGTCCGGAAAGACTCGATCCCAACACAATCATAGAATCCCCAAAGTGCAGAAGAGGCCATTCAGCCCATTGAGTATGCAGCGACTCTCTGACAGGCTCTCTACACCACCCTATCCTTTCATTCTAAGAATGCTTGCAGTAACAGAAGTCAGAGGTCATGGGTTGGTCATTTTGTTTAAACTTTAAGTTTTTAAAGCTTATTTATTAGTGTCACAAGTGAACGTAGATTGACACTGTGATGAGGTTACTGTGAAAATCCCCTAGTCGCCACACTCCTGCATCTGTTCAGTTACACTGAGAGAGAATTTAGCATGGCCAATCTATTTAACCAGGGAGGAAACCGGAGAAAACCCATGCAGACACAGGGAGAACATGCAGACTCTACACAGACTGGGACTTTTTTTCCCTGGAGCATAGAAGGCTGAGGGGTGATCTTATAGAGGTCTATGGAATAATGAGGGGCACAGATCAGCTAGACAGTCAATATCCTTTCCCAAAGGTAGGGGAATCTAAAGCTAGAGGGCACAGGTTTAAGGTGAGAGGGGAGAGATACAAAAGTGTCCAGAGGGACAATCTTTTCACACAGAGGGTGGGGAGTGTCTGGAACAAGCTGCCAGAGGTAGTAGTAGAGGTGGGTACAATTTTATCTTTTAAAAGGCATTTAGACAGTTACATGGGTAAGATGGATATGGAGGGATATGGGCCAAATGTGGGCAATTGGGATTAACTTAGTGGTTTAAGAAA
Source organism: Sphyrna mokarran (assembly GCA_024679065.1). NCBI lineage: Eukaryota > Metazoa > Chordata > Chondrichthyes > Carcharhiniformes > Carcharhinidae > Sphyrna > Sphyrna mokarran. The sequence goes on along the minus strand of JAGIQG010000014.1, from coordinate 2,279,805 downwards.
AGGGCAATATGGACAAATTGGGCTAAAAGGTCTGTTTCCATGCTGTAAATCTCTATGACTTTGATTCTGTGACTTTCTCTCAGTCTCTACCTATTTATCTCCATCTCTGTCCCTCAGCATGTCATTGCACTGGAAAAGTACAGAGGAGGTTCATCAGGATGCTGGGATGAAGTGTTTCAGCTATGAGGAGAGGCTGGTTAGGCTGGGGTTGTTTTCCTTCGAGCAGAGAAGGCTGAGGAAAGGAAGTGATTGAGTGGATTGACCACGTTATATTTCCTTTTAGCATCCCGAGCTGGGAGGGATTAGCAAAGTAAATATGCGAGGGTATGGGGTAAGCCTGGCTAAACGCTGGCTCAATGGTCAAAGACAAGGATATATCATTAGGACGTTAGGAACGGCGGCGTGGGCTCGTTGGGCCGAAGGGCCTGTTTCCCGTGCTGTGTTGCTCTTTGTTCTTTGTTCTTTGTCTCTCCATCAGGGAGAGATTCTATAATTCTGTGAGAATTACAAGGGAAATAGGTTGAGTGGATAGGAAGAAAGCTTTCCCCTTTATAGAGGGGTCAGTGCCAGGAGACAGAGATTTACAGTAAGGGGCAGGAGACTGAGAGAGGATGTGAGGAAAAGCTTTTCCACCCAGAGATCGTGGGAATCTGGAACTTGCTGTCTGAGTGGAGGCTGGAACCTCTCAATATCTAAGAAGTATTTAGATCAATATTTGAACCACCTAACACACAAGGCAATGGACCAAAGTGCTGGAAAATAGGATGAGAATAGAGTGATGTTGAATGGCCAGCGCATATTCCTGTTCCTCTTCCTCTGCAGTAAAACTCGATGACCCTATTGGAGGGGATGTTCCTGTCCAGCTCATCATGGGAATCATAGCAGGATCATGGCGGATCATGCAAATTCCCACTGACCTCGGGTGGATTTTCCATTTTGGGGCGAGCGAGTTCCGCTCTATGACTCATATTTCTCCGACATCCTCTCTCTCTCTCTCTCTGGCTCTGACACCCTCTCTTTCTGTCTCTGACATCCTGTGTCAGTGTCTGACACCCTCTCTCTTTGTTTCTAACACCCTCTCTCTCTGAATCTGACACCCTCTGTCTCTCTGTCTCTGACACCCTCTCTCTCTCTGTCCCTGACACCGTCTCTCTCTGTCTCTGAGACCCTCTGTCTCTGACACTCTCTCTCTCTCTCTCTCTCTCTCTGTCTTTGAACCATCCCTCTCTGTCTCTGACACCCTTTCTCTCTCTGTTTCTGACACCCTCTCTTTCTGTCTCTGACACCCTGTCTCTGTCTCTGACACCCTGTCTCTGTGTCTGACACCCTCTCTCTGTCTCTGACACCCACTCTCTCTGTCTCTGACATCTTCTCTCTCTATGTCTGACACCCTCTCTCTCTCTCTCTCTCTCTCTGACACCGTCTCTCTCTGTCTCTGAGATCCTCTGTCTCTGACACACTCTTTCTCTCTCTGTCTTTGACACCCTCCCTCTCTCTGTCTCTGACACCCTCTGTTCCTGAGAGTGACTCAGTCTAATTCTCTCTCTCTCTCTCTCACAGGCTAACTCTCTGTATCTCTGAATTTCTCTGTTTCTCTTTGTTTCATTTCTTGTCTTTGTGAATCTCTCTTTCTGTGTCTCTCTATCTTTCTGTCTCTCTATCTTTCTCAATCTCTCTTTGACAATCTTTTGAACTGTCATTCTCTCTCTCTATCTCTCTCTCTATCTGCCTCTCTCTCACTCTCTATAAGCTTCTTGTTTCCAACTCACTTTTCGAATTATCAATGGAATCAGTTTGCACCATCTTTTCAGATAAAACATTTCAAACTTTATAACCCTTCTTCTTTACTCTATCTTCTGTCAATGATCTCTGCAATTGTATAGATTGTTGGTGAGGCCACATATGAAGTGTTGTGTGCAGTTTTGGTCACTCTTTGGTTATCTGAAGAAGGACACCCTTGCTATAGAGGAAGCACAACAGAAGTTTACCAGGCTGATTCCTGGGATGGTAGGTCTTTCATATGAGGAGAGACTAAATCAGTTTGGATTATATTCACCAGAGTTTAGAAGAGTGAGAGGGGATCTCACAGAAACTTACAAAATTCTAACAGGGTTAGACAGGGCAGATTCAGAAAGAATGTTCCTGATGGTGGGGGAGTCCAGAACTAGGGGTCAGATTTTGATGATAACGGGTAAATCTTTTAGAACTGAGGTGAGGAGAAATTTCTTCACCCAGAGGGTGGTGAGTGTGTGGAATTCACTCCCACAGAAAGTAGTGGAGGCCAAAATTGTGATTTCAAGAAGAAATATAGCTCTTGGGGCTAAAGGGATCAAGGGAAATGACAAGGAAAGGGGGGGAATCAGGATATTGAATTTGATGATAAGCTATGATCAAAATGAATGGTGCAGCAGGCGTGAGGGGCCTACAGTTGTTGACCTGGGTGCAAAAATTAGTAGGCACTAAGATTGTTCAGATTTCCAAGTTTTAATTACATATGCACAAGTGAGAACACACTACAGCGCAAAGCATTGCAAGGTGTTCACTCAATACAGACAATGTAACAGTTACCGTTCACTGTACCTTGCTGTTTGGAGTTTTGTTATTAAAAGCATCTTATTTTCATCCTTTGGCCACGGTTGGGAACACAATGTTTATGGAACTGACACAAGGTTTAGATGAGTTGCTTATCCTGCATATACAAGCCTTATTGAAGGCCTTGTTTACATATTTGCTGAGTTGCCTTGTTGTTGTTGTAACTTAATATTCCACACTTTTTAATTGCTTTTAACTATAGCTTCACAAGTTCCAGCAACCCATGGTGCTTTATTTAAAGAGAGCATCTTTAATCTTAGAAGCGTAGAAACATAGAGGATAGGAGCAGCAGGAGGCCATTTGAATTTTGGGCCTGCTGTGTCACTCATTGAGATCATGGCTGATCATCCAACTCAATAGCCTAATCCTGCTTTCTCCCCATAACCTTTGATCCTGTTCATCCCAAGTGCCCACCTCCCTCTTGAATACATTCAATGTTTTGGCATCAACTACTTCCTGTAGTAATGAATTCCAAAGGCTCACCACTCTTTGGGTGAAGAAATGTCTCCTTATCTCCGTCCTAAATGGTCTACCCTGAATCCTCAGACTGAGTCCTCTGGTTCTGAACTCCCTGGGAACATTCTCCCTGCATTTATCCTGTCTAAATCTATTAGAATTGTATAAGTCTCTATGAGATCCCCTCTCATTCCCCCTGGACTCCAGCAAAAATAATCCTAACCTAGTCATTCTCTCCTCAAACATCAGGCCCGGCATCCCCAGAATCAGCCTGGTAAATCTTCGCTGTGCTCCCTTGAGAGTAAGAACATCCTTCCTCAGAAAAGGAGATCAAAACTACACACAATACTCTAGACATGGTCACCAAGGTCCTGTATATTTGCAACAAGACACCCCTTCCCCTGTACTCAAAACTTCTTGCAATAAAGGCCAACATACCATTTGCCTTCTTTACCGTTTGCTGCACCTGCATGCTTACCTTCAGTGACAAGTGAACAAGGTTACCCAGGTCTTGCTGCACACTCTCCTCTCCCAATTTACAGCCATTCAGGTAGTAATCTGACTTCTTATTTTTGCTTCCAAAGCGAATAACCTCATATTTATGCAGAACAAAGTAAATGAGATATTTGGCCACAGCTGGAATTGCAACTTACATTATTCCTGCTTCTAGTTTCTATGTTTCTGCTTTAAATCTACATTTTCTGTTTACTGACTCAGATATGGAGATGTCAGCATTGAACTGGGGTAAACACAGTAAGAAGTCTCATAACGCCAAGTTAGAGTCCAACAGGTTTATTTGGTAGCAAAAGCCATTAGCTTTCGGAACCAGCCACCAGAGGGACTAGTTGCTGATATTGAGATCCTTATAGTGAGGGTGATTGTAACAGAGAGAGAGAGAGAGAGTGGGTTGTAGCTATTATGTTTGCTCTCACAGTTGCTGTGTAAGCGTCTGCTTATATCAGAGCTACTCCTGAACCTCACACAGTGCTGAGGTTTGACCTGGTCACACACCACCAGGTGGATGTGGAGGCTTTGGAGAAAAAAGGTTTACCAGGGTGTTGCCTGGTATGGGAGAGAGATTAAGTAAACGGGGATTGTTCTCCCTGGAAAGACAGAGGCTGAGGGGGTGACCTGATAGAAGTTATGAGGAGTATCGATAGGGTGAATAGTCTGAAGCTGTTTCCCAGGACAGAAATGATAATTACAATGGGGTACAAGTTCAAGGTGAGGGGGGAAGGTTCAGTGGAGATGTGTGGGGAAAGTTTCTTACACACTTGGTGGTGGGAGCCTGGAATGCACTGCCAAGTGAGATAGTTGAAGCCGTTATATTAGTGACATTTAAGACTTATCTGGATAGACACATGAACAGACAGGGTGTAGAGGGATACAGGCGATTTAGTCTAGAGAGGACAATGTGATCGGTGCAGGTTTGGAGGGCCGAAGGGCCTGTTCCTGTGCTGTTCTTTGTTCTAGGAACCTGCCTCATTCTGGTGAGGATGACTATTCTGACTGCTCCATCTCCCATTTCAGCTAAAATCCTTTCAGCTCTTGCAGAATCATAGACTGGTTCCAGTTTGGACAAGGCCATTTGGCCCATTGAGTCCAATGCTAGCTCACTGTAAAAGCTGCTCCCCCAATCCTTTTCACCTTTCAGGGAATAAAGGATGGTGGCCTTGCCAGCAAAGCCACTCCCCATCTCACTCTTTCCTCCACTCCACCCCTCTGCCCTCCCCCCCACCTCCCCCCCCCCCCCCCCCCCCCCCACCCCCCCACCCCCTTCCACCCTCATCCCATTGAAAGAATGAACAAATGAATGCTGCCTCATGCGTCAAGGACCTGAGTTCAATTCACACATCCAATGACTGCGTAGAATTTGCATATTCTCCCCATCTGAATCTCGAATCCTACAGTGGAGAAGCAGGCCATTCAGCCCATTGAGTCTGCACTGCCAACAATCCCATCCAGGCCCTATCCCCATAACCCCGTGTATGTTATCCTAGCCCCAACATAGTCCCCCAACACTAAGGGACAATTTAGCATGGCCAATCAATCTAACCCGCACATCTTTGGATTGTGGGACGAAACCAGGACACCTGGAGGAAACCCACACAGACACGGGGAGAATGTGCAGTCTCCACACAGACAGTGTGCCAAGGCTGAAATTGATCCCAGGTCCCTGGCACTGTGAGGCAGCAGTGCTAACCATTGTGCCACCGAGCCTGTGTGGGTTTCCTTTGGGTGCTCACTCTCACTCCAAAGTTGTGCAGGTTAGGTTGATTGGCCATGCTAAATTCTGTCTCCGTGTCAGGTTAAATATGTGTAGTTAATGGGGATAAGGATGGTGCAGACTCGATAGGCTGAATGGCCACCTCTTCACGTTAGGGATTGTATGGTAGATTAGATAGGATGGGTTTGTTGTCCTTTGAGGAGCGAAGGTTCAGAGGGTATTTGATAGAGGTGTAAGATTATGAGGGGCCTAGGTAAGATGGATAGGCAGGGAATACTTCCAGCAGAAGGGGTGTCAATAACCAGTGGAGCATAGGTTTAAGGTAATGGGGAGAAGAGGAGAGATGAGAAGAAAGATTAATACCCAGAGGCTAAGAGTTGGGAGGGTGGGGAGGGGGGAGGAGGGTGGGTGGATGGTCTGGATCTCACTGTCTAAATGAATGGTTGAGTGTGAAACCTCTGTAACATTGAGGAAGTATTTAACTATTGCCTTGCTTCAACCTCCAGAACTATGGACTGAAACACTGGAAAATGGGATTAGTGTAGTCTGATCTTTGTTGGCCAGCATGGACGTAATAGGCCGAATGGCCTCATTCTGTTCTGGAAAAATCAATGAATCTGTTAATAGTTCAATCCTATGTAAGCTGCATTCCAGATGTCAGTTCATCAAATTCAGAGCAACACAATTTTCCTGATCCCAATATGAATTGTGCTGTGAACTACTAGAATACTTAAGTCCATAAGATATAGGAGCAGAATGAGGCCATTCAGTCCATCGAGTCTGTTCCGACATTCGATCATGACTGTTGTGCTCCTCATTCCCATTTTCCTGCCTTCTCCCCATGACCCTTTAACCCATTCCTAATTAAAAATCTGTCTAAATTCTCCTTAAATTTACTCACTGTCTCAGCATCCACTGCACTTTGAGGTAGCGAAATCCACAGATTCACAACCCTTTGGGAGAAATCATTTCTTCTCAACTCTATTTTAAATTTGCTACCCCTTATCCGAAGACTATGACCTCTCGTCCTAGAATGCCCCACGAAAGAAAACATCCGCTCTATGTCTACTTTATCCATAACTTTTATCATCTTAAGTACCTCAATTTGATCTCCCCTCATTCTTCTACATTCCAAAGAGTATCAGCCTAAACTGTTCGATCTCTCTTCATACGACAAAATCCTCATCTGTAGAATCAATCTAGTGATTCTCCTCTGAACTGCCTCCAAGGCCACTACATCCTTCCTCAAATAAGGGGACAGCAGCATACTGGAGGTACGGTCTCCATACAAGAGCAGGGATATACTTCTGAGGCTGTATAAGACTCTGGTCGGACCTCATTTGGAGTATTGTGAGCAGTTTTGGGCCCCGTATGTAAGGAAGATGTGCTGAACTTGGAAAGGGTCCAAAGGAGGTTCACAAGAATGATTTCTGGAATGAAGAGTTTATCCTATGAGGATCAGTTGAGGATTCTGGATCTGTAATTGTTAGAGTATAGAAGGACAAGGGGGGGATCTTATTGAAGTTTACAGGATACTGTGAGGCCTGGATAGAGTGGATGTGGAGAGGATGTTTCCACTAGTGGGAAAAACTAGAATCAAAGGGCACAACCTCAGACTAAAGGAACAATCCTTTAAAACAGAGATGAGAAGGAATTTCTTCAGCCAGAAAGTTGTGAATCTGTGGAACTCTATGCTGCAGAGGCTGTGGAGGCCAGGTCATTGAGTGTCTTTAAGACAGAGATAGGTAGGTTCTTGATTAATAAGGGGATCAGGGGTTATGGGAAAAGGCAGGAGAATGGAGATGTGAAAAATATCAGCCATGATTGAATGTTGGAGTGGACTCATTGGGCTGAGTGGCCTAATTCTGCTCCAGTACTTGTGGTGTAACTCCAGCACATTTGATATAAATTGTGTGTCTAACTGCAGTTTTGTAATGTTCTACATAACATCAGGCTTAAGTCGAAAAGCACTATGGCACAGTGGTTAGCACTGCTGCTTCACAGCACCAGGGACTCAGGTTCGATTCCCGGCCTTGGGTCACTGTCTGTGTGGTGTTTGTACATTCTCCCCGCGTCTGCGTGGGTTTCCTTCTACAGTCTGAAAGACATCCTGGTTAGGTGCATTGGCCATGCTAAATTCTCCCTCAATGTACCTAAATAGGTACCGAGTGTGGCAACTAGGGGAATTTCATGGTAATTTCATTGTAATGTTAGTGTAAGCCTACTAATAAATAAAAGTCAGTGGAATAGATTTAATTTCATGACAGCAAAATTGCAGCGAGGTTAATCTGATGCTGTGATCTTGTAATTCTCACACACAGGTATACCATTTCACACAGTAGATGGAGTGCAGATTGTAACATCGCAGTGACTGGTGAGTAATCTCGTCTCTCGCCCATCACAAAGTGCACTGAGATCACATCGTTCTTCTAACTGGGAGAACAAAAAAAAACCCCTCGCTTGTTGAAATCTTTCTGTACGAACCCTGGTTTGAAACAAAAACACACTCTCGTATACAATCAGACACACACACATTCACACACACACAGATAAAAGCACAGACTAAATCTTGCAGCAGTAAACACGATTTTGTTCCAAAACAGTGAAAATTTCGCCGGTGTCTCTGTTCTTAACCATTATTCCATGACTCACTCAAGGGTATCCGATAGCACAAGAGAGCAAAAAATATTTCCATTTAACTTCACCGTTTGCCCTTGACTGTGAGCATTTGGGGTGAAGCCACACCAGTGTACGGGTTGCATTGTTAACTGTGTGAGGTTATATTCATGCTTCAACTATTCAGACCAGTCTGTGTGCATGGCTCGGATTTGAGTGAGTCACTGCCATTTGGGCGGCAGTTTGCTGATATCTCCACTCCCTCGGAGTGAAGGGCGAATTCTGGTGAGTGGATCCTGCTTTGTAATGATTCATCCTCAGTCACCCACCCACCTTCCCTTACAGCATTATCCTCTCATCCTAACCCCCACACCAATAGGGTGACTACTATATCGATGGAGGAGGTGATGGCCTGGTCATATATTATCGTTAGACTATTAATTTCAGAAACTCAGTGATCTGGGGGACCTGGTTCGATTCCTACTGTGGTGGTGGGGGGAATATGTCGGATAACCGGAGGGCATGGATTGAAGATCATTCCCAGTGGAGGGGGAGGGGTGATATGATGTATTTACCCCACCCAAACCAGTATAATCTTCAATGTGGGCTGTACTGTCTGAAATGGTGGTGGGAGCAGATTTGATCGTAACTTTCGAGAGGAAATTGCTTAGATTGGATGACAGTGAAAGGAGAGGTTGGGAGGAGGGCAGGAACATTGCAGAAAGATAAGGAGATGAGGCGGGAGTGGAATTACTTTCAAAAAAACTGGCGCAAAGCAGAGGGCAAATGAGCTCCTTTGGTGTCTTCCTCAGGTCTCCACCTGTGTGTCAGTAGCAGAGCTTCAGACAGCAAGAAGCCCAGGGCCATCTGTACAGAATCTATACAGTGCAGAAGGAGGCCATTTGGCCCATACAGCCTGCACCACCCTATCCTTGTAACCCCCACATTTTTACCCTAACCCCTTGACACTAAGGGGCAATTTATTATGGCCAATCCACCTAGCAGATCTTTGTACTGTGGGATGAAACCGAAGCATCCGGAGGAAACCCACGCAGACACAGGGAGAATGTGCAAACTCCACACAGACAGTGACCCAAGCTGAGAATCGAACCCAGATCCCTGAGCTATGAGGCAGCAGTGGTAATCATTGTGCCACTGTGCTACACCCCCCCCCCCCCCCCCCCCCCCCCCCCCCCCCCCCCCCAATCCTGCTCCCCACCCACCACTGATAAGAATGACTGTTTCCCTCGATTGTATTGTCCCTGTTGTGCACCGACCTGGATTATTTTCACATTCCTGGCTTCTTATTCCCTCCACACATCCCATCCCACTGCATTTCGAAGTGTCCTAATAATCCCCCCACCCTGTGAACTCAATTGCAAGGATCTGGAGTGGTCTTGTTTGGTTTGGTCTCAAACAAGATCACATGCCTACATCAGCTTTGTGGAGGATCCAAGACTGGCTCGAACATTAATCTGTACAATATATATACATACCTGTTCATACATGTGCATGTATATCAGTGTACACGTGGGTATGCAAGAATGAGCATAGGTATGTGTGAATGGGTGTGCGTATGCCTGTGTACATGTGTGTACCTGAGTGCCTGTTCTTCTGTGTGCTTATGAATATATTTGTCAGTTAAAGTATGTCCATGTATATTTCTGTATGCATGCATTTCTATTTGTGCTTATTTCAGTTTATGTATTTGTGTGTGTACATATTTCAATGTACATTGGTGAGTGTATATTTCGCTTTGTGTGGTGTACTTGTATGTAAAAGGAACTGTATTTATATGTATAAAAACACACACACACACACACACACACACACACACACACACACACACACACACACACACACACACACACACACACACACACCACGCACAAAGACTCAGTGAATTATTTTTCTGCTTTGTTCTTTTAATGATCTAGGGGAACATTAAATAAGAGATAGACTTGAATTCATAAAATTATAGAATCCCTGGAGTGCAGAAGGAGGCCATTTGGCCCATCGAATCTGCACCCATCACAATCCCACCCAGCTCCTATTCTCATAACTCCATACATTTGCCCTACCAGCCCTTTGGCACTAGAGGCAATTTATTATGGCCAATCAACCTAATCCGCACATCTTTGGAGTGTGGGAGGAAAACGGAGCACCTGAAGGAAACCCACGTAGACACGGGGAGAACATGCAGACGTTGGAGCATGAATAGTCCGGTCACCATTGGCTGTGCCGGTCTGAGGTGAAATCCAACATACCTGGTTAAAGCCCCCTGTTTGTACACTCAATGAAATATACACACAAATCTTCTTTTTGAGGCAAAAACTCCTGTTAGTATAAATGTATGTAGAAATAAATAAAATAGGTCAGTTTGACCTGTGCTTACGGTGATATTATCATACGGTATATCCCATCTGTAAATTTCCACAGCTTGGCCAGACTGAGGCGACGGGGATTTTCACAGTAACTTCATTGCTGTGTGAATAGAAACCCTACAGTACAGAAAGAGGCCATTTGGCCCATTGAGTCTGCACTGACCACTATCCCACCCAGGCCCTATCCCCATATCCCTACGTATTTACCTGCTAATCCCTCTAAACTATGCATCTCGGGACACTAAGGGGCAGTTTAGCATGGCCAATCAACCTAACCCACATATCTTTGGACTGTGAGAGGAACCCGGAGCATCTGGAAGAAATGCACACAGACACAGGGAGAATGTGCAAACTCCACACAGACAGTGACCCAAACTGGGAATCAAACCCAGGACTCTGGAGCTGTGAAGCAGCAGTGCTAACCACTGTGCTGCCCCAGCCTACTTGTGCCACTAATAAATAAACTTAGGAAACTTTGAACTTTTTGCTGGTTGGCGTCTAAACACTGTGGGGGAGGGTGTCTCAGGAGAAGCGGGCAATAATTTAGGACTGAGATGAGGTGAAAGTATATCAAATTGAATCTTTACAGTTCTCTACCCCAGTGGTGTGGCACTGTTAAATACATTTCAGGCTATGAGAGACAGATATCCAGTTTCTCCAGGAATTAAGGAATGTGGGAAGGGGACGGGAGAATGGAGTTGAAGCCCAGGATCAGCCATGACGGTATGGAACAGTGGGATAGGTTTGATGGGCAGAATGGTCTATTCTTTCTTCCATTTCATGTGTTCTTGTAAATGTTTCAGTGTATATTCATGGATTTGTGTGTATATTTATTTTGAGTGTGTGTGTGTGTAATATTTGTTTTGAGTGTGTGTGTGTGCGTGTGCATGAGTGAATGAGTGTGTGTGTGTGTGTTTGTGCGTGTGAAAGTGTGTGTGTGTGAGAGTGAGTGAGTGTGAGAGTGTGTGTGTGTGTGAGAGTGAGTGAGTGTGTGTGTGAAAGTGTGCATGTGTGTGAGAGTGAGTGTGTCAGTGTGTGAGTGAGTGTGTGTGTACGTGTGAGTGTGTGTGTGCGTGTGTGAGTGAGTGTGTGTGTGAGTGTGTCAGTGTGTGAGTGTGTATGTGAGTGTGTGTGAGTGAGTGAGTGTGTGTGTGCACGTGTGTATGTGTGAGTGTGTGAGTGAGTGTGTGTGTGAGTGTGTCAGTGTGTGAGCGAGTGAGTGTGTGTGTACGTGTGAGTGTGTGAGTGTGTGAGTGAGTGTGTGTGTGAGTGTGTCAGTGTGTGAGTGTGTATGTGAGTGTGTGTGAGTGAGTGAGTGTGTGTGTGCGCGTGTGTATGTGTGAGTGTGTGTGTGTGTATCTGAACATGGATGCACTTGAGTGGATGCGCACACATGGGTTTTATGAATGAACATGTCTGTGTGTGAGAAACATGCAGAGTTGGTTAAAGGAGTTTATGGAACAGATAGTGAGAAATTATTTGCTATGGTAGTGAAGAAATGTGAAAACTTAATGGGAGGCACGGTGGCACAGTGATTAGCACTGCTGCCTCATAGGGACCAGGGTTCAATTCCCAACTCAGGTCACTGTCTGTGTGTGGAGTTTGAACATTCTCCCCATGTCTGTGGGAGTTTTCTCTGGGTGCTCCGGTTTCCTCCCAAAGATGTGTGGATTAGGTGAATTGGTCATGTTAACTTGCCCCTTAGTGCCAGATGGATTAGCAGGGTTATGGAAATAGGGTCTGGGTGAGACTGAGGTCAGTGCAGGCTTGATGGGCTGAATGGCCTCCTTCTGCACTGTTGGATTCTATGATTGTTATTAACAAAAGGGCTGGTCAGGGATGATGTCAGGAAGCCCAATCTCTCACAACAGGAATATGGATTTTTCTCTCTCTGTTTCTTTCTTTCTTTCTTTCTCTCTCTACGTGCCCGCCTGAAAATTTCCCTCAGAAAATAGAAAGCTCTGGCCATGCTGAGGGCTAATTCAAAATGACAGCTCCAGGGAAATGGATAAGTTTATTTTTACAAAAGACAGATGCTAGAAAATTGTGAATAGAAAATTGCTGGATTAAATACTCAGCGGACCTGGCACTTCTGTGGAGAGAGAAACAGAGTTAACAGTTCAGATCAAAATGACCCAGAAGCAGAAATGTACAGAACGATACACTTCGAAGGGAGGTAGAGCAGAAAGCAAGACCAAGAATAGGTCAGGATAAAGGAGATATAAAACATAAAACATTATAGCGCAGTACAGGCCCTTCGGCCCTCGATGTTGCACCAACTTGTGAAACCAATCTAAAGCGCATCTAACTTACACAACTCCAATATCATCCACATGTTTATCCAATGACCATTTGAATGGCCTTCATGTTGGCAAGTCCACTACTATCGCAGACAGGACATTCCACACTCTTATTATTCTCTGAGTAAAGAACCTACCTCTGACATCTGTTCTATATCTATCAGCGTGCAATTTAAAGCTATGTCCCCTCATGCTAGCCATCTCCATCCTAGGAAAAAGCCTTTCACTGTCCACCCCTATCTAATCCTCTGATCATCTTATATGCTTCTCTTAATTCACCTCTTAACCTTCTTCTCTCTAATGAAAACAGCCTCAAGTCCCTCAGCCTTTCCTCATAAAACCTTCTCACCATACCAGGCAACATCCTAGTAAATCTCCTCTGCACCCTTTCCAATGCTTCCACATCTTTCCTATAACCAGAACTGTACGCAATACTCCAAGTGTGACTGTACCATAGTTTTGTATAGCTGCAACATGACCTCATGGCTCTGAAACTCAATCCCTCTACCAATAAAAGCTAACACACCGTACACCTTCCTAACAACCCTATCCACCTGGGTACCAACTTTCAGGGATCACATGGACACTCAACTCTCTGCTCATCCACACTACCAATGAGCCCAGTACTCTACATTGATAAATTTGTTCTGGACAAGGGGGTGTTAATGGTTGCACTGAGGAACAAAGACTGCTAATAGCAGCAAAAGATGAGATAGCAGAAAGTGTTAATGGAACAACTGAGCAGTGAGGGACGAGTTTCCTATTCGGGGAGAGGAAAGTTGTGTTGGGGTGGGGTAGGAGGGAATAGGGGCTGTTCTATACATCATCCTGTACATTTGCGACCTTGCTTTTTTTCTAGAGAAGGATAATTTAGATCCTGAACCTTAACCCTCGACACAGTTGGTTCAGGGTTACAGGACCCAAGGTGGGAAACGGGAGCTAGAAGGTAGAGATCGGGCATCATCCATTTGACTGAATCTGAGAATTTGCAAATCGATGGTCTAGTGGTATTAATACTAGATTATTAATGCAGAAACTCACCTAATGTTCTGGGGACATGGGTTCGAATCCCGTCACGGCAGATGGTGGAATTTGAATTCAATAAAAAATATCTGGAATCTTCTGATGACCCATTGTCGGAAAAACCCATCTACTTCCTTTAGGGAAGGAAATCTGGTGTCCTTACCCATGTAGGTCTGGCCTACATGTGACACACAGCAATGTGGGTGACTCTCAACTGCCCTCAGGCAACTAGGGATGGGCAATAAATGCTGGCCAGTCAGTGACGCCCGTGTACCATGAAGGGATAGATAAAAAATAAGATAGAGGGGGTGAATGGCCTCTTCAGCACCCCACCCCGGCCCAACCCCAAGGGAAAAATGCCAGTGAAAAAGTGATGTGGAGGAGGTAGACTGGGAATGAATGAAAAGCAGTCAGAGTATGAATACGCAGAGAAAGCTAAAAGGGCTGAGTTCAAATCTGCAGTGAAACAGGGAGGGGGAGTGGTTAGATTCGAAAGCAGTCTCTTTCTACGGCGTGAATCAGAACTAGCTCTCGGTTTAAGTCCGCACAGGAACCGAGGTGAGGAGGAGGAGGTTTCAGATTCTCTCTGACTGACGGCGACACATGACAGAGTGAGATATTCAGTGAGAACATACAACCAGGGCACAAAATAACATAGAAAGAAATGGGGGTGGGGAAAGAAGGTAAGAAGTTCCACTTTAATCATTCCAAGAGAGCGAGAGAAAAAAGGCAGCAACAATAAGTTAAGAAACGACACACAGGAGGATGGATTTTAGAGAACGTGAGACAGAAGTTGAAAAGAGGTAGTGGGCCGCACAGACAGGGGGCGAGAGCACACTGTCAAACACAGTCCCCTCCCCCACTGCTCTCCCTCTGGCACAGGAAGAAGTCTAACAACACCAGGTCAAAGTCCAACAGGTTTATTGTAGAACAAACCACTAGCTTTCGGAGCACTGCTCCTTCATCATGCAGCGCTCCGCAAACTTGTGGCTTGTGCTACTAAATAAACCTACTGGACTTTAACCTGGTGTTGTGAGACTTCTTCCTGTGTTTACCCCAGACCAAGGCTAGCATCTCCACATCATCCCTCTGCCACTCCAGGCTGAGGAAAGACTTGCAGCTCTTATAAGAGGGAGTCAGACACACAGAGTAAATGCCCTTTCCACCCTCTGAGAGTTCTGGGAACCAGGGATAAAGGGACAGATTCCGATCAGGGTGCCACCCAGGCCACACCAAATCATTGACAGGACATTGTCAGGGAGAAATATATTTAAACTACACATACATTCATCCAGAAAACTGCATTCAATCAACACTAAAGCAGCCGGTTCACTTTCTGACAAGGCTATGCATTAAACAAGGGATTTAATATCAGGGGAACACAGCAAACAGGTATCAGCCATACAGCACAGAGGCAACAAAAGGGAGAATTAATTTATATGAAACTAGGTTAAACAGGGGATCTAATTAACAGGGATCTAATTAAGAACAGATAGGTAGATTAAATACAGATTATAAATAGGGCAAGATATTAAAAAGATATCCGCACATACGAAATGTATATATATTCATCTAAGCAATGTATGTATAGTAGAGATACAACAGCTAGGGAATCTTATGAAATATATTAAAAAGAATATTACCCAGAGAGACATTAAACAGGGAATTTTATTACCCAGAGAGATATTAAACAGGGGAATTTTATTACACAGGGAGATATTAAATAGGGAAATTTTATTACCCAGAGAGACATTAAACAGGGAATTTTATTACCCAGACAGATATTAAACAGGGGAATTTTATTACCCAGAGAGACAATAAACAGAGGAATTGTATTACCCAGAGAGACGATAAACAGAGAAATTTTATTACCCAGAGAAACATTAAACAGAGGAATTTTGTTACCTAGACAGATATTAAACAGGGGAATTTGATTACCCAGAGAGATATTAAACAGGGGAATTTTATTACCCAGAGAGACATTAAACAGGGGAATTGTATTACCCAGAGAGACATTAAACAGAGGAATTTTATTACCCAGACAGATATTAAACAGGGGAATTTGATTACCCAGAGAGATATTAAACAGGGGAATTTTATTACCCAGAGAGATATTAAACAGAGGAATTTTATTACCCAAAGAGACATTAAACAGAGGAATTGTATTACCCAGAGAGACGATAAACAGAGGAATTTTATTACCTAGACAGATATTAAACAGGGGAATTTGATTACCCAGAGAGATATTAAACAGGGGAATTTTATTACCCAGAGAGACATTAAACAGGGGAATTGTATTACCCAGAGAGACATTAAACAGAGGAATTTTATTACCCAGAGAGATATTAAACAGGGGAATTTGATTACCCAGAGAGATATTAAACAGGGGAATTTTATTACCCAGAGAGATATTAAACAGAGGAATTTTATTACCCAAAGAGACATTAAACAGAGGAATTGTATTACCCAGAGAGACGATAAACAGAGAAATTTTATTACCCAGAGAAACATTAAACAGAGGAATTTTATTACCTAGACAGATATTAAACAGGGGAATTTGATTACCCAGAGAGATATTAAACAGGGGAATTTTATTACACAGGGAGATATTAAACAGGGAAATTTTATTACCCAGAGAGACATTAAACAGGGAATTTTATTACCCAGACAGATATTAAACAGGGGAATTTTATTACCCAGAGAGACAATAAACAGAGGAATTGTATTACCCAGAGAGACGATAAACAGAGAAATTTTATTACCCAGAGAAACATTAAACAGAGGAATTTTGTTACCTAGACAGATATTAAACAGGGGAATTTGATTACCCAGAGAGATATTAAACAGGGGAATTTTATTACCCAGAGAGACATTAAACAGGGGAATTGTATTACCCAGAGAGACATTAAACAGAGGAATTTTATTACCCAGACAGATATTAAACAGGGGAATTTGATTACCCAGAGAGACATTAAACAGGGGAATTGTATTACCCAGAGAGACAATAAACAGGGAAATTTTATTACACAGAGATATTAAACGGGAGTTTTATTATCCAGAGAGATATTAAACAGAGAAATTTTATTACCCAGAGAGATACTAAACAGGAGAATTTTATTTCCCAGAGAGATACTAAACAGAGGAATTTTATTACCCAGAGGGATATTAAGCAGGGAATTTTATTACCCTGAGAGATATTAAACAGAGGAATTTTATTACCCAGAGAGACATTAAGCTGGGAATTTTATTACCCAGAGAGACATTAAACAGAGGAATTTTATTACCCAGAGAGATATTAAGTGGGAATTTTATTCCCAGAGAAACATTAAAAAAGGAATTTTATTACCCAGAGATATATTAAACAAGAGAATTTTATTACCCAGAGATATATTAAAGAGGGGAATTTTATTATCCAAAGAGATATTAAACATGAGGATTTTATTATCCAGAAAGATATTAAACAGGGAATTTTATTACCCAGAAAGATATTAAACAGGGGAATTTTATTACCCAAAGAGATATTAAACAGGGAAATTTAAAGCCTGGGTGATACATTAAACAAGAGATTACATAATGTGCAAGTGCATTAAACAAGGAATCGAATGAATGAGATAGATTAAATGATCAATGGGATGCACAAATTTACAGCGGTTTTTATTAATGGGGATTTACTATTTCATAAAATGCTCCATTTAGCCACATGTAGAATTAATATTAATAGATACTTAAAAACGGGACAGTAAAACGCAGCAATAAAACGATATAAGTAAATAGGGATTGACTAAATTGGAAATTGAGTGGAATAGGGATTTAAACCAATATGGGGAGAGATGGCACAAGCGCTGGATCAGAATTGCGTGACAATAGGGGATGGAAATGGAAGATTAAATAGGCATCATTGAGAAATAGCAAATAGGAACCATACCAGTGAAAGGAACGAATATAAATAACACTTTGAAAGTTTAAAAAGGAACAGAAGTGAACGTGAGATATAGTTAAACAACAGGAAATAAACAGGAAACGAACATTGAGAGGCGAATACCATAAAAAACTACAAAGATCGTTTCAAATCTGAACGAAATTAAGAGAGCGAGAGAGAGATTTTCAACCTGAAAGATTTAACAAACGATTATTGCATTAAACAGAAACATACAGGACAGGGAGATGTTTTAAAAAAGTGTAATTAATTGGGAGGTCTAATGAACAGGAATATGTTTAACAGAGAATGTTAACGAGGAGATTAATAGATTCAGTAAATGGTGCAGTTAAGAGAATTAAGAGGTTTAACATCAGGATATAATTCTTAGCAACAATTAGAGATCTGTCTCTTTGCCCTTTTTAAATCATATATTCCATTATCCCCCTGTTTTACATCTTTTTAAATCATATATTTCATTATCTCCCCTGTTTTTACCCTCTTTTTAGATCGTATATTCCATTATCTCCCGTTGTACTCTCTTTTTAAATCACATATTTCATTATCTTCCCTATTTTACCCTCTTTTTAAATCATATATTCATTATCTCCTTTATTTTTATTCTCATTTTAAATCCTATATTTCGTTATCACCTCTGTTTTTAACCCTCTTTTAATTCATACATTCCAATATTCCCCCCGGTCTGGTTTACATAAATTTAAATTTATCTCCGTGTCCCCTGTTTAATGAGTCATTCTAAGTATATCTTAATGTGGATCCCAGTTCAATGCTGGGATCCCAGTTCAATCCTGTTTAATTAGAGATTGTAATTACCAGGAATTAAACAGGAATGATTTTCACAGGACAAGTACAGAACAGGGGAGTGGAATTAGCAGGATGATGGTTTAATACAGAAAAATGTATTAAACAGAGATAGGGAAATCTCTATTTAATAGGGAAATGTCTTTAATTGGAGCATAATAGACAGATCTATAATTAAAAATTGAAATATTAACAGAATGATAGATCTGGGAGGGGACGCAAGTAACAATATTAAACAGTATTAAAAGTATTAAACAGAGATAGGAAATATAATTAATAACCTCAATTACGTGGATACAGACACATTGTACAAATATCGAAGTGAGTGTTTAAATTGTTGATATAATCAGCAGTGAAATGTGTTAGCATTAACACTTAACCGGATTAGAACAAATGAATGCTCTGCAAACAAGTAGATTAGCATTGAGTGAGAGGCAGTAGATGGAGAATTATAGTCAACAGGAATTATACTAAAACAAAAACTGAAAATGCTGGAAAATCTCAGAAGATCTGGCAGCATCTGTGGAGACAAAACAAAGGCAACTTTTCGAGTCTGGATGACCTTTCTTTAGTGCTGCTGAGACTTTCCAGCATTTTCAGGTGTTTTTTTGTTTCAGATTCCAGCATCCACAGAAATTTATTTTAATCTGAGAAATTGTACTGAACTGAGAAACATTTTAGACACAACAAAATGGTGAATTATTATATCTGAAGGAATAAATTAAAAATATCATTCATAGTACGATATGTTCACAGGGATAGGAATAACAAACAGGTACACAAAAACTAAGGCGATGTAGCTGACATTTAATATATCTAACCGATTAGAATTTAAACAGGAGAATATTGTAAACAGGAGGCACTGACACAAGCAATACAATGCTGCAAGCAGGAGATTTATCTATACATTAATATGAGAATATAATTAAGAGAGGATTGACTATCAAAGCAATACAATTTTAAAGTGATAATTTAGATGGGGTCTAGAATGATGGATTAAACGGGGATAGCTGCTGGGAGCTGGATTAAAAAGGGCTACCCTTCACTGTAAAATACAAATCAAGTTAACACTGGGAGTTCAAAGAGGAAATTTAAACAGACACCAATCTATCTTAAACAGGGTGCAGCATTGAACTGGGATCCACATTGAGATATACTTAGAGTGACTCATTAAACAGGGAACACGGAGATAAATTTAAACTTAGGTAAACTAAACGGGGTGGACGGGGGGAAATAATGGAATATGTGATTTAAAAAGAAGGTAAAAACAGAGGGGATAATGAAATATGTGATTTTAAAAGAGGATATAAACAGGAGGGGGGATTATAGAAGATATGATTTAAAAAGACGGTTAAAATAGGGGAGATAGTGGAATATATGATTTTAAAAGAGGGTAAAAACAGAAGGGATAATGGAAGGTATGATTTAAAAAGAGGGTAAAATGGGGGAGATAATGGAATAAATTATTTAAAAAGAAGGGTAAAACAGGGAGATAATGAAATACATAATTTAAAAAGAGAGTAAACAGAGAAGATAAAGAATGTCTGATTTAAAAATTGAAGGTACAATTCAAAACCACACTAATCAAGGAATATATTGAAGAGATTACTCTAGGACCTAGTTAACATGTAAACTGGGAGAATTAAACAGGAGAATATAAGGCAGAATGACTGATAGATTAATGTAATAGGGATTGTCTATAACACAGGGATGCTGTAGGGAAGGAAATGTTCCCCAAAGGGATGTAGAAAAAGGGAAATGTAATTAACAGGGAGATAGATTAACCAGGATGTTATTAACGAGACTGCATACTGACATGGAAAATAACACAGATATCGGAAATATAACAAACAGATACACCAATGAGGAAATTGGTAGTGTCAATAAATAAAATAGTGGTAGAGTCAATAAATGAATTTATTAAACTGGGAATGTTATTCACCGTGGCAATGTTGATTAACAGACTGATGGATTAAAATGGGGAATTTAAAGAACAGAACAGAACCAGCAACAATTTAATGATATTAACAAGTGATATGTCAAACACACCAAACAGGGATTGTAACTTTGAAAAGTGGATATCACCTGAGCAGTCAGATTTGTGTTAACAGGGGAAAACTACACCATTAAATACAAGGATTACAATTAATGGGAAGACACCTTAGGTTTATTTTGTTATTTATTAGTGTCACAAGAAAGCTTACATTAACACTGCAAGAAAGTTACTGTGAAAATCCCCTAGTCACCACACTCCTGCGCTTGTACGGGTACACCGAGGGAGAATTTAGCACAGTCAATCCATCTGACCAGCACGTCTTTCAGACTGTGGGAGGAAACCGGAGTACCCGGAGGAAGCCCACGCAGACATGGGGAGAATATACAAAGCCCACACATACAGTGACCCAAACCGGGAATCGAACCAGCAGCAGTGCTAACCACTGTGCCGCGCTCAGGGAGGATGTGTTCAAAGGGAGGTTTGTTAAATGGGAGAGGGGGGAGGGAGGATGTAATTAGAGACAAAGACATAATAGGGAAGAACCTTACAACAGGGAACGGGATACATTGACCAGAGAGTGGCCGAGAGGGAACAGATTTAACATTAAAGCGGGGTGATCGAATTTACAGCACAGAAAGAAGACTTTTCGGCCCATTGTAAGAGGGATAAATGAAAGGGAAATATAAATAGTCAGATATAAATAACAAGGAGAGAAATTAAACTATAAATAATAATATGGGACAGAAATTAAAATTACCTCAGCAATGTCACTTACAAGAAGGCTGAGGTAATGGAGGCTATAAAATAAACTAAACAGTGGATATAATTAACAGAGAGACACTTTAAAAAGAGAATTGCAACCGCAAAGGAGATATAAAGGGACATACGAATTAAGTCAGGGTAGGCCACTCGGCTTCTCGAGCCTCCTGCCCCATTCTGATCTGATTGTAACCCCAGCCCCACATTCCTGCCGACCCCCAATAACCTTTCATCCCCTCGTTCATCAAGAATTTCTCTCTCGCTCTGTCTTAAAAATATTCACAGACTCTGCTGTTAGCTGGAAGAACGTCCCAGAGACTCAGCCCCCTCTGAGAGAAAGAAATCACCCTCATCTCCATCTTAAATGGGCAACCCCTTATTTTTAAACAGTGACCCCAAGTTCTAGATTCTCCCATAAGTGGAAATATCCTCTCCACAGCCACCCTGTAAATACCCCCTCAGGATCTTCAAGGTTTCAATCAAGTTGCCTTTTTCTCTTCTAAGCTCCAGCACATACAATCCTAACCTTTCCCAACTCCAGTTTATATGAACTTAACTTTTCCACAGCTAGATTAAATCAGGAATGTAATCACAGGGGTGTCAGGGGAAGAGATAAATGGAATAAACACACAGGTGTAATTTAAACAAAAGAATCAAGGGCGATGTGAGTTTAATTTGATCTGATTTGATTTATTACAGTCACATGTATTCGTATACAGTGAAAAGTATCATTTCTTGCATGCTATACAAACAAAGCATACTGTTCATAGAGAAGAAAGGAGAGAGTGCAGAATGTAGTGTTACAGTCATAGCTAAGGTGTAGAGAAACATCAACTCGATGATCTGACGGCAGCAGGGAAGAAGCTGTTTTTGAATCAGTTGGTATGTAACTTCAGACTTTTGTCTTTGAGAAGATGGAAGAGTGAATATCCAGAGTGCGTGAGGTCCTTGATTATGCTGGCTGCTTTGCCGAGGCAACAAGAGTCAATGGATGGGAGGCTGGTTTGTGTGATGAATTAGTCTACATTCACGACCTTTTGTAGCTTCTTGCGATCTTGGGTAGAGTAGGAGCCACACCAAACTGTGATACAACCAGAAAGAATGCTTTCAATGATGCATCTGTAAAAGTTGGTGAGAGTCGTAGCTGACATGCCAAATTTCCTTCATCTTCTGAGAAAGTAGAAGCGTTGGTGGACTTTCTTAGTTTCAGCACAAGGGGACCGACACTATAATTAGGAAAGTCCACCAACGCCTCTATTTTCTCAGAAGACTGAGGAAATTTGGCACGTCAGCTACGACTCCCATCAACTTTTACAGATGCCCCACGGAAAGCATTCTTTCTGGTTGTATCATTGGAGAGAGAGAGAGAGTGAGAGAGACTGTGACAGTTACACAGGTGAATAAAAGTACAGGGGTGTTGATTAAACAAGCAAAATCAAACACAATAGCGTAATAATTAACTGAGAGGAACAGAGGTTGCTAGTGATGGATACAAATGAAACTACAGTTGGGATTAAGGGGTTGGCAGGGGTGGGGTGGCGCGGAGGGGCCACATTAAACTGGAGGCTATTATTACCACAGGAGCACACTGTGTGATAAGGTATTAATCTCATCTTGCACATAGTGCACACAATGTGCTTCATACAACTGCCCTTAACTGCAAAGAGAAACATCCAGCTGCCCCTGGAAGTGGCAAAGGAGATTCCCCAGAACAAATCTGGCTTCATTCCTCACACCCCCCCCAACCCCCCCGCCCATGAGTTTACCTGCAGGACCTTTACATACATCCCCTTGTCAGCTCACAACTGCCCCATTGGGGGGTGGACACACACACACACATATACTTACCCTGTGCTAGGAGTCAAATGGAATCCCTAAATTGCCCATTAGTTTCCAAAGATGTGCAGGTTAGATGAATTGGCCATGAGAAATAGGCAAGGTTATAGGGAATAGGATAGAGAAGAGGGCCTGGGTAAGGACGGTGCAGACTTGATGGGCCGAAAGGCCTCCTTCAGGATCGATGACTCTATGATCTGAGGAAGCTGTGGAGCTCATATCGGTGATCATATTTAAGAAGGAAATAGATGGATTTCTAGACTCTAAAGCTGTCGAGGGAGATGGGGAGAGCGGGGCAATATCAGCCATCATCTTGTCGCATGGCAAAGCAGACTCGATGGGCCGAATGGCCCCCTTCTGCCCCTATATCTTCTGGTCTTATAGAATGCGCATATCAGCTGGACTTGTGAGACAGCAGATGTCCTTCCTCAACATCAGGATTTGTGAAGCGATTGGTTTGGCAGCAGCCTGGCTATTTGTAATTGGCTCCCATAAGAATATTTTATTTTAATTATTATCTCTTTAATTGACAATTTTTGAATATCCTCTCCGTGGGCACATGGACATGTTACCGAGACACTGTCACAATAGGACTGCACAGTGGCACAGTATTAGTGTTGCTGCCTCAGCGTCAGGGACCTGGGTTCGATTCCCAGTTGGGTCACTGTCTGTGTGGAGTCTGCACATTCTCCTCATGTCTGCGTGGGATTCCTCCGGGTGCTCCGATTTCCCCCCAACAGTCCAAAGATCTGCAGATTAGGTGGATTGGCTAGCTATGACTGTAACACTACATGCTGCAAGTAGGCTTACATTAACACTGCAACGAAGTTACTATGAAAATCCCCTAGTCTCCACACTCTGGCGCTTGTTCGGGTGCACTGAGGGAGAATTTACCACGGCCAATCCATCTTACCAGCACTTCTTTTGAACTGTGTGAGGAAAATTGAGACACAGGGAGAGCGTGCAAACTCCACACAGGCAGTGACCCAAGGCTGGGAATTAAACCTGGCTCCCTGGCAGGGAAATTCTCTTTTCCTTCTCTATGAATGGTATGCTTTGTCTGTATAGCGTGCAAGAAACAATACTTTCCACTGTATCCCAGTAGGTATGACAATGACAAACCAAATCAAATGCTTAAAAGTTGTCTCTTAGTGTCGGGGGAATAGCAAGGTAAATATGTGGGGTTATGGTGATAGGGCCTGGGTGTGGTTGGTGCAGACTCGATGGGCAGAGTGGCCTCCATAGGGATTCTAATGTGCTGCTGGGACTCTGTTGTTTGCAGTTTGAGAAACTTGCTGACTGGTAAGTCAGCCAGGTTCCACACTGAGAGCGTCAGCTCCAAACCCCCCCCAACCCCACCCCACCACCCTGCCAACCCCGGACACCTGGCAGAGGGTCGGAGGACAGCTGCTACACACACAAAAAAACATGTCAACAATTCCTCTACGAAACAAGGATCTCAGTGAGAGACGCCTCGCCCCACACTCAGTGCGACGTGAGCGCGTTTATTTAAAACAATAGCGAGATGTATTTTCAGTAACAAAGAGCAGGGCCTGGGCTGAATGGAAAATATCGGTGTGTGCCCACATCCCTTTCCGCTTCCTGCTATCTGCTTACCGTCGCTACTGGCTTTGTTATTTTTTGCAGCAAGCGACTCCAGCCTCATCTATATTTACCTTGTTTCCCCCACTACCACCCCCCCCCTTACTAAGATAACGGCAGATTAAGTCTACAAAGGGCTGTGGTTCAGCTGCTGCTGTTTTCATTGTTCTCTCTTTTCTTCTTACTGTGACACCGTGCTGCAATTATAACCTTAAAACCATTGTCAGTTATTGTTAAAAAAATTCTGCCAAAAAATGTTTCATTGTCAGATAATGGATAAAAGCAAAGGGGAGGTGATTCAGCAGGAATGTGATGGGGCAAATATCCTCCTTCCGCGCTGGACCTATTGTTAGGACATTGTGGTCAAATGGGAGAAATCAGGGGCCAAGGTTTTACTGCCTTGCTTGCCCCAAGATTAATGGACCTTCCCATTGCCCTCCCTGCTCCACCTCGGCAGCTCCGATTCCTGTGGCGGGCAGGGTGGTAGAATTCCAGCGAAGGTATCAAGTAGCCGGGAATGTGTTCTGAAAGTTAGCTTTATGTTTAAAATGAAAATGAGTTTAATTTTGAGGCGGAAAAGAGACATCATACAGTGCAGAAAGAGACCATTCAGCCCATCAAGTCTGCACCAACTCTCTAATAGAGCACCTTAACCAGGCCCTCTCTCCCCCTTTATCCCTGTAACCTCACACACTTGCCACGGCCAATCCACCTAACCCACACATCTTTGGAGTGTGTGAAGAAACTGAAGCACCCAGAAAAAGCCCACGCAGACATGGGGAGAATGTACAGACTCCGCACAGACAGTGACCTAAGGCCAGATTCGAATCTGGGTCTCTGGCACTGAAGCAGCTATGCTAACCACTGTGCCGCAGCTGTTGGGCCATTTCAAAGGGCATTTAAGAGTCAACCGCATTGTCATAGAGTCATAGAGGTTTACAGCATGAAAACAAGCCCTATGGCCCAACTTGTCCATGCCGCCCTTTTTTTTAAAATCCCTAAGCTAATCCCATTTGTCTGCTTTTGGCCCATATCCCTCTATAGCCATTGTACACATGTAACTATCTAAATGCTTTTTAAAAGACAAAATTGTACCCACCTCTACTACTACCTCTGGCAACTTCTTCCAGATACTCACCACCCTCTGCGTGAAAAAAATTGCCCCTCTGGACACTTTTGTATCTCTCCCCTCTCACCTTAAACCTATACCCTCTAGTTTTAGACTCCCCTGCCTTTAAGAAAAAATATTCACTATTTACCTTGTCTATGCCCCTCATTATTTTATAGACCTCTATAAGGTCACCTCTCAGCCTCCTATGCTCCACAGAGAGAAAAGTCCCAATCTATTCAGCTTCTCCCTAAAACTCAATCCATCAAGTCCTGGTATCATCCTAGTAAATATTTTCTGCACTCTTTCTAGTTTAATAATATCCTTTCTATAATAGGGTGACGGAACTGAACACAGTATCCCAAGTGTGGCCTTACCAATGTCTTGTATAACTTTAACAAGATGCTCCAACTCCTGTATTCAGTGTCCTGACTGATGAAACCAAGTATGCCGAATGCCTTCTTCACCACTCTGTCCATCTGTGACTCCACTTTCAAAAAGCTATGAACATGTACCCCTAGATCTCTTTGTTCTGTAACTACACACAGTGCCCTCCTATTAACTGAGTAAGTCCTGCCCTGGTTCAATCTACCAAAATGCTTCACGTCACATTTGTCTAAATTGAACTTCATCTGCCATTCATCAGCCCACTGGCCCAACTGATCAAGATCGTATTTTGATTGGCGATAACTTTCTTCATTTGTCCATTGTGCCACCAGTCTTGGTGTCATCTGCAAACTTACTAACCACGCACCCTATATTATTCTCATCCAAATCATTAATATAAATGACAAATAACAGTGGACCCAGCACTGATCCCTGAGGCACATTGCTGCTGTGGGATTTGGAGTCACATGGAGTCAAAATCTGTGATCACGTACCAACCAACTCAAGAACAGCTTCTTCCCTGCTGCCATCAGACTTTTGAATAGACGTACCTTACATTAAGTTGATCTTTCTCTACACCCTATGACTGTAACACTACACTTTGCACTCTCTTGTTTCCTTCTCTATGAATGGTATGCTTTGTCTGTATAGCACTCAAGAAACAATACTTTTCACCGTATGCTAATACATGTGACAATAATAAATCAAATCAGAATGATGGCCAGACTGGATAAGGATGGCGTATTCCCTTCTCTAATGGAAGCCAGGGGCATGAGGACAGGGGCAAGTTATCATAAAAATCATAGAAACCTTACAGTGCAGAAAGAGGTCATTTGGCCCATCGAATCTGCACCAACCCATATCCCTACATATTTACCTGCTAATCCCTCTAATCTATGCATCTCAAAACACTAAGGGGCAATTTTAGCATGGTCAATCAACCTAAGCTTTGGACTGTGGGAGAAAACCCAATAAAATATACAAATAAAATATAAAAATAAAGTTCCCCTGAAGGGGAGTAGACAGAGATAATCTAATGTGTGCCTCAAAATGTTTTATAGTGTACAGGTCTGGTATGACATATGAAAGTTTGGGAACCACTGCCCCCATGGGGACATTATAGAGTCATAGAAGTTTACAGGTTTATAGCACGGAAGTAGGCCCTTTGGCCCAACTTGTCCATACCGCCCTTTTTTAACCCCTAAGATAATCCCAATTGCTTGCATTTGGCCCATATCCCTCTTTATCCATATAACTGTCTAAACACTTCTTAAAAGACAAAATTGTATCAACCTCTACTACTACCTCTGGTAGCTTGTTCCAGACACACACCACCCTCTGAGTGAAAAAATTGCCCTCTGGATGCTTTGGCATCTCTCCCCTCTCACCTTAAACCTATGCCCTCTAGTTTTAGACTTTGGGAAAAGACATTGACTATCTAGCTGATCTGTGCCCCTCATTATTTTATAGATCTCTATAAGATCACCCCTCAGCCTCATACACTCTAAACAAAAAAGTCTCAGTCTATCCAACCTCTCCTCATAACTCCAACCATCAAGTCCCGGGAGCATCCTAGTAAATCTTTTCTGCACTCTTTCTAGTTTAATAATATCTTTTCTACAATAGGATGACCAGAATTGTACACAGTATTCCAAGTGCGGCCTTACCAATGCCTTGTACAACTTCAACAAGATGTCCCAACTCCTGTATTCATAGAACATAGAACATAGAACAATACAGCACAGAACAGGCCCTTCGGCCTTCGATGTTGTGCCGACCAAAATAAAAAGCAATGCCCCTCCTAACTAAACCATTCCCTTCTCATCCATATACTTATCAACTAACCTCTTAAACGCCACCAAACTTGGCGCATCTACAACAGCTGCAGGCAGGGCATTCCACTCCCTAATCACTCCCTAATCACTCTATTCAATGCTCTGACCGATGAACCCAAGCATGCTGAATGCAGTTAGGCTTCTAGAGCTTGATTGAAAGATCCTGAGGGAGTATTTATTGACAGAGTGGATGTGGAGAGGACATTTCTTCTTGTGGAAGAATTTAGAACTCGGGATCTCTGTTTAAAAATAAGGGGTCGCCCATTGGAGACATAGATGAGGGGGATTTTTTTTCTCACTGAGGGGGCTGAGTCTCTGGAACATTCTTCATCCAAAAAGCGGCGAAAGCAGAGTCTGTGGATATTTTTAAGGCAGAACAAGAGAGATTCTTGATGAATGAGAGGGTGAAAGGTTGTTGGGGATGGGCAGAAATGTGGTGTTAAGGTTACAATCAGATCAGTTGTGAGTGGGGCAGCAGACTCGAAGGGCCGAGTGGCCTCCTAGTTAACTTAATTCATGTGCTACTACTCTTTGGGCCACTTGTATAGATGGGTGAGTTTGAGGAGTAGGCTCAGAGCAGGAGGGACCAGGCGTGTGTGTTTGTGTGTGGGGAGAGCTGAGAGACCTCAATAGCAATAATACAGCCCACAGTGCCGTCTCCTTCAGGCCAACAGATTTCCTGTTCTTTGACTGAACGAGTTTCGACTTGATTTATTTTTGAACGAAAACGTAACGTGTCAATTCGATCACTTTACAAAATAAACCGTGCAGGAACTGCGGGAAGCAGCTTCTCTCATCAGTAACCGTCAAATCTTCACCCCAATTGTTCACAACCAAATAATACTCGAAAAGGGTTTGGTACATTAGCCAGTGTGAGATTGGTGGGTGGTTTTAACCTGCTTTTTTTTAAATATTGTGTTCCACTAATTTGTATACGTTTTACATATGAGCATAAAACACCAGCATTCTGGTATTGTACACTGGTGAAGTCAATGTGTAAATCCCCTTTAGATTCCCATTTCTTGTTTTTCATTGCATCTTCTCACACACCGTCCAACCTCACCGAAAATCTCTCTCTCACACACACACAGATAAGGGAGACATGTTCCCAAGCACCACCAAATTGCCGATTGCATGATAAATGCGAGACCTTTGCATTTCCAATGCTATGGTGCAGGAACAAACCGGTTTGAACGTTTGCACACTGCAGCCTATCTTTGCAAATGCAATGGTTTCTTGTTGAAGGGCGCGGAGTGAGCGACCCCAGTATGTAACTGCACGATTAATCGGGTTATCGCTGTGTTGAGTTTGGCGGTGTTGAATATAATATTAAAGTGGGAACATTAAACACTCTAATACAGAGTGACAATTAATTATGTCCCGTCTAATCCAATTGATGTAACATTTTGGAAGCTATTTAATTGACACAGGGGATATAAACCGAAATAATTAAACATCTCAACATATAGTAAGATCATTACTCACTAAATTACTACTTTTATTAAATCAATTACTAATTAATTACTTCAATTAACGGAAGATTGTTTTTCGAAATTTTTTTTTACAAACATAAAAACGAACAAGTAAACGGAAGGCTTTTTTGAAAACAAATAAAAACCAGACTTGTTTTAGAAAATACTTTGTGTATATAATGTACAAATAAACTAGCAATTTGAAGTTTGTTTTTAAAAAGTATTTTAAGTGTACAACACGTACAAATAAACAGATAAACTAGTAATGAAAAATTTGTTTCAGAAAATACTTTAATAATGTATAAAAATAAGTCATGTAAGATTTTTTGGAACATATTTGATATATATACAAAACATTAAAATGAAGAATTGATGAAAGTTTTTTTAAGAAAATGTTTAAAACGTGTATGAAATATTAAAGTGAATAATTAATGATTTTTTTTAAAAAGAAAATATTTTAAGAATGTGTCAAAAAATAATTAATACAACTTTTTTGAGAAAATCCTTAAATAATGTATATTACATTAAAATGAAGAATTAATGAAAGATTTTTTTAAAAAATGTTTAAAATGTGTATGAAATACTAAAGTGAATAATTAATGATTTTTTAAAAGAAAATTAACGATTTCTTTTAAAGATTTCTTTTTAAGAATGCATCAAACATTAAAATTAATTAATGCAAGATTTTTGAGAAATGATATATAAATTGTAACCATGAACAATTAAATGTGGCAATATTTACTCATAAAGTAATTAACTTAATGTCGTGGCATCCCAGGATAAATACATTTATTTGATAGTAAACTCACGATTAATTAAATCGGTTGGACTTAAACCTGCTGTTGTCAGACTTCTTACTGTATTTACCCCAGTCCAACGCCGGCATCTCTACATCATCCCAGGATAAAACCATAATTTATATGATCTAAAGTTAAAGTTTATTTATTAGTGTTGCAAGTAGGCTTACATATCTGAACAGGCACTGGAGTGTGGCAATTAGAGAATTTTCACAGTAACTTAATTGCAGTTTTAATGTAAGCTTACTTATAACACTAATAAATAAACTTAAATTAACACTGCAATGTAGCTCCCATGAAAATCCCCTTGTCACCACACTCTGGCACCTGTTCGGGTACACTGAGGGGCAATTTAGCATGATCAATGCACCTAACCTGCATGTCTTTTTTGGACTGTGTGAGGAAACTGGAGCACCCGAGTGAACCCATGCAGTCACGGGAAGAATACCTCACAAAAGCCAGGAATCAAACCTGCGTGCCTGGTGCCATCAGGCAGCAGTGATCTGACCTGATCTATGTTAACTAATGAAATTTTAGGAAGGTTTTTGAATGCCGTGTGTAATAATAATTTGGTGTCTCAACATATAATAATGTGCAGCATTAATGGGAAAGCACATTGTCTGAATGATTTAACTATACCATCTCTAACTGAAACATTAATTCATTAATTCTTACTGTATAAATGATAAACAATGTGTAAATGTATCTGTAAATTTATACTGTACAAACTCTGAAAATAGAGCAATCAGACAATTGCACTGTGGAGAGCAATAATTAATTATTCAATATCTGATTATATGAAAACTAATTAATGAAACATTAAACTTTAGAGTGTTTTAATACATAGATGTAATTATGTATTGGAATGTTGAACTTTCTAATGTTTCATGACAGTGGTGATGTATGATGGTATTACTGACTTCATGCATCAAATTGTTATGATATTTAATCATATATTATCAAATCTAAATATTAAACATTTAAATTCCTATTTCAATAATACAGACATCTAAAAATATACAATGTATTGCTAAAATATTTGTTTATAGAATGTAAAATTAAATTCACAGAAGTGTCACCTTAAATGAGTGATTAAAATATTCTGATGAGGAAATGTATGATTATTTAAATGATATTTGCATAAATTTGTTATAAAATTTGAGTACAGGGTTAGGGATGTTTTGCTCCAATTTATACGGTGTTGGTGAGCTAACACCAGGAGTATTGTGTGCAGTTTTGGTGTCCTTACCTGAGGAAGGGTGTCCTTGCTATAGCGGGAGTGCAGTGAAGGTTTACCAGGCTGATTCCTGGGATGGCACTCTTTCATATGAGAAAATACTAAATCAGTTTGGATTATGTTCACTGGATTTTAGAGGAGTGAGGGGGATCTCATAGAAACTTTAAAAATTCTAACAGGTTTAGACAGAGCAGATTCAGAAAGATGGGAGAGTTCAGAACTAGGGATCAGAGTTTGAGGATAAGGAGTAAACTCTTTAGAACTGAGGTGAGGAGAAATTTCTTCACCCAGAGAATGGTGAGTGTAGAACTCACTACCGCAGAAAGTAGTTGAGGCCAAGATGTTGTGTGATTTGAAGAAATTAGATATTGCTCTTGGGGCTAAAGGGATCAAGGAACATAGGAGAAGGGGGGAATCAGGATATTGAATTCGATGATCAGCCATGATCAAAATGAATGGCAGAGCAGCTTCGAAGGGCCGAATGGCTTCCTCCTGCTTCTAGTTTCGATGGTTCTGTGTTTCCAAAATTGAATAATAAATACAAAACTTCATTATCCAGTATGTTGGGCTGTAATGATATTGAAATTTATGATACATTTAATCTAGTTCTATCTTAAACCCCGATAGAATAATGTGGGTTCATTCAGCATTTACTGCCCATCCCTAGTTGCCCCTTGAGAAAGTGATGTGAGCTGCCTTCTTGAATCACTGCAGTCCACGTTCTGTGGGTTGGCCCACAATTCTGTTAGGGAGGGAATTCTGGGATTTTAACCCAGTGACTGTGAAGGAATTAGATTTCCAAAATCAGGATGATGAGGGGGAGAACCTCCAGGCGGTGGTGTTCCCAGGTATCTGCTGCCCTTGTCCTTCTAGCTGGTAGTGGTTGTGAGTTTGTAAGGTGCTGCTAAGGATCTTTGGTGAATTGTCGCAGTGCATCTTATGGATAGTAACACGGCTGTTACTAAGCATTGATAATGGAGGGAGTGGATGTTTGTAGATGTGGTGCCAATCAAGTGGGCTGCTTTGTCCTGGATAATGTCAAGCTTTTTGCAGCTTTGTTAAATATGCAAACAAATTAAAGAATGAAACATTTAATTATAATATGATATTAAATAATGTATGTGGGTAATGGGGTATTGGAATGTTCATAGTCCTCACCTTTGTAATCCAGAGGCCAGTCCAAATGATCTGCAGATATGAGTTCAAATCTCACTGGGGCAGGATTTTAAATTCTACTGGGAGAACTACCTATTGAATTTTAAATAAAAAAATGTTCTGTCATGATGACCAGATTGCTGTTTAAAGTTTATCTATTTATTAGTGTCGCAAGTAGGCTTACATTAACACTGCAGTGAACGTACTGTAAAAATCCCCTAGTCTCCACACTCTGATGCCTGTTCGAGTACACTGAGGGAGACTTTAGCATGGCCAATGCACCCTAATCAGCAAGGCTTTCGGGCTGTGAGAAAAAACTGGAGCACTCAGATGAAACCTACACAGACATGGGGAGAACATGCAGATTCCACACAGACAATGACCCAAACCGGAATCAAACCCTGGTCCCTGGCATTGTGAGGCAGTAGTGCTAACAGAAAGAACCATTCAGCCCATTGTATCTGTACTGGGAGTGGGGAGTGTGGAATGCGAGGGAAGATTTGGGAGAAGGGAAGGCTTAGCGGATGTGACCTAAAGTAGAAAACGATGAGGGTTTGGGATACAAGGGTCACGCAGTCTTATTGCCCTCTTGGCTGAGGTTTTTGCATCGATTTTGGGTAGGAGCAGGTTCACAGAGGATTTGAGGGAAATACCTTCACCGAGAGGATTGTGTGGGGGGGGTCTGAAACTCGCTGCCTAAAGGGGCGGGAGCAGCAGAAACTCTCACATTTAAAATCGAAAAGTACACGGTGACGCACTGAGTGAAATGCTACAGAACACAAGCTGAGCCTACACGAGAAATTGTTGGCCGCTGTGGATATGATGGGACGAATGGCCACTTTCAATGCTATAAATAAATTCCCAATGTGCCAAGTCACCGGGAAGACAGTCAAAGAGGTAGATGTTTGAGGAGCGCCTTTAAAGGAGGGGAGGGAGAGGTACAGAGGTGATGGGGAGATTTAGGGGAGTTTGCTGGGGTAGACAGCTGCAAGGACACCTACCAAAGGTACAGGGATAAAGTAAAGATTTCTCTGAGACAGGATGGAGAGCATGCATCATCTGGTGGGAGAATCTAGAACTCAGGATCACTGTTTGAAAATAAGGCGTCACTCATTTAAGATGGAGATGAGGGGGATTTCTTTCTCTCCTGGGAGTGTGAGTCTCTGGAACATTCTTCCTCAAAAGGCAGAGGAAACAGAGTCTGTGAATATTTTAAGACAGAGCGAGAGATGAATGAGGGGGTGAAAGGTTATCAGGGGGTCGGCAGGCTCGAGGGGCCGAGTGGCCTACTCCTGAGCCTAATTCCTATGTATGTATAAATGGAGATATCCAGCACTGGAATCAGATGAGTTTTGTTTCGTTATTATTGGTCAGTTTGAACCCAAACTGAATTGATATTTGAAACCACCTAAGAAAGTGAACAAGGAGGCCGAAAGAGGAAGACAGGATTACTGGAATTGCAGCTATAACGAACATCTTTGTTCAAACAGAGAAAGCATCAAGTTACTGCCGTTAGTGCAGACACAGTCAATAAGAGACTGAATAGAGATAGTAAAAATCTTGAGTGAATCGAAAAAAGTAATTTATTAATTTTCTATTATTCATTTGTGGGTTATAGACATTGCTGGCTGGTTAACATATGGAGATATCGGCGTTGGACTGAGGTAAATACAGTAAGAAGTCTCACAACATCAGGTTAGAGTCCAACGTTGGACGGTAACCTGGTGTTGTGAGACACTTTATAACATTCATTGTCCATACCTAGTTTTCCGAGGGCAGTTGAGAGTCACCCACACACTGCTGTGGCTTTGAAGTCACGTGTAGGCCAGACCAATAAGGATGGCAGATTTCCTTCCCTAAAGGGAGTCAGATGTGTTTTTCTGACAATGGTTTCATGATCATCAGTAGATTCTTAATTCCAGATTTTTTTTACTGAGTTCAAATTCCACCACCCCTTGATGGGTTTTGAACCTGGGTTGCCAGAATTTGTTGAGTTTCTGGATTAGTAGTCGAGTGATTATAATCCCACTCGTCCATCATCTCCCCTGTGTTACTGTGAGATAGAATGCACAGCCAGCTGACTCAATCATTGAATCCCTACATTGCAGAAGGAGGCCATTCAGCCCATCAAGTCTGCACTGAACATACTCCCACCTAAGCCTATATCTGTAATCTGTGTTATCCTGTTAATCTCCTGACACTCAGGGTCAATTTAGCATGGCCAATTCACCTAATCTTTGGATGGTGGAGGAACCAGAGCACCCAGAGGAAACCCATGCAGACACAGGGAGAATGTGCAAACTCCACACAGACAGTGACGGGAATTAAACCCAGGCGCCTGGCACTATGAAACAGCAGTGCTAACCACTGTGCCACTATGCCGCCCTACACCATAATGATGAGATAGAGAGGATCAAACATAAAGAAAACTTATATTTTTCCTTTGCTGAACTTGGAAATGTGGAAGGGATTAAGAGAATCTCTGAATATTTTTTTAAGGCAAACTGAGGGAGATCCTTGATGAACGAGCGGTAAAAGGTTAATGGGGGGGGGGTCGGCAGGAATGTGGGTTGAGATTGCAATCAGATTAGCAATGATCTTATCAAATGGCGGAGCAGGCTCGAGGGGCTGAATGGCCTACTTCTGTTCCGGATTCGAATATTGGTATGCTCTGAGGGGGAACGGGGTGTGGGGGTTAATTCTTTCAGCCTGATTGACTTTGCAACTGCACTTTAGTTGCAATTGGGATAGGAAAAGCGGGTGTATGAGATAGTTACATTTGCTGATCTACTGCAGAGACTGTTGCACTGAATAACAGTGTGGTGGGTGTGTGGGGCTGGGAAAGCAGTGTCCCTGGGCTGCACACAAACACTCCTTCAGCTCAATCTTGCAGAGCAAGAAACACAAGAGAGAAAAAAAACGAATGAATTAACTCAGACTTCCTGTGCCAGCTCTTTAGTTGCAAATCTTAATTTCATCAGAATATCTTTGGCATTTTCATTTTGCTTGTGTGGTTATAAATTTAATTATTACAGTCACAAGTAGGCTTACATTAACACTGCAATGAAATTACTGTGAAAATCTGCTAGTCGCCACATTCCAGTGTGTTCAGGTACACTGGGGAAGAATTTATCATGGCCAACCCACCTGCCCTGGTTCAATCTACCAAAATGCATCACCTCGGATTTATCTAAATTAAACTTCATCTGCATTCATCAACCCCCTGGCCCAATTAATTAAGATCCTGTTGCAATTGGAGATAACTTTCTTCACTGTCCATGATGCCACCAATCTTGGTGTCGTCTGCAAACTTACTAGCCATGCCCCTTATATTCTCATCCAAATCATTAATATAAATGACAAATAACTGGACCCGGCACTGATCCCTGAGGGACACTGCTGTTGATAGGCCTCCAGTTTGAAAAACAACTCTCTACAAACACCCTCTGACTTCTGCAAGAAGTGGAGATGCCAGCGTTGAACTGGGGTAAACACAACAAGAAGTCTCATAACGCCAGGTTAAAGTCCAACAAGTTTATTTGATAGTAAACACCACAAGTTTTCAGAGCATTGTTCCTTTCATAGAGTGAGTGGAGAGTTCTGATCACAACAGGGCATATCAAGGCACACACACTTTACAGAATACTGATTAGAATGTGAGTCTTGAATAGCAGATTCGCTGTAAAGACTCGCATTCTAATCGGTATTCTGTAAACTGTGTGTGCCTTTATATGCCCTGTTGTGATCAGAACT
This sequence comes from Sphyrna mokarran, assembly GCA_024679065.1. Classification (NCBI taxonomy): domain Eukaryota; kingdom Metazoa; phylum Chordata; class Chondrichthyes; order Carcharhiniformes; family Carcharhinidae; genus Sphyrna; species Sphyrna mokarran. Next base: position 2,243,532 of record JAGIQG010000014.1, on the reverse strand, counting down.
CTCCACTCAGCTGATAAAGGAACAACGTTGACTATCAAATAAATCTGTTGGACTTTAACTTGGGGGTTTGTGAGATTTCTTTTTGTGTTTATTCTGTCAAGAAGCCAATTATGTATCCATTTAGATACCTCACCCTGGACTCGGTGAGATTTAACCTTATGCAACAACCTACCATGTGGCATCTTGTCAAAGCCCTTGTTAAAGTCCACGTAGACGACATCAACTGCTCTGCCCTCATCTACCTTCTTGGTTACCCCTTCAAAAAACTCAATCAATCATGATTTTCCACTCACAAAGCCATGCTGACTGTCTCTAATCAGTACTTGCATCTCTAAATGCCTGTAGATCCTGTCTCTCAAAATACCTTCCAATAATTTACCCATCACAGATGTGAGGCTCACTGGCCTGTAGTTCCCAGGCTTTTCCCTGTAGCCCTTTTTAAACAAAGGCACAAAATTTGCCACTCTCCAATCTTCAGGCACGTCAGCCATGACTATTGATGATTCAAATATCTCGGCTGGGGGACCTGCAATTTCCTCCATAGCCTCCCACAATGTCTGGATACACTTCATCAGGTCCCTGGGATTTATCTATCTTGATGAGCTTTAAGACTTCCAGCACCTCCTCCTCAGTAATATGTACACTCCTCAAGACATCACTATTTATTTTCCCCAAGTTCCCTCATATCCATGCTTTTCTCAACAATAAATACTGATGAGAAATATTCATTTAAGATCTTACCCATCTCTTGTAGATCTGCACATAGATTACCTTAATTTCTGTTGATCCTTAAGAGGCCCTACTCTCTCCCTTGTTACTCTTTTGCCCGTTATGTATTTGTAGAAGCTCTTTGGATTCCCCTTTGTCTTATCTGTCAAAACAATCTCGTATCCCCTTTTTGCCTTCCTGATTTCTCTCTTAACTCTACTCCTACACCCTCTCTACTCTTCAATGGATTTACTTGATCCCAGCTGCCGAGGCATGTCATGTGCCTCTTTCTTCTTTTTGACCAGGGCCTTGATATCCTAAGTCATCCAGGATTCCCTATTTCTACCAGCCTTGCCCTTCACTCTAAGAGGAATGTGCTCACCCTGAGCCTTGGGTAACACATTTATGAAAGTCTCCCACTTACCAGACATCCCTTTGCCTTCCCACAGACTCCCCCAATTAAATTCTAAAAGTTCTGCCTGGTCCCATCAAAATTAGCTTTGCCCCAATTTAGAATTTTAACTTTTGGGTCAGACCTATCATTCTCCAGAGTTATCTCAAAACTAATAGAACTATAGTCACTGGTCCCAAAGTGATCCCTCACTAACACTTCTCACTCCCAAGAGGAGGTCAAGTTTTGTCCCCTCTCTAGTTGGGCTATCCACACAGTGAATGAGAAATTCCTCCTTAATGCACTTAATAAAATTCCCTCTATCCAACCCTCCGATACTATGGCTGTCCCAGTCAATGTTGGGAAAGTTAAAATCTCCTACTATTACCACTCTGTTTTTCTTGGAGCTATCTCCTTACATATTTGCTCTTCAATTTCCCGCTGACTACTTGGGGGCCTATAGTACAACTCCATCAAAGGGATTTACCCTTCTAATATCTTGGTTCTAACCATATAGAGTCAGTGGCTGAACCCTCTGGTATATCCCCCCTCAGTACATCTGTGATGCTGTGCCTAATCAAAAGTGCAACTCCCCCTCCCCCCTTACCTCCTTTCTATCTTTCCTTTAGCATCTGCACCCTGGAACATTGTATTGAGGGAGTGCTGCACTGTCAGAAGGTCAGTGCTGAGGGAGTGCTGCACTGTCAGAGGGTCAGTGCTGAGAGAGTGCTGCACTGTCAGAGGATCAGTGCTGAGGGAGTGCCGCACTGTCAGAGGGTCAGTGCTGAGGGAGTGCTGCACTATCAGAGGGTCAGTACTGAGGGAGTGCTGCACTGTCAGAGGGTCAGTACTGAGGGAGTGCTGCACTGTCAGAAGGTCAGTGCTGAGGGAGTGCTGCACTGTCAGAGGATCAGTACTAAGAGAGTGCTGCACTGTCAGAGGATCAGTGCTGAGGGAATGCCGCACTGTCAGAGGGTCAGTGCTGAGGGAGTGCTGCACTGTCAGAGGGTGCTGAGTTTTTGATAAGGAACAAAATTGAGCTCTCCTGTGACCAACACAAGGTTTAAATGTTACGATCGTAACATTTAACGTACGAGGTGGGATCGTAGTCAGTAATTATCCTGCATCCAAAAATTAACAATCATCTCATTGTGGGATCTTGTTGTGCAGAAACCGTTGGCCAATTGTCCTGCAACACCATAGTAGTCACACTCACGTCGATGTAAGTTGATGCCTGAACTTTGACCAATCGTGAGGTGTTGATGCCTGAATGAAAATGTGAGTGGAGTTATTATACCCAACGGGCAGAGTGACAATGCGCCCTGGTAAGCGGGCAATAGTTATTCTGGCACCTAGGGTTGGAGTAGGATGGGGTTTGGCCATACAGGGGACTCTGTCTTATTCCAGCTGTAACCCCCGTTGTTCTGAACAGGCTGGGAGCACCAATCAGAAAAGGAGAGCTCTCGGGTCCTGTCCTGCTCCTGGGGTGTCCACAGCAGCTGCCCGTCCCAAATGTTGGCCCTGGCACCCATCTTTCCCTTTGGGTGTCAGAGACACAACAGTCACTGGTTTGAGTCAATCTTAAATTGTGCAGGCGATGCAACAGGAGAACTCGAAATGTCCCCTCCCACTCCCTCTTAGTCACTGTCGTGTGACACGTGCAGATTGTGATCCCAGCCGTTGCAAACTTTCCCCTCGTACAGCAAAGAATAAAGGAACTAAAGGAAAAATCCAGCACAGGAACAGGCCCTTCAGCCCTTCAAAACCTGTGCCGATCTTGATGCCCTAACTAAATTGAAAAAAACATTCTGCCCTTACTCAGTCCTTAACCCTCTATTCCCTCCCTATTCATGTACCCATCCAGATGCCTCTGAAATATTGCTCATTCCTGCTTCCCCCACCTCCTCTGGCATTGTGTTCCACCACTTTCTGTATGAAAAGCTTTCCCCCTGCACATCTCCCTTAAACTTACCCCTTTGGCCCAGTGGCACAGTGGGTTAGCACTGCTGCCTCACAGCTCCAGGGACCCGGGTTCAAGTCTCAGCCTAGGGTCTGTTTGGAGTCTGCACATTCTCCCTGTATCTGCGAGGGTTTCCTTCAGGTGCTCCAGTTTCCTCCCACATTCCAAAGATGTGGATTACGTTGACTGGCCATGCTAAATTGCCTCTTAGTCTCAGGGAGATTAATAGGGGTAAATCCTAAGGGGATAGGATCTGGGTGGGATTGTGATCAGTACAGACCTAATGGGCCAAATGGCCTCCTTCAGCGCTGCAGGATTCTAATGAAACTATGCCCTATTGTAATTAACACTTCTACCCTTGGAAAAAGCCTCTGACTATCCTCCATCTATGCTTGTCATAATTTTGTAGACATCTCAAGCATTTCTACTGCACCACCATTGATGTAGACAGCGACATGTCCTCCACTACACTTCCAATGAACCAGATAAATTTTTACAATACTCCAGTTGCCTCCCATGACTGAGATTAGTATTACATTTGGGATTTATTAGTTAGTCATTTGCTAGGACGTAAATTGAGCATTGCTGAAGAAAGAGACATTGTTTCAAAACTTTTTAACTTGCACTCATCAGGCCAACTCCCCAGCCAGGTAAACCAACAGTAAAGGGAATGAAAATTTAAACTGTGTGAGAAGAGAGTGCTGGTTAGTAAGCAAATCTGATTAGTGGAGAGTTGCAATGGAGAATGCAGTGAGGTACAGTTAACTGCCAAGGTTTCAAATTCAAACTGGTAGATTGAACTCTAATTGGTTAAGCATTACCATGGGGAATCAATCAGGAAATGGCTTGGGCCAAGGAGGAATCTTATATATGTGAGCCACATTTAAGAGGCTATTAAAGGATCAAGGCAGATAAGAACAAGAACAAAGATCAAAGAGCAAAACAGCACGGGAAACAGGCCCAACGTGCTGCCACCTAGATGTTCCCACTTCTACATGCGATCCCTGTCCATGTTTTTAGATCTATGGATTAAAAACCAAATTTGAGACAATTTAGGGAGAATTTGTTTTGCCAATTAGTCTAAGAGCACATCTTTGGGATGTGGGAGGAAACCGGAGCTCCCGGAGAAAACTCACGCAAGCACGGGGAGAATGCGCAAACTCCCACAGACACAGGCCCAAATCCATGTATCTGCACAGCACAGCTATAGTCACTGCGCTATCGTGTTGCCCATCAGATGGTCCAGGTCAAGCGTACACTAACGATGTGAAGCACTACGATACTCTCGAAAACGGTCCAAGAGCAGTCCTCTCACGACCCATCGCGTGTATGCCCCTCATTAGACAAGGTGGACCAAAGCACCTGTAGGATAAAAACAAGTACATCAATATCATCATCAATTTACACACTTCCCAGGGACTCCCAAAGCTCATGATCCCTACTTTAAATCAGTTTTATATACCCCTCCATTCCCATTCTGTTCATGTGCCCATCTAAGTATTTCTTAAATATCTCCAGAGTACCTGCCTCCACCACTTTACTTGGTAGCGCATTCCATACGCGCACCACCCTCTGTGTGAAAAAACTCCCTCTCGCATCCAAATTATACCTTACCCCCCTCACCCTAAGCCCGTGACCCCTCGTGTTATTTGAGTCCATCCTCGGAAAAAGCTTAGCCCTGTTTACTTTATCTATCCCCTTCAAAATCTTGTACACCTCTATCAGATCTCCTCTAAGTCTATGTCTTTCTAAGGAAAACAGTCCCAATTTGCCTAATCTCTCCTCATAACTCAGACCGTCCATACCAGGCAGCATCCTGGTAAACCTCCTCTGCACTCTTTCCAGAATCTCCACGTCCTTCCGGTAGTAAGGCGACCAGAACTGGACGCAGTATTCCAAATGAGGCCTAACCAGCATTTTATACAACTGCAACATTAAAGGCCAGCTCTTGTACTCTATACCCTTTCCTATAAAGGCTAGCATACTATATGCTTTCTTCACAAACTTCTCCACTTGCTCTGCCACCTTCAGAGACTTGTTCACCTGCACCCCCAGGTCCCTCTGCGTTTCTATACTCTTAATAGGTCTACCCTTTATCATATACCTCCCCCCTACATTTTTTCTCCCGAAATGCATCACCTCACATTTATCAGGATTGAATTCCATCTGTCATCTGTCTGCCCAAGCTACCAGCCTATCTATGTCCTGCTGCATCGCCTGACAATGCTCCTCACTATCCGCAAGTCCAGTCATCTTTGTATCATCTGCAAACTTGCTGATCACTCCATGCGTGTCACTTTCCCTCCCCATCCCCTTCCAGCAAATGCCAGCAATGGTGGGAAAATGGTGGACACAGCACCCCTAAATTTCCACCTTGGAAGAACAACAAGTTGAAAATAAAAGCATTGTTTGAAAAACATTAGAAAAGATAACAGCTTACCCCCCCCCCCCCCCCCCCCAAAATTCTTCAGTTACACTCAAGAAGGAAGAAACTTCTAATGCCATCTCTGATAAAGTATTTAATATTTCAGACAAACACAGAAGGTGTAGACATTGATACCACAGATGTTATCTGTCACCTGATGATAAAATACTCTGAGAATGAGCAAACACTGGGGCACATTGAGACTTTGACCCTGAGGATTTTGAGAGCGACAGTGAGGGCGTAGAGAAGTAGATTTACCTGAAACCTTGTGGTAAAAATGGTACATCTGATCAGAGCAAGAGACAAAGCAAGTGAAGTGAAAAAACAAACGGCTGTGAGAAGAAGTAGTTTCTCTTAAGTACAATTTTTGAGCTCAATAATTTTGTGTGAATTTCAAAATTAGTGGTTGGTATTTGTAGGAATAAAGTTGTTGATGATGTTGTGAAAACGGAGGTGGCACAATGGTTAGCGCTGCTGCCTCATAGCGCCAGGGATCCGGGTTCGATTCCCCACTTCAATTTTCCCATATTTAAATGGGTTTCCTGCAGGAACTTCCCATTTCCTCCCACAGTCCCAAAGATGTGCTGGTTAGAATCATAGACTCTTGTGCAGAAGGAGATCATTCAGCCCATCGAGTCTGCACTGAGCACAATCTCACCCAGGCCCTATCCCCATGCATTTACCCTGCTATCCCCCGACACTAATTTAGCAATTTAGCATGGCCAATCCACCAAATCTTTGGACTGTGGGAGGAAATCGGAACACCCGGAGGAAATTCACACAGACATGGTGAGAATGTGGAGACTCCACACAGACAGTGACCCGAGCTGGGAATCGAACACAAGCTCATGGAGCTGTGAAGCGGCAGTGCTAACCACTGTGCTACCATGCCGCCTATAAGTTTTTTATTATTCACAAGTAGGCTTACATTAACACTGCAATGAAGTTACTGTGAGAATCACCTAACCTACACACTACGGCACATGTTCAGGTACACTGAGGGAAAATTTAACATGGCCAATGCACCTAACCCGGAGATCTTTGGACTGTGGAAGGAAACCGGAGTATCCGGAGGAAACCCACGCAGACATGTTAAGAAAGTGCAGACTCCATATAGACGGTGACCCAAGCTGGGAGTCGAGCCCAGATCCCTGGCGCTATGAGGCTTGCTAACCACTGTGCCATGTTAAATTCTCTCTCAATGTATCTGAATAGGTGCCAGAGTGTGGTGACTAGGGCATTTTCACAGTAACTTCATTGCAGTGTTAATGTAAAGCACTGTTGACACTAAAAAATAAACTTACAAAATAAACTTTTTAATGATGGAAAATGATTCAACTTCAAGGACTAAGAACATCCAGAAAAATGAATAACGATTTTTGAGAGGTACAGTCCCTTAAAGGATCCTGGCGCCTGTTATCCCCTGGAAAGACAACACTTTTATCAGAAAAGGAAATGAAGTAGTTTTAAATGTGCTGGAAAACTCTTGAATCCTGCTGTTTCTAAGATCAGTCACATGGTGGCTTTGAAAAACAATCAGGCTTTGGAAAAATGTATTAAAAAAATTGTGTTAGAGGCTGGTTTCACTTGGGGAGGAAGGGTTGCGGGTTGGAACAAAGAAAATTACAGCACAGGAACAGGCCCTTCGGCCCTCCAAGCCTACCCCGATCATGCTGCCCAACTTAACTAAAACCCCCTACCTTTCCAGGGATCATATCCCTCTATTCCCATCCTATTCATGTACTTGCCAAGGTGCCCCTTAAAAGTCACTACCATATTCACTTCCACTATCTCCCCTGGTAGCGAGTTCCAGGCACCCACCACTCTCTATGTAAAAAATCTGCCTCATACATCTCCTTTAAACTTTGCCCCTCGCACCTTAAACCAATGCCCCCTAGTAATTGACTCTTCCACCCTGGGAAAAAGCTTCTGACTATCCGCTCTCTCCATTGTCCCTCATAATCTTGTAGACTTCTATCAGATCACTCTTCAACCTCCATCGCTCCAGTGAGATCAAACCAAGTTTCTCCAACTTCTCCTCATAGCTAATGCCCTCCATATCAGACAACCTGGTAAATCTTTTCAGTACTCTCTCCAAAGCCTCTGCATCCTTCTGGTAGTGAGGCGACCAGAACTGAACACTATATTCCAAGTGTTAACTAAGGTGCTATAAACACGACTTGCCAATTTTTAAACACGATGCCCCAGCTGATGAAGGCAAGCATACTGTATGCCTTCTTGACTACCTTCTCCACTTGCATTGCCACTTACAGTGACCTGTGTACCTGTACACCCAGATCACTTTACCATCTCTCCGCCCAAGTCTCCAACCGATCTGTATCTTTTTGTATCCTCTGATGGTCCTCACTGCTATCCACAAATCCACCAATGTTTCTGTCATCCACAAACTTACTAATCAAAGCAGTTACATTTTCTTCTAAATCGTTTATATATATTACAAACAGCAAAGGTCCCAGAACTGATCCCTGAGGAATGCACTTGTCACAGCCCTCCATTCTGAAATACACCTTTCCACTGTTGCTGTTTGTCTTCTATGACCAAGCCAATTCTGTATCCATCTTTCCAGTTCACTTCTAATCCCATGCGACTTCACCTTCTGCACCTGTCTGCCATGAGAGATTTTGTCAAAGGCCTTACTGAAGACCATGTAGACAATATCCACTGCCTTACCCCCATCAATCATCTTTGTCATTTCCTCAAAAAACTCAATCAAATTAGTGAGGCACTACCTCCCCTTCACAAAACCATGTTACATCTCACTAATATGTCCACTTAATTCCAAGTTGGAATAAATCGTGTCTTGAAGAATCCTCTCCCATAATTTCCCTACTACTGATGTCAGGCTCACCAGCCTGTAATTTCCTGGATTATTCTTGCTACCCTTCTTAAACAAAGGAACAACATTGGCTATTCGCCAATCCTCTGAGACCTCCCCTGTAGCCAGTGAGGAAACAAAGATTTCTCTCAAGGCCCAGCAATTTCCTCCCTTGCCTCTCTCAGTATTCTGGGGTATATCCCATCAGAGTCTGGGGACTTGTCCATCTTAATGTTTCTCAACAACTGCAATACCTTCTCCTTTTTGATCTCAACATGACTCAAACTATCTATACACCCTTTCCCAGACTCATCATCCAAGACGTCCTTCAGTTTGGTGAATACTGATGCAAAGTATTCATTCAATATCTCTTCCATTTCCTTTGGCTCCACACATAGATTCCCTCCCTTGTCCTTGAGTGGGCCAAATCTCTCTTTGGTTACCATCTTGCTCTTTATATATGTATAAAAAGCCTTGGGATTTTCCTTAATCCTGCTGGCCAATGTTTTCTTGTGACCCCTTTTAGCCCTCGTTACTCCTTGTATAAGTTCCTTTCTACGTTCCTTGTATTCAACACTCATTCGTGTGTTCCCAGCCTCCGAGCTTTGACAAATGCTTCCTTTTTCGCTTTGACTAGGCTCACAATATCTTCATTATCCAAGGTTCCCAAACTTATTCTTCATCCTTACAGGAATATGTAGGTCCTGAATCCCTATCAACTTATACTTGAAAGCCTCCCAAATGCCAGATGTTGATCTGCTCCCAGTCTATAGTCTTCAATTGCTACCTAATATTGTTGTAATTAGCCTTTCCTCAATTTAGCGCCTTAACTTGAGGACTACACTTATCTTTATCCATCAGTATCTTAAAGCTTACTGAATTGTGATCTCTGTTCCCAACTGCTTCCTTACTGAAACGTCAACCATCTGGACAGCTTCATTCCCCAATAATATTTCCAGTACGGCCCCTTCCCTAGTTGGACTATCTACGTACTGACTCAAGAAGCCCTCCGAATGCTCTTTACAAAGTCTGTTCCATCCATGCCCCCAGCACTAAATGAGTCCCAATCAATATAGGGGAAGTTAAAATCTCTCACCACAACAACCCTATTACTTTTACACCTTGTCAAAATCTGCCTACATATCAGTTCCTCTATCTCCCATTGGAGGCCTATATCGTGGCCTATAGTTAAACCTCCAAAATTATGACTACACCTTTCCTATTCCTGAACTCTACATAGAACATAGAACATTACAGCGCAGAACAGGCCCTTCGGCCTTCGATGTTGCGCCGGCCAATTATGAAAAAAGCAATGACCCTCCAAACTAAACCATTCCCTTCTCTTCCATAAACTTATCAACTAACCTCTTAAACGCCACCAAACTTGGCGCATCTACAACTGCCGCAGGCAAGGCATTCCACTCCCTAACCACCTTCTGGGTAAAGAACCTACCTCTGATATCCGTCCTATAACTATCACCCCTTAATTTAAAGCTGTGTCCCCTCGTGCTAGCTTTCTCCATCCTAGAAAAAGGCTATCACTGTCCACCCTATCTAAACCTCTAATCATCTTATATGTTTCGATAAGGTCCCCTCTTAGCCGCCTCCTTACTAACGAAAACAACCTCAAATCCCTCAGCCTCTCCTCATAAGACCTGCCCTCAATACCAGGCAACATCCTGGTAAACCTCCTCTGTACCCTCTCCAATGCCTCCACATCTTTCTTATAATGTGGGGACCAGAACTGCACACAATACTCCAATGCGGCCGCACTAGAGTTTTGTACAGTTGCAACATGATGCTGCGGCTCCTAAATTCAATCCCCCTACCAATAAAAGCTAAGACTCCATATGCCTTCTTAACAACCTTATCCACTTGACTGCCTACTTTCAGGGATCTATTGACACATACACCAAGATCCTTCTGTTCCTCAACACTATTAAGAATCCTACCATTAGCCCTATACTCTACACATTTATTATTCCTGCCAAAGTGCATACCTCACACTTTTCCACATTAAACTCCATTTGCCACCTCTCGGCCCAGCTCTGCAACTTGTCCAAGTCTCTCTGCAAACTATAACACCCTCTTCACTATCTACCACTCCACCGACTTTAGTGTCATCCGCAAATTTACTAATCCATCCTTCAATACCCTCATCCAGATCATTTATAAAAATTACAAACAGCAGGGGCCCCAAAACAGACCCCTGAGGTACACCACTTGTCACCGAACTCCACGATGAATATCTCCCATCAACCACCACCCTCTGTCTTCTATCTGCTAGCCAATTCCTAATCCAATTAGCTAAATCACCCTCTATCCCATACATCTGCATTTTCTGCAGAAGCCTTCCATGGGCAACCTTATCGAACGCCTTACTAAAGTCCATATATACCACATCAACTGCCTTACCCCCATCCACCTCTTTGGTCACTTTTTTCAAAAAACTCAATAAGGTTAGTAAGGCACGACCTACCCTTCACAAAACCATGCTGACTATCCCCAATCAATTCATTTCTCTCTAAAATAACTATAAATCCTATCCCTAATAATTCTCTCCAATACTTTGCCCACAACAGAAGTAAGACTCACTGGCCTATAATTCTCCAGAAAGTCTCTCTTCCCCTTCTTGAACAATGGGACCACATTCGCTATCCTCCAGTCTTCTGGAACTATACCCGTAACCAACGAGGACCTGAAGATCAGAGCCAGAGGCTCTGCAATCGCCTCTCTTGCCTCCCAGAGAATCCTAGGGTAAATCCCGTCCGGCCCAGGGGACTTATCTAACTTCAAACCCTCAAGAATATCTAGCACATCTTCCCTATCTACTTCAGACAAGTCCTCATCAAACTTCTTTTCTGTCACTGTGATACAGTCTTTGACTAATAATGCCACTCCTCCCCCCCTTTTACCTCCTTCTCTACTCCGACTAAAGCATTTGAACCCCGGAACCTGCAACATCCATTCCTGTCCCTGCTCTACCCAAGTCTCTGAAATGGCCATATTGTCTCTATCCATATTGCCTCGCTATATGAGCCCTCCGAGGTCTCCTCCCAGAGTACAGTTGTGATATGCTCCTTAAACAGTCGTTCAACTCCCCCACTCCTTTTACATCCCCCTCTATCCCACCTGAAACATCTGTATTCTGGAATATTAAGTTGCTAATCCTGTCCCTCCCTTAACCAAGTCTCTGTAATGGCAACAACATCATAGTTCCTAGTACTAATCCAAGATCTTAGTTCATCTGCTTTACTTGTTACACTTCTCACATTGAAAGCAAATGAGTTTTAGTGACTGGAAGCCAGTGACTAGTGGTGTACCACAGAGATCTGTGCTGGGCCCACTATTGTTCATCATTTATATAAATGATTGTGTCGGGAGAGGATCAGTAAATATGCTGAGATTGGCCGGGTGGTTAACAGTGAGATTGAATATCTGGGGTTACAGGAAGATAGAGACGAGATGGTCAAATGGGCAGATAAATGGCAGATGGAGTTTAACCTTGAAAAGTGTGAGGTGATAACTTTGGAAGGAGTAATTTGACAAGGAAGTATACTATGAAACATTGACACTGAGAAATTCCGAAGAACAAAGGGACCTTAGTGTGTTTGTCCACAGATCTCTGAAGACAGAAAGGCAGGTTAATCGGGTGGTGAAGAAGGCATACGTCACACTCACCTTTTATCAATTGGGATATAGATTACATAAGCAGAGAGGTTATGTTGGAGTTGTATCGAATTTTGGTGAGGCCACAGCTGGAGTACTGTGTGCAGTCCTGGTCACCACATTTTAGGAAGGATGTGATTGCACTGGAGAGGGTGCAGAGGAGATTCCCCAGAATACTGTCTGGGAGGGAGCATTTAAGTTATGAAGAGAGGTTGGGGCAGAGAAGACTGAGGGGCGACCTGATTGAGGTGGACAAGATTATGAGGGGCACGGACAGAGCAGATAAGGAGCAGCTATTGCCCAGGTTTGAAAGGTCAGCTAAGAGGGATACAAGTTAGAATTGAGGGAGAGGAAGTTGAGGGGGATGTGAGGACAAATCTGGAATGCGCTGCCTGGGAGAGTGGTGGAGGAGAGTTGTCTCACGTCCTTTAAAAAGTATCTGCATGAGCACTTGGCATGTCAGGGCTATGGAGCAAGTGCTGGCAAGTGGGGTTAGGTGGGCAGGCCAGGGCATTTAATGCATTGGTACAGTCTAGATGGGCTGAAGGGCCTCTTCCGCATTGTAGGATTCAGTGATTCTGTGATTTTGGAACAGGCTAAAGTAGACAAAACTGCCCCAAATCCAATTGAAAGCAAAACATCAGTCGTTCTGCATTCTGAAATCTGCAAGAATTTCACAACTTCTGCCTGATAATATTTCAAGAATCATCGAGTATTTCACAGACCAGTGCTGGGAGGTGAATGATAGAACCCAGATAACATAGAACACTACAGCACAAACAGGCCCTTCGGCCCACAAGTTGTGCTGATTGTACCCATACCTACTAAGCCATAGAACTATCTATAACTCCCAATCCCATTTAATCCCATGTACTCATCCAAAAGTCTTTTAAAAGACCCCAGTGAGTTCACCTCCACCACCATCGACAGCAGCCAATTCCATTCACTCACCACCCTCTGAGTGAAAAACTTACCTCTAACATCTCCTCTGTACCTGCTCCCCAGCACCTTAAACCTGTGTCCTCTCGTAGCGACCATTTCAGCCCTGGGAAATAGCCTCTGAGAATCCACCCTATCTATACCTCTCAACATTTTATAAACCTCTATCAGATCGCCTCTCAACCTTCGTCTCTCCAAGGAGAAGAGACCTAGCTCCCTCAACTATCAATGACAGAGTCCTTGATATAACATATCAAGGATTCTATATCTTGTCCTTTGAACCTCGAACCTATTTCATTTATTTTTGATGGTGTGTCTGTAAGAGAGAGAGTTAGCATTTTTAACTACACTTTCCTATTGAATGCTGTATGTTAATAAACTTTAAACCTTTCCACTTTACAAGGCTGGCTTTATATTAAACTAATAATGTTGTTGTTTATTGGGGAAATCTGACAGAGCACAAGGAGGCCATTTGGCCCATTGAGCCTGCACTGACTCTTGAACAGAGTGTCTTACCCGGGTCCCCTCCCGCCCTGTCCCCCACATATTTCCCATGACCAATCCACCAAACCTGCACATCTCTGGACACTAAAGGGTAATTTAGAATGGCCAATCCACCTAACTTGGATTAGAATGGATTTAGTATGTCCAATCCACCTAACCTAACCTAAGCAAATCACGCTAATTTCTCAGCCAGATATGATTCACTCTGGAAAACGCAAAATCTATTCCCACTGGAGAGACCAGTATCATAGCGCTGAGTATCATAGGCTGTGGCAAGAGTGCCCCAACCTCCCTGTAACATTCAGTCCCTACACCCCTTCCTATCTCTGTAACCTCCTCCAGCCCCTACAACCCTCCCTATCTCTGTAACCTCCTCCAGCCCCTACACCTCCCTATCTCTGTAACCTCCTCCAGTCCCTACACCTCCCTATCTCTGTAATCTCCTCCAGCCCCTACACCTCCCTATCTCTGTAACCTCTTCCACCCCTATACCTCCCTATCTCTGTAACCTCCTCCAGCCCCTACAAGTCTCCCTACCTCTGTAACTTCCTCCAACCTCTACGATCCTTTCTATCCCCATAACCTCCTCCAGTCTCTATAATTCTCCCTACCTCTATAACCTCCTCTAGTCTCTACAATCCTCCCTATCTCTGTAAACTCCTCTAGCCCCTAAACCCCTTCTTATCTCTGTAACTTCTTCTACCCCCTATATCCCTCCCTTTCTCCATAACCTCTTATAGCCCCTACACCCCTCCCTATCTCCATAACATCCTCTAGCGCGTAAGCCCTCTCTATCTTTGTAACCTCCCCCAGCCTTTGCTCTATAAGTTCCTTATCGGGACACAGCCAAGACATCTCCACTATAGCTCTCACCAACTTTTACAGCTGCACCATAGAAAGGATTCTTTCTGGTTGTATCAGCTTGGTATGACTCCTGCTCTAAGACCACTAGAAACTACAAAGAGTGGTGGATGTAGCCCAATCCACGCAAGCCGGATATTCTCTCTTCCATCTTATTCCATTGCGAAAATGATACAAAATTCTGAGGTCACATACTAGAGAAAGGTCAACTTAATGTGAGAGAGATTCATTCCAACAGCAGCAGAGAAGAAGCTGCTATTGAGTCGGTTGGTACGTGACCTCAAACAACTCAAGAATAGCTTCTTTCCCCCAGCTATTGGAATGAACCTCTCTTGCACTAAATTAATCTTTCTCTACACCCTAGCTATGTCTGTAACATTACATTCCACACTCTCTCCTTTCCTTCTCTATGAACAGTATGTTTTGTCTGTATAGCACGCAAGAAACAATACTTTTCACTGTATGTTAATACATGTGACAATAATAAATCCAAATTAAATTAAATCAAAGACCTGTAACTATGGGAATAGAATGATTGTCACTTCTCTAATGCAGAGCAGATCCAATTTGGTTCAGAGATGATCTAAGACTGTAAGAATGGACCAGATGATGCGATGTTGGAACCCTCCTCTCTCTCTGGTAAGGCTGTAACATGAAGCTCAAGTCTGTGGTTGCAAAGTGGCCGAACACTTTGTGAGTAGCTGTGATTTTACCACACAACCACGCAGGTCAATGCTTTGTAGTGGCTCCCATTGTACTTCAATCTGTGTGAAGCCACAAACTCTCACTGAGACACTGCTCCCAGCTACGAGAACCCAGCAACAAAGAATCTTCACCAGCTATACTCGCGAGTGAGACTTGAGAAAGGTAAGGTGAGGAGATGCCCCCAGGTGCAAGATGACAGATTCCTTTCACCAATCAGAATTACTGCTGTTATAGAGTGATCTGTTCCATTAACCGGTAACTAGACACATCCAAATATCTCAATGTCCACCACTCTTCCCAACATGCAACTCGCCAAATTCAAGACCTCCATCACCCAGCCTAAAATCCCACTCTAACCAATATCCTACTCTCTCCAATCAATATCCCATTCTCTCCAATATCCCACTCACTCTATCCAATATCCCACTCCCTCTCTCCAATATCCTACTCTCTGTCTCTCCAATATCCCACTCCCTCTCTCCAATATCCCACTCTCTCTATCCAATATCCCAATTCTTCTCTTCAATATTCCAATCTCTCTATCGAATATCCCACACTCTCTATCCAGTATCCCACCCCCTCTCTCCAATATCCCACTCTCTCTCTCTCCAACATCCCACTCCCTCTCTCCAATATCCCACTCCCTCTCTCCAATATCTCACTCTCTCTCTCTCTCCAATATCCCACTCCCTCTCTCCAATATCCCACTCTCTCCAATATCCCACTCTCTCTATCCAATATCCCACTTCTTCTCTCCAATATCCCAATCTCTCTATCCAATATCCCACTTCTCTCTAATATCCCACTCTCTCTATCCAATATCCCACTTCTTCTCTCCAATATCCCAATCTCTCTATCCAATATCCCACTTTTTTTATCCAATATCCCACTCCCTCTCTCCAATATTTCACTGCCTCTCTCCAATATCCCACTCTCTCTCTCTCTCCAATATCCCACTCTCTCTATCCAATATCCCACTCTCTTTATCCAATGTCCAAATAATGGTGGGAATAGAATGATTGTTCTCCTCTAACGCGGAGCAGATCCAACTTGGCTTACAGAAGATCTAACTCTCTATATCCAATATCCCACTCTCTATATCCAATATCCCACTGTCTTTATCCAATATTCCATTCTCTCTCTGTCCAATATCTCAGTCTCTCTCTATCCAATATCCCACTTGCTCTATCCAATATCCTTCTCTCTCAGTCCAATATCCCACTCTCTCTCTCCAATATCCCACTTTCTCTATTCAATAGCTCACTCTCTCTCTCCAATATCCCACTCTCTATATCCAATATCCCACTTGGCCTCAGTGACATGCTGTCTTTCATCCACTGCCATTCTATCAGTGCCCACAATAACTCACCTTAACAACCTTCCCCCCACGTCCCACCATCCTCTGTGTCCGCTCTTCCGTCTGTTTCATTTACCATTGTCCTTTTATCATTCCTGCTCCCGTGTTAATTGGCCATCTTTAGAAGATAGGGACTAGGAGCAGGCGGAGGTAATCAGCCTCTCGATTCTGCTCCACCATTCAGTGCGATCAGAGCTGATCCCAGTCTCCATTCCATGTTCCTCCCCATTCACCATAACCCTTTAACACATTACTAATTGAAAACCTATCCACCTCCTCTTTAAATATATTCAATATCCAACATTCACCATGCTGAGGGGTAGCGATTTCCAAAGACTTACGGACCTTTGCAAGAAGAAATCTGTCCTCAACTCTGTTTCAAATCTGCCACTCCTTATTCTGGAACTATCCCCTTCTATTCTGCATTGCCCCACATCAGGAAACATCCTCTGCACATCCACATCGTCAATCTCCCTTGTACCTAGAATCATAGAATTGCTACAGTGCGGAAGGAGGCTATTCAGCCCATTGAATCTGCACCCACAGCACTCCCTTATCCCCATAACCCCAGGCCTTATCCCCATAACCCCATATATTTCGCCTAATTAGTCCTCCTGACACTAAGGGGTAATTTAGCATGGCCAATCCACCTAATCCGTACACCTTTGGAATGTGAGAGGAAACCGGAAACCCACGCAAACATGGGGAGAATGTGCAGACTCCACATAGACAATAACAGAGGCCAGAATCAAACATGGTTCCCTGGTGCTGTGAGGCAACAGTGCTAACCACTGTGCCACTGTACAGCCCTAAAGTAATCTCCTCTTATTCTTCTAAACTCCAGGGAGAATCGAGGCAAACTGCCCAATCTCTCTTTATAATACAAACTCCTCATCTCTGGAATCCTCTGAGCTATCTCCAATACCAGTACATCCCTCCTTAAGTAAAGGGACCAAACTGTACAAGTATTCTCAGTGTGGTCTCACTAGTGCCTTGTACAGTCACAACAACACATCACTACTTTTATATTCTATTCCTTTAGCAATAAATGCCAAGACACCACTTATTTTCCTTATTACCTGCTGTATCTGCATATTACTTTTGTGCAATTCATGCATAAGGACAGCCAGATCTCTCTGCACTGAAACATTCCAAAGTTTCTCCTCATTGAGATAATATGTTTCTATTCCATTTTTCCAACCTCACACTTATCCACATTAAACTCCATCTGCCCCATTTGGGCCCTCCCCCCTAATATACCTAGATTCATCGGTAAATTTTTCATTTCCTCATTGCAACTTACTGTCCCACTGATTTTACTGTCTTTCATCCTCTGAAGCCCCTCCTAAACTTGAACTTGTGCACTCAAATAGATATCAAAGTCTGATGTCATGTACCAACCGACTCAAGAACAGCTTCTTCCCCGCTGCTGTCAGAATTTTGAATGGACCCACCTTGTACTAAGCTGATCTTTCTCTACACACTAACTATGTCTGTAATACTACATTCTACGCTCTGTCCTTTCCTTCTCTATGAACGGTATGCTTTGTCTATTTAGCATGCAAGAAAAAATATTTTCCACTAATACATGTGACAATAATAAATCAAATCAAATCAAAATCCCTTCCCTGCTGGGAGAGGAAAGGTACCGGCTCTCTACACCCCCACTTGAATGATATGCCCCAACCCTGCTCAGTAAGGCAATGGTCTAGTGGTATTGTGGCGAGACTATCATCCAGAAACTCAGTAATGTTCTGGGGAGCTGCATTCAAAATCCACAGCAGATGGTGGAATTTGAATTCAATAAAAAATATCTGGAATTAAGAATCTACTGCTGAATCATTATTGGAAAAACCCATCATTCCTCTAGGGAAGGAAATCTGCCATCCTTACCCTGGTGTAGCCTACATGTGACTCCAGAGCCAAAGCAATGTGGGTTGACTCCCAACTGCACTTGGGCAACTAGGGATGGGCAGTAAATGCTGGCCAACCAGTGACTCCCATGTCCCACAGATTAATAAAAAAATCCTTCTCTACTCCAAAGAGAATAGTTAAGATTCCTCTCCATGAGAACCCATATCTACTATCCCTGTACTTTTAGGGTTAATTCCTCCCCGAAACACTTCCCCGCATCCTCTCCAAGGTCTTCACATCCCACTGTGCCCTTCAGACACGAGCTGGGGGAAGCTTTGACCTTTCAGCGAGAATTCTCAATTCTGCAGCTTTCGTTTGTGTGGGGTTGTGATATTTTTCAAGCCTTACGGTGTGAGTGAATCTGGGCCACATGCCTGACAGGTCCTGATCGAATAATCCACACTCACTCTTCCAGGAACTCCTATCACAGGAACTCCCTTACATCACCCTCAACCGGGAGCAGGCATTTCACGAAGTTAATTATCAAACACAATTTGAAAATCAGAGACACACAAGAGAGATTTCTGTTCAGTTTTCACCTCTCTGCCGACCCCGCGGAGCTGACCTACATTTACTCCCAGTTAAGCAACATCTGATCTTTACATATTCAATCTTGCTTTGAAATAAAGCCCATCCCAATCTCTGTAATCTCCTCCAACCCCTGCAACCCTCCCTATCTCTGTAATCTCCTCCAGCCTCTTCAATCCTCCCTATCTCTGTAACCTCCTCCAGCCTCTACAATCCTCCTTATCTCTGTAACCTCCTCCAGCCTCTACAATCTTCCGTATCTGTGTAACCTCCTCCAGCCCCTACAATCCTCACTATCTCTGTAACCTCCTCCAGTACCTACAACCCTCCCTATCTTGTAACCTCCTCCATCACCTACGCTTCTCACTATCTCTGTATCCTCCTCCAGCTCCTACAATCCTCTCTATCTCTATAACCTCTTCCAGTACCTACAATTCTCTCTATCTCTGTAACCTCCTCTAGCTCCTATAACCCTCCCTATCTCTGTAACCTCCTCCATCACCTACGCTTCCCCCCATCTCTGTAACCTCCTCCAGCTCCTACAACCATCCCTATCTTTGTAACCTTTTCCAGTCCCTACAATTGTCCCTATCTCTGTAGCCTCCTCCAGCTCCTACAACCCTCCTTATCTCTGTAACCTCCTCCAGTCCCTACAATTTTCCCTATCTCTGTAACCTCCTCCAGTCCCTACAATTTTCCCTATCTCTGTAACATCCTCCAGTCCTGACAATTCCATTACCTACACTTCTCTCTATGTCTGTAGCATCCTACAGTCCCTACTCTTCTCCCTATCTCTGTAATCTCCTCCAGTTCCTACAACTTTCCCTATTTCCCAGTGATTGAAATGTATAAGATTATGTGGGATATGGATAGGGTGAATAGGGAGCAGCTATTCCCCTTGGCTGAGGGGTCAAGCACGATGGGTCAGAGTTTTCGGGTGAGGGATAGGGGATTTGAGAGAAAGACTTTTTCACTCAGAGGGTGGTGGGGATCTGGAATGCACTGCCTTCCCAGGGAAGGTAGTGGAGGATGGAAACCTCACAACCTTTCAAAAATATTTGGATGGGCACTTGAAACAGGACAACATTTAAGGATATGGGACAATGCAGGAAATTGGGATTAGTGCAACTTTAGTCATAGTTATTCTCGGTACAGACTCAATGGGCCGAAGGGCCTGCATGGCTGGTAAACTCTATCACAAGGGAAATCTCCATTGACCTGGGTGGGAGTTTCCAGTCTCAGTCTCTGATTTATAACTCTATCTCTGTAACCTCCTCCAGCTCCAGTTACCCTCCCGATCTCTGCCTCATCCTCTGTGCCCTGCGGTAAGTCCCATTCCTCTGCTCCCCCTCCTCTAATGTTGTCCTCTGAGCAGTTTCCAGTTGTAGCTGTGTTGTCCCATCTTCAGCTGCCTGGTTCCCAAGCTGCCGAATCCCCTCCCCAAACCCTGACACCGACTTTAAGATGCTATTTATAGACTGGCCTCCTTGCCCACAATGTTTGGCAGCTGTTCTGATATCTACTTTTGAGGGACAGTCACAAATTTGGCTGCAGAATCCATCCTAGTACTTTTGGGATTTTTCTTCTTGGTTAAAGGTGCTGCAACAGTGAAGGTGTTGGTAGTTCAAAGCAAAGTTTCATCCCACTTGTCCATTGATTCCAGATCCTTAGGAACTCCCACTGGATCAAAGAATCCCGACTATGCAGAAGGCCATTTGGCCCATTGAGTCTGCATTGATTCTTCGACAGAGCATCTTACTCAAGCTCTGTCTCTGTAACCCCACATATATATCCCACTAATCCACCTAACCTGCACATCTTTGGACACTAAGGGGCAATTTCACATGGCCAATCCATCTAACCTGCATATCTTTGGAGTGAGGAAACTGCAGATCCTGAAGAAAACCCACACAGACACAGGGAGAATGTGCAAATTCTACATAGAGAGTGACGCAAGGTTCGAATTGAACTCGGGTCCCTGGCATTTTGAAGCAGCAGTGCTAACCACCGTGCCATCTTTGGAAGGATACCTTGGCCTTGGAGGGAGTGCAATGTTGAGCTATCACTACGCTAACCTGTACTGCAAGGTTTATATCTGAGCAACTAAATGCATCTGGTGACAACATGACAATTGCAAGGTATGGGCATTTCAGCAGATTATCGCCACGCTTTACAGGCTCTTACATTGATTTGTTTTGTTGTCGATAGTTGTATTTCCTTGGGAGGGGAGATATGTTTTTCAAAAAAAAATGATGGATTTTGTAACCTTGCCTTTAGAGGATTGCAGCACAACATCACCGGAAAGAAATCATGTCAATCCAGTATTGGTTCCAATGTTGCTTCTGGCAGAACACACGCGCACAACTCTGCAGCTCTGAGCTATGTAAGCTTTGTAAAAGCATAGAAAATAGGAGCAGAAGGAGGCCATTCGGCCCTTTGAGCCAACTACCATTCATTTTGATCATGGCTGATCATTGAATTCAACATCCTGATTTCCCCCATATCCCTTGATCCCTTTACCTCAAGAGCAATATCTAATTTCTTCCAATCACACAACGGTTTGGCCTCAACTACTTTCTGTGGGAGTGAATTCCACACACTCATCACTCTCTGGGTGAAGAAATTTCTCCTCACCTCAGATCTAAAAGGTTTACCCCCTTTTTCTCAAATTATGTAACGTCTACAAATTTGGAGGTAATACATCTAATTTCCACATCAAAATCAGACATAGGACAGATTTTGCAAACTGGAACTGTGATCTCTATGATGAGCAGATGAATGGCTGATTTGAATGCAGATTTGGTGACTGTAAGAAGAACATATGGGGCTGAGAATGAGAAAAGAGAGAGAGAGAATCTGAAATTAAGTGAGAGACTTTTGAGAAGTGAATTTGAGATTCCCTTCATGAATGGAGCAGAGAAGACTGAGGGCCAACCTGATTGAGATGTACAAGATTCTGAGGGGCATGGACAGAGAGGATAAGCAGCAGCCGTTACCCTCAATAAATGGGTCAGCTATGAGGGGACACAAGTTAAAAGTGAGGGCAGGAGGTTTAGGGGTGATATGAGGAGAAATATTTTACCCAGAGGGCAGTGAGGTATGGAATGTGCTGCCTAGGAGTTGGGTGGAAGAACGATGGCTCACATCCTTTAAAAAGTACCTGGATGAGCACTTGACATAGCATAATATTCAGAGTTATGGGACAAATGATGGAAGATAGGATTAAATGGGCAGGTCAGGTACTTGATGTGTCAATGGGCTGAGGGGCCTCTTCTACACTGTAGTATTCTGTGATTCTGCGCTTCGATTGATCCTGAAACAATTGTTATGGCAAAGTGAAGATTTTCTTTAAGGTACGAAGGGAGCTGGGGGAAAGGTGACAGTTCACTGACAGATTGGCCAATGATGGGACAGTTTTGATGGGCTGAATGGCCTCCTTTCTGCTCCTGAGGATCCGCAGTGAGTTCACTCTGCAGTGCCCTATTAGATGTAGCTGGGACACCATGACAGTGCCTTTCATTCCAAACCTGTATGTTAACCCTGTGAAAGCCACAGGAAGACATCTGTAAACCACCCATATCCCCTGTGGGTACAGCAATGCCGATTGATGTGTTTTCCTGCGCAATTCAACAAGGTTCTCGATAGAAACGCAGACTGAGAGACAGGAACAAGGTATGAGCTGGCCATTTGGCCCATTGTGCTCTTACTCATTGGCACACATGCTCAGCCAATCGCATTGTCCAGCCCTCTCGCAATTTTTCCCAGACTAGCCAATCATTTCCTTTCAAATATTTATCCAATGTACATCTTACGGTAGATCATTCAAACCATATCATCCACATCACACCCCTTGACAGTGCAGCACTCCATCAGCACTGACCCTCTGACAGTGTGGCATTCCCTCAGTACTGACTCCCTGACATTGTGGCATTACCTCAGCACTGACCCTCTGACAGTGCAGCATTCCCTCAGCACTGACCCTCTGACAGTGCAGCATTCCCTCAGCACTGACCGTCTGACAACACAGCACTCCCTCAGCAATGACCCCCCAACAGTGCGACATTCCCTCAGCATTGACCCTCTGACAATGTGGCACTCCCTTTGCACTGACCCTCTGACAGTGCGGCACTCCCTCAGCACTGACCCTCGAAGTGCGCATCCTCAGCACTGACCCTCTGACAGTGCGGACTCCCTCAGCACTGACCCTCTGACAGTGCGGCACTCCCTCAGCACTGACCCTCTGACAGTGTGGCACTCCCTCAGTACTGGACCTCTGACAGTGCGGCACTCCCTCAGCACTGACCCTCTGACAGTGCGGCATTCCTCAGCACTGACTTCTGACATGGCAGCACTCCCTCAGCACTGACCCCTGACAGTGGCACTCCCTCAGTACTGACCCTCTGACAGTGCGGCACTCCCTCAGCATTGACCCTCTGACAGTGCGGCACTCCCTCAGTACTGACCTCTGACAGTGCGGCACTCCCTCAGCACTGACCCTCTGACAGTGCGGCACTCCCTCAGCACTGACCATCTGACAGTGCAGCACTCCCTCAGCACTGACACTCTGACAGTGCAGCACTCTCAGCACTGACCTCTGACAGTGCGGCACTCCCTTAGCACTGACTCCTGACAGTGCGGCAGTCCCTTAGCACTGACCCTCTGACAGTGTGGCATTCCTCACTACTAACCCCTACGTGCAGCACTCCCTCAGCACTGACCCTCTGACAGTGTGGCATTCCCTCCAGTACTACTCCTGACAGTGCCGGTACTCCCTCAGCACTGACCCTCTGACAGTGTGGCATTCCCTCACTACTAACTCCCTGACAGTGCGGCACTCCCTCAGCACTGACCCTCTGACGTGCCATTCCCTCAGTACTGACTCCCTGACAGTGCGGCACTCTCTCAGCACTGACCCTCTGACAGTGTGGCATTCCCTCAGTACTGACTCCCTGACAGTGCGGCATTCCCTCAGCACTGACCCTCTGACAGTGTGGCATTCCCTCAGTACTGACTCCCAGACAGGGCCGCACTCCCAAAACAAACTTTTGTATGGCGAACTGGCGCAGAGCAATAATCTCTTCTTCGATGTCAACAAAATTAGTCGATTGTCATCGACTCCAGGAAGTTTATACAACGTGCCCCTGCCTACATCAATGAGGTCCAAGTAGAAAGGGTTGAGAATTTCAAGTTTTTAGCTGTCCAGATCACCAAGGACCTCGGCAAAGGAGCCAGCATAATTAAGGATCCCACGCATTCCAGACATTCTCTCTTCCACCTTCTTCTGTCAGCAAAAAGATATAAAAGTTTGAGGTCATGTACCGACCGACTCAAGAACAGCTTCTTCCCTGCTGCTGTCAGACTTCTGAATGGACTTACCTTGTATTAAATTGATCTTTCTCTACACCCTAGCTATGACTGTAGCACTACATTCTGGAATCTCTCCTTTCCTTCTCAGTAAATGGTATGCTTTGTTTGTCTAGCACGCAAGAAACAATATTTTTCACTGTATACTAATATATGTGACAATAAAAAATCAAATCAGAAATCAAAATCTTTTTACTGAGGGAAGAAAGTGGAAGAGAGAATGTCCGTGGTGCGTGGGGTCCTTAATTATGCTGAATGCTTTGTCGAGGCTGCGGGAAGTGTAGACAGAGTCAGTGGATGGAAGGCTGGTTTGCGTGTTGGATTGGGCTACATTCATGATCTTTTGTATTTCCTTGCGGTCTTGTGTAGAGCTGGAGCCACACCAAGCTGTGATACAACCAGAAAGAATGCTTTCTATGGTGCATCTGTAAAAGTTGGTAGTGGACATGCTGATATTTCTTGGGTGTATGTTGTGTGAATGCTGTGGGGGGGTCCGTGCAACGTGGGTAATTCTGTGGAAGTATTTTCTGCTGTCTGGGTTTCTCTGCCTGCCTCCTCCCAGTCTCTCACTCTTTCCCTCGCTCTCTCTCTCATTCTCTCTCTCTCTGTGCCTGTGTTTCTGGACAGCTTCATGTGGTTTTGAATGTTGCTGCAATGCTAGATGGGTGTACGTGTGGGTTTTTTTTTGTTGCAAGCCTTGGTGTTTCCATGTTAGTAAAACGGAATGTGTTTATCTGTATCTGTGAGCCCGTGTCATTCTGCTACGCTGGCACACGTTTACAGGAGGGCATGTTGACGTACCTTGTGACGGGGCTGCTAGTTTCCGCATTGAGTTTGCCGACGGTGCACTCTTCGGAATCTTGTTTTCCTGGCCGTGGTTCTTGGCACGCGCGCGCGTGTGTGTGTGTGTGTGTGGATGCTGCACACCTACCTTTGGCAACTCGAGATCCAGGCATTGTGCCTGGGAATCAATGAAGAGTTGGCAACCACTGCCAACCGATGGGATAAGAGGTTTTGCAGTCAACTCTGTCCTGAGGTCAGAAAACCAACAGGATAAGGGAAGGCCAAATGGCCCATCAAACCTGTCCCAGTCACCATGGATGCTGGGATTCCCAGACACACACCCACACACACACCCACACAAACCATGATTCGGACTTTACAATCCCACTTCCTGGGAGTCCCCCGATCTCTTGGGAGAGGTCAGAATGCCAAGAGATGAATGGGTGTAAAAAGTAGACCTGTACAGAATAAAAATAAAACAAAGATCAATACAGCACAGGAACAGACCCTTCAGCCCTCCAAGCCTCACTGATCATATGCCTGCCTAAACTAAAACCATTTGCACTTTCAGAATCCTATTTTTCCATTCTTCTCTTATTCATGGATTCATCTAATTGCCCCTTAAATTCCACTATCGTATCTGCTCCCGCTGCCTCCACAGGAACCATATCCCAGGCACTGTGTAAAAAACTTGTCTAGTACATCTCCTTTAAACCTTGCCCCTCGCACCTTAAACCTGTGCCCCCGAGTAATTGACTCTCCCACCCTGGGAAAAAGCTTCTGACTATCCACCCTGTCCATGTCCCTCATAATTTTGTAGACTTCTATCAGGTCTCCCATCAACCTCCTTCGTTCCAGTGTGAACAAATGAAGTTTCTCAACCTCTCCTCGTAGCTAATGCCCTCCATACAAGCAACAACCTGGTCCATCTTTTCTATACCTTCTCCAAAGCCTCCACATCCTGCTGGTAGTGTGGTGACCAGAATTGAACACTATATTCCAACTGCGGACTAACTAAGGTTCTATAAAGCTGCAAAGTGACTTACCAATTTTTACATTCAGTGCCCCTCATAGCCCCTTTCTCACTCTGAGGGGCCCCAACTACTTCCCAAGCTATTAGGCACTTTTTGGAGAGTTGCCATCAACAGAAAGGGCACAGCAAGATGCCACAAACAGCAAGGTGGCAATATCCCGAAAATATCTTTTACCAAGACTGACTCAGGGTTAATAATGAGCAGAGGGCTCAAGCTCCCCCACCAACACTCCAGCTCCCCCCAACACCCCACAACTCTCCTCCCACACGCCCATCATCCTCCCCCACAACCCCCAACACTCCCCCTTCCACACCCCCACCCTCCCCCTGCCTACCCCCGCCACCACCCCACCCCAAACCCTGATTGTTTCAAAAATAATGTCCAAGGCTGTTTTACACCCATCCAGAGGGGTGGAGTTTAGAAGGATGAGAGGGGGGGGGGGGGGGGGGATTACGTACAGAATACTGAGAGGCCTGGATGGAGTGGACGTGGAGGGGATGTTTCCACTGGTGGGAGAAGCCTGGATTCGAGGACACAACCTCAAGCCAAAGGGACAATCCTTTAAAACAGAGGCGAGGAGGAATTTCTTCAGCCAGAGAGTGGGGAACCTGTGGGACTCTTTGCTGCAGAAGGCTGTGGAGGCCGGGTCATTGAGTGTCTTTAAGACAGAGATAGATAGGTTCTTGATTGATAAGAGGATCAGGGGAAAAGGCAGGAGAACGGGGATATGAAAAATATCAGCCATGATTGAATGGCGGAGCAGACTCGATGGGCCGAGTGGCCTAATTCTGTTCCTGTGTGTTACAGTCTTATGGGACAACCTTAATGACCCAGATGAAAGATGGTAGATGTTGCCTATTCTCGAATCTGCGCAGAGCTGACAGAGGTTTCTGTAGTGGTTCCCAGTGGTTCAAAGTGTGTGCTCTGTATTTCTAGTCCGAGCTCTTTCCACAGTTAGTTTACCTTCCTCAGAATCCATACCCAGAGAAACTCAGTGAGCATTAATAGTAAGCAGACTCGCATGATCAGGCACAGAACAAACTAAACATCTCAGCCCTTCTGACAGCCCTCGATGCTGCGATGGTGTTTTTTTCTGGTGTTCTGGTGATTAAAGACTCTGAAGTGGGACTTGAATCCGCAACCTTCCCACATTGAGGCTGGAGTGGGCCCACTGAGAGGCACAAGTAGGGAGAAAGCAATTGGGGAAACTCCTGTCAAACAATTAGAGAATCCATACTGTCCAGAAGGAGGCCATTTGGCCCATCAAGTCTGCACCAATTCTCTGACAGAGCACTTTAACCAGGCCCTCAGCCTCATCCTATCCCTATAACCCCACACATGTTTTCCATTAATCCCTATCACTGCCCATCCTCGGACACTAAGGGCAATTTATCATGGCCAATCCACCTAACCTGCACATCTTTGGACTGTGGGAGGAAACTGGAACAGCCGGATGAAACCCACGCAGACATGGGGTGAATGTGCAAACTCCACACAGACAGTGACCCGAGGCTGGAATCGAACCCAGGTCCCTGACGCTGTGAGGCTACGGTGCTAACCACTGTGCCACCGTGCTGCCTGAGTCTCCAAGGAAAATAACCCCAGTCTATTCAGTTTCTCTTCATCACTCTGGCCCAGGCAATATCTGGGTAAATTTCCTGTGTACCCTTTCCATTGCTACCTTATCCTTCTGATGATGTGGATTCCAGAACTGCACACAATACCTGTGGCCTAACCAATGGTTTATGTAGCTACAGGATAACCCTTCTAATTTTGAACTCTATGCCTCAGATAATTAGGTAAGTATACCATGTACCTTCTGACCCTCTTATTTACCTGTCCTGACGTCTTCAGTTATCTGTGGATATCCACCCAAGATCCCTCTGGTCTGTAAGTGTGAGTGTTTCACCGTTCACTGTGTACTACCTTTGTCTTGTTAGCCTTTCCACAATGCACAGTGTGAGAGAGGGATGAAAACAGGGACATGTGAATGGGGTGAGATGCAGCCGGGGCTGAAAAAGGAGTTTGTGTGTCACACAGACACCAACACAAGGCGAAGGGACTGACGTAACTGCCCTGCAATAATGTGTTGACAGACAAAGAGCGGCGGTGGTAGCCCTGGAGTGGGTGTCACTGATGGAGGGAGAGGGTGAGCCGGGCGGGGGGGGGGGGGGGGGGGGGCATGGGGGTGTGAGAGGCAGGCTTAGCGATATCCTGCGGAGGGTGACAACAATGGGGTGGAAACAATAAGAGTTCACCTCAGTCTCCACATCCTGGGTGTGTGGTTAGTGCACTTACGCACCGACCTACATTGCCAGCTGAAAATATATCTCCTCGACACGGGACTGCGCGTGGACACAGGGCGACACTCTGTTACGTATCAGGGGTGAGGTGAGGAGGTTGGGTAGGGGCTGGGTGGGGTGAGGAGGGTGAGGGAATGGGGGCCCTTCATTGTTTCTCAGATCAGACCACCCAGAACAAGGTTGCATTAACAAACATCCTCAGGCATGGCCATTGAGAAGTGTTTGCCTACCTCAGTTTGAGAAGTCTTTAGAGATCAATGGAGGGAATTCCAAAGCTTTGGGGTCAGGTGGTTCAGGTGGTTGATAGCCATTTTATTCCTCTTTATTCCCTTGAGAAATGAAGGGAACACTTAATATCCAAACATGCACAGGTTAGAGATTGGCCATGCGAAATTGCCCCCTTATTGTCTAAAGATATGTAGGTCAGAAGGATTGGCCATGCTAAATTACCCCTTAGTGTCCAAAGAAATTGGGAGGGAATAGCAGGGTAAATACGTAGTGTACGAGGGTCGGGTCTGCTGGGACTGTAGTTGTACAGGCTCGATGGGTCAAATGGCCTCTTTCTGTTCTGTGTGGATTCTGTGATGAAAGGGGATTGAAAAGGTAGGTGTGGAGGGAACACACACCCTTGTGGAAGAGAAATAGACTCGCCATCAATGAACTAAACAGCTCAGATCAGTATTCCAAACTTCCTGCTTAACTGTGTTTATCCTTCATACTCCTTCCTCCAAAACTGCATCACCTACCTCAGACCTATCAGGCTTGGATTACTTTACAGAGATAGGGAGGGTTGTAGCTGCTAGTGGAGGTTGCAGAGATAGGAAGCATTGTAGGGGCTGGAGGAGGTTAAAGAGATAGGGAGGGTGTAAGGGCTGGATGAGGTTACAGGGATGGGAGAGCTCTGGAAGATCACAGATATTTACAGATATTGTAAATGCTGGAGCAAGTTACAGAGGCAGTGAAAGTCATAGGGAATGGAGGTGGTTACAGAGAGAAGGAGTGTTGTAGTGGCTGGAAGATGTTACCGAGATAGGGAAGGTTGTAGGGTCTGAAGGAGATTACAGAGATAGGGAGGGTTGTGGGAGCTGGAGGACGTTACAGAGGTAGGGAGGATCATAGGGGCTGGAGGAGGTTACAGAAATAGGAAGAGTTGGAGGGTCTGGAGAAGGTTACAGACACAGGGAGGGTTGGAGGGTCTGGAGAAGGTTACAGAGATAGGGTGGGTTGTAGGGGCTGGAGGAGGTTATGGGAATGTTGCAGTGAAGAACACTCTCTGTGTTGATTTACTGTGGGGGGGGGACCGGATAGAAAGGACTTTCTTTACCTTTTCTGAGCAGAGGGGGCAGTGGAGAGCACCGTTAACCCATGGCCCAATTCACCAATTGAAAGGAAGTGTTATAGTGAAATATAAAGAGAAACATGTCTGTAATTTCCCGAAGTACAATACGATTAAATCCACATCTCAATCACCAAGCTGTGAGGCGTTTTGTAAGGAATATAATCTTTAAAACTGAGAAAAACCTTAAAGATGGCAGCCAGTGGTCACCTGACCCAGGACAGCTGCAATGTGACCAGGTTTCTTGGAGGTTCTAAGCTTATAGAAGGAGGCCATTTAGCCCATTGAGCATGCACCGACTCTCTCTCGCCGACATAGTGTTTTACCCAGATTCTCTGCACCACGCTATCCACATAACCCTACACATTAATCCAGCTGATGTCCCAAACCTATACATGAGTGGACACTAAAGGGCAATTTATCTTGGCCAATCCACCTAATCTGCGCATCTTCGGAGTGTGGGAGGAAACTGGAGGAAATCTATAGACAGTGACCTGAGCTGGGAATCGAACCCAGATCCCTGATGCTGTGAGGCAGCAGCGCTAACCACTGTGCCATCATGCTGCCCCAAGTCAAGGCTCCCGTATGACTATTTAAATTCCCGCTGCATTTACCACAAGTTTCAGCAGTGATCCCTGGTCTGTGACCTCCCTGGAGTTCTGAATATCTCTTCCCTGATGCAGTTTCCTCGCTGGACTATTGTAACGGTAAATTACTGAGAACAAGAGAATGTTGTTCCCCTCCATCCTCCCCCTCTGCCTTCATCCTCCCCCTCACCTCTCTACCCCCTCATCTGCTCGCCCCTGCACTGAGATTGGGGTAACCCAAACCCCCGCCCCTGGCAGTGCGTTTTGCTGGTTTTAGGAGTGTACCCATCCGGTTTGTGTGTGAATTGTATGAAGGGGACTGAACACAGCCCCTTTGAACAGCAGAGTGGCAGCAAACTCAATCCTCATCTGAAGCAGCTGTGTGAACGACACACACAAGGGAGGTTACAGCACCTACCCCTCTGCCCCCTCTCACCCTCCCCTTCGTCACTCAGAGTAAATCCCAGATCTGTTGAAGCAATGCAGGCAGCTTCTGAAGTCAGGCACTGATGTCTCCAGCCTTCACTCTCCCCTTGCAGCTGCTTTACCCATTGAGTAAAAATACAAAGGCCACTCTTCAACTATAAAAGCTGCTGACACCTCAACTTTCAACAGTATCACCTCCGAATGGAATATCTCTCAGCGAGCGATTTGATAACTCACCTTTCACAATCCTGAACTGCAATCTTTACATGTGTGTCTGAGTGAATAACTTTGTCATTCTTACATATGTAACTTCCAGCAATAGTTCTGTAATAGTTTATCTTCTTTAAGAATAAAGCTACACTGATGAATTGTCATTCAGTTTAGATACATCCATCTTATTTGCAGTCTATACACATACACACTCATTCATACAATCTCTACACTGCAGAAGGAGGCTATTTGGCCCATTAAGTCTGCACCAATAACTATCCCGCCCAGGCCCTATCCCCATATATTTACCCCGGTAATGCCCCTAACCTACATATCCAGAACACTAGGGAGAAATTTAGCATGGCCAACCCACCTGACCCACACATCTTCAGACTATGGAAGAAAACCAGAGTATCCAGAGGAAACCCACGGAGACAGTGGAAGAATGTGCAGACTCCATACAGAAAGTGAACCAAGCCAGGAATCAAACCTGGATCGTTGGCGCTGTGAGGCAGCAGTGCTAACCACTGTGCCACCAGGCCCCACCCACTACTTATATATACACACACACACACACACACACACACACACACACACACACACACACACACACACATGCATAGATACACTCATAGACACACACATACACACAGTCTCTCTCACACGTACACATATGCTCACACACTCTCTCACACACACACACAGTCACACTCACACTTTCACACACACACACACACACACACACGCATATACAAACAGACATACACTCACACACACTCTCTCACACACATAGACAGTCACACTCACACTTTCACACACACACACACACACACTATCACACATGCATATACAAACAGACATACACTCTCACACATAGACAGTCACACTCACACTTTCACACACACACACACACACACTATCACACATGCATATACAAACAGACATACACTCACACATACTCTCTCACATACACACACACACACTCTGTCTCAGACACAAACACACAAACAAATGCACATACATAACAGATAGCCCATCTGCTGAGATTGGCAGTTGAAGAAAAATATTTAATGAAAGGATAAAGTTTGCAGGGTTGTGACGTTGTTAATCTGGTGTGAAGACAGATCGCTAGTGCGAGTCGGTGCAGTCTCTCCAATAGATCTTTGATATGTTGTATGACAAAATCAGATTGAGCCTCTTGTTTCAGGCTCTCTAGTTTCTGATGATGGTGATGTTGTACTGAGGTGAGGGATCCCAGCTGGATACTGATAACCACTCAAATTCAGGCAAGGCCTAGAAAAAGCAAAAGTTACCTACCTTTTCCCAGCTAAAAAATGAGCAAGTTTAAAACTTAAAACTTCCCTCAGACAGATGACCTCCAGTAACTCAAACTTTGCCGTTTAACCAGCTTTATTCTTTCCATCAATTAAAGAAATTGCAATACAAACAATGCCCCCCCCCACCCCCTGCACCCCTCCCACCCCTACCTCCACCCCAGAGTGATGTCAGCTGGAGAGGTGATTTCCAGGAAAAGACAGTTTGTCAACAGTCCCAAATGAACAAAGAACAGAACAGTACAGGAACAGGCCCTTTGGCCCTCCAAGCCTGTGCTGACCA
Source organism: Sphyrna mokarran (assembly GCA_024679065.1). Classification (NCBI taxonomy): domain Eukaryota; kingdom Metazoa; phylum Chordata; class Chondrichthyes; order Carcharhiniformes; family Carcharhinidae; genus Sphyrna; species Sphyrna mokarran. The sequence goes on along the minus strand of JAGIQG010000014.1, from coordinate 2,211,075 downwards.
TCATACATACTTACAGGGTCCATATCCTTCCATCCCATCCTATTCATGGATTTGTCTAGTTGCCCTTAAATGTCGCTATCGTACCTGTTCCCACTGCCTCCCCTGGCACCGCGTCCCAGGCAGCCACCACCCTCGGTGTAAAAAATCTGCCTTGTACATCTCCTTTAAACCTTGTCCCTTGCACCTTAAACCTGCGCCCCAGTAATTGACTGTTCCACCCTGGGAAAAAGCTTCTGACTATCCACTCTGTCCATGCCTCTCATAATCTTGTAGACTTCTATCAGATCTCCCATCAATCTCCATTGTTTCAGTGAGAACAAACCAGGTTTCTCCAACGTCTCCTCATAGCTAATGCTCTTCATATTAGGCAACATCTTGGTAAATCTTTTCTGTACCCTCTCCAAAGCCTCCACATCCTTCTGGTAGTGTGGCAACCAGAATTGAACACTATATTCCAAACAATAGAACTTGAGAACCTTTTTAATAAACAAATTCCAGGTTATCTACTGAGTGTCCAGCAATGGAATGTCCTGTAAGGTTCTAACACCTTCCATCATCCTTTAGGCAGTGTGTTATAGGTGGCACAGCGGTTAGCACTGCTGCCTCACAGCGCCAGGGATCCAGGTTCAATTCCTGGCTTGGGTCACTGTGTCTGTGGAGTTTGCATATTCTCCTGATGTCTGTGTAAATTTCCTCCCACAGTTCAAAGATGTGCAGGTTAGATGCCTTGTCCATGTTAAATTGCCCTGTAGTGTCTGGAAAACTAGCTAGGGTAAATATGTGGGATTACAGGGATAAGGCCTGGATGGGACTGTGGTCGGTGCAGGCTCGATGGGCTGAATGGTCTCTTCTTCTTTATAGGAATGATCCTATTTCAAATCCCAACAAACTGTTTGTGTAAGACACATTCTCCATGTCTCTTCTTCCAGTTCAAAAAAGGGAGGCAGAGAAAAACAGGGAACTATAGACCTGTAAGCCTAACTTCAGTACTGGGGAAGTTACTCAAATCTGTTAATTAAAGATTTCATAACTCAACATTTGGAAGGCAGTGATTTAATCAGATAAGGTCAGCATGAATTTACAAATGGAAAATCATACTTAATGAATCTATTGGAATTCTTTGAGGATGTAACTAGCAGAGTTGACCAAGTGGATGTAGTTCAATTAGATTTTTCAGAAGGCTTTCAACAAGATCTCACATAGACTGTTACATAAAGTTTAAGCACATAGGATTGCACGTAATGCCTTGAGATGGACAGAAAGCTGGGTAGTGGATAAAGAGCTGGCATAAATGGGTCTTCTTCTGATTGGAAGTCATTGACTAGTGCACAGGTTTTGCAGGGATCTGTGCGGGGACCCCAACTGTTTACGTTATAAATTTGTGATTTGGAAAAAGGAACTGGATGTATTAGCTCCAAATTTGCAGATGATACAATGTTCAGTGGGAGGGTGAGCTGTGATGAGGATGGAGAGATGCTTCACGGTGATTTAGACAGGTTGAGAGTGTGGACATCTGCATGGCAGATACAATATAACATGGATATGTGTGAGGTTATCCACTTTGGTAGCAATAATAGGTAAATTATTACTTGAATGGGTATAAATTGAGAGAGGTGGGTACTCAACAAGACCATGAAGTCCTCATGTACCAGTCGCTGAAGGTAAGCGTGTAGGTACAGCAGGTAAGTAAAGAAGGCAAATGGTATGTGGCTTTCATAACAAGAGTTTTGAGTATAGGGGTAGGGATGTTTTGCTGCAATTGTACAGGGCATTGGGTGAAGCCACATCTGGAGTACAGTGTGCAGTTTTAGTGTCCTTATCTGAGGAAGAATGTCCTTGCTATAGGAGGGGTACATTGAAGGTTTGCCAGGCTGAATCCTAGGATATGAGGAGGGATTAAGTCAGTTTGGATTATATTCACTGGAGTTTAGAAGAGTGAGAGGGGATCTCATAGAAACTGAGAAAATTCTAACAGGGTTAGACAGGGTAGATTCAGAAAGAATATTCCTGATGGTGGGGGAGTCCAGAACTAGGGATCAGAGTTTCAGGATAAGTGGTAAACCTTTTAGGACTGAGGTGAGGGGAAATTTCTTCACCCAGAGGGTGGTGAGTGTGTGGAATTCACTCCCACAGAAAGTAGTTGAGAGTGAAAACGTTGTGAGATTTGGAGAAATTAGATATAGGCTAAAGGAATTGAGGGATATGGGGGGAAGAGGGGTATCAGGATATTGAATTTCATGAACAGCCATGATCAAAATGAATCAAAAGGCTCAAAGGGCCGAATGGCCTCCTCCTGCTTCTAATTTCGATGTTTCTAATCGAGTGTTACCATTTATTGTGAGGGGAATTGGTTACAAGAGTAAGGAGGCTACGCTTCAGTTGTACAGGGCATTGGTGATGTGCGCAGTATTAGTCTCCTTATTTAAGGAAAGATGTAAATGAAGTGGAAAGGGTTGAGAGATTCAAGTTTTTAGGTGTCCAGGTCACCAACAACCTGTCCTGGTCACCCCCATGCCAACACTATAATTAAGAAAACTCACCAACGCCTCTACTTTCTCAGAAGACTAAGGATATTTGGCATGTCAGCTACAACTCTCACCAACTTCTACAGATGCATCATTGAAAGCATTCTTTCTGGTTGTATGATAGCTCGGTATGGCTCCTGCTCTGCGCAAGACTGCAAGAAACTATAAAAGATTGTGAATGCGGCCCAATCCATCATACAAACCAGTCTCCCATCCATTGACTCTGTCTACACTTCCCACTGCCTCGGCAAAGCAGCCAGCATAATTAAAGACCCCACACACCCTGGATAATCTCTCTTCCACCTTCTTCTGATGGGAAAAAGATACAAAAGTCCGAGGTCGCATACCAACCGATTTAAGAACACCTTCTTCCCTGTTGCTGTCAGACTTTTGAATAGACCTACCTTGCATTAAGTTGATCTTTCTCTACATCCTAGCTGTGACTGTAACACTACATTGTGCATCCTCTCCTTTCCTTCTCTATGAATGGTATGTTTTGTCTGTATAGTGAGCAAGAAACAATACTTTTCATTGTATACTAATAAATAATAATAATAAATGCAAATTAAATTAAATCAAAAGTCAAACATTTTTATTTATTTACAGGCATATATTCCACAAAGAAAAAAGGCAAATTACATTCAGCTGTCTAAGCATTCTCAGTGTCCAACAGATACATTTAAAAAGATTCTCCAATGATTGAGACTATGAGGTTGGACCAAAACTCAGGATCGAAATAAACTGAGGTTCAATTGAGTGACAGCATGAGGGAGCAGGATTCACATCAGTAGAGTTACAGCTAGTAACACAGGGTGCTGGGGGGGAGAGGAGTTACTGAGTGACAGTGTGAAGGAGTGGAACCTCTGTTATAGATCGAGGAGACTGTTCACTGTCCTCTCCTTCTGTATTGGACCCCTATGTCAGTCTGCAGAGTGTGAAAGGTCAGGGTATAACCTCCGAACCCTGCTATGGATTGTGAACTAGCTTCATTATTGATTAGTGTGGGTCAGATGGCAGGCTCAGAGATTGTTCTCCAGACTGATAAAATCTTCCTAAATGAATTGAATGTGAGAGAGAAACTGTTCTCCCCTTCTCTCTCTCTCTCTCATTAGAAGGCTGATATTGGGATTACAACGGCATTCTTTAATTGTCACCCGCTGTGAGTTCACAAACACACAACAAGATCAGTCCATCATCTCTGCCAAGAACATGGCTGTAGGTTTACCACCTCGCCTTCCTGAAGCTTGTAAAATCTCGCCTGAGGCCAACAGAGAATGCCATTCCGCAAGCCTCACCCACCCTGATTCCTGGGCCGACTGTGCCAGTAAAATCAGGGCCCACGTCTCTGGCATAGCTTCCAGAATGAGGAATCCTCACCCCCATGTCTGAGGAAACATGAGGAGCAGGTTTGTGCTGAGCCCCAGTATCACTGCGGGGAGGGGGGTGGGGGGGAGGGGAGAGGGATCTTGGGCGGGGGTGCGGCTAGAACCATTGGATGAGGAAGGGCTTGTGTACCTACCCTTTGGTGATTGGATAATTGAATTGACTGTGGAATGGGATGTCTTAACACTGGGTAGAAAGATAGAGACAAAGAGATAAGAGAGGAACGGAAGGAGACACAGACGGATAGATCGTTTACAGAGAGGGAGGGAGAGCTGGACATAAAGAGCTGGGCACCGGAATAGAGAGAGAGATGGATAGATAGAGTAACAGAGATTCTTAGAGAGAGAGAAATGCTTAGAGTGAGAGAGAGAGAGATGGATAGATAGAGCAACAGAGAGATGCTTAGAGAGAGTGAGAGAGAGAGAGATGGATAGATACAGCAACAGAGAGATGCTTAGAGAGAGGGTATGAGAGAGAGAGGGAGAGCGAGAGACACATAGATGGATAGATTAAAGTGACAGAAAGGTGCTTAGAGCGAGAGAAAGTTTGGCCGAATTCTTCTCATTCTGTAAATGCTTTGTATTTTGCTTATGAGGATAGTTATGTTCACTCCCAGCACCCAGGGCAGGTAAATCAACTCTCAATGTCCCCCTCAGCACTGCGATGAAGGGTAACTGCGGATTCACCCTCAGAGTCTGACCGATTCAGCAGGCAGACTATCATCATCCCGGCAGTTAACTGGGACACTAGGGGAATGGTCTGGTCCGGCCTCGGAGGCCTTACAGTCAATGGCGTAACACATACGGACATGTGCTTTGACCAATCTTAGGCTGAGAGTGTGTCAGGGTTCAGAATGGTGGAGGAGATTCTGGTTGGAGAGGGTGACGGAAGGAGAAGCGGGAGACGGGAGAGTGTGGCAGGGAGAGTATTGCAGGAAGAACGGGGCATACAACTGGAGAGTCCAATGAACGTCGAAGCACTGATGGAGCTTGTTACTCCAGGAGTTAGGCTGGGGCGAATAACACAGGCAGGAGGTGGTGGGGGGGGGGGGGGGTGGTGGTGCTGCTGCACAGTCCAAGGTGGGGGAGGTGTGGCATTGGGATTACAAAGATAATCTTCAAACATTCCGACACCAAGTCCTCACACTCCATATTCGATTGACTTAACAACCTGGGAAAACGAGAAGGAAATTAGGGTTGAGTGAGAAACTGTCAACACCTCAGAATATCGCAGAGTCTCATAGTCAATACAAGGAGTGCACAGTGCCCTCAGCCTTGTCAAAAACTCCCTCAGCACTGACCCTCTGACAGTGCAGCACTCCCTTAGCACTGACCCTCTGACAGTGCAGCACTCCCTTGTACTGACCTCTGACAGTGCAGCACTCCCTCAGCACTGACCCTCTGACAGTGCAGCACTCCCTCAGTACTGACCCTCTGACAGTGCAGCACTCCCTCAGCACTGACCCTCTGACAGTGCAGCACTCCCTCAGTACTGACCCTCTGACAGTGCAGCACTCCCTTGACTGACCCTCTGACAGTGCAGCACTCCCTCAGTACTGACCCTCTGACAGTGCAGCACTCCCTCAGCACTGACCCTCTGACAGTGCAGCACTCCCTTAGCACTGACCCTCTGACAGTGCAGTACTCCCTTGTACTGACCCTCTGACAGTGCGCACTCCCTCAGCACTGACCCTCTCACAGTGCGGCACTCCCTCAGCACTGACCCTCTGACAGTGCGGCACTCCCTCAGCACTGACCCTCTGACAGTGCAGCACTCCCTTAGCACTGACCCTCTGACAGTGCGGCACTCCCTCAGCACTGACCTTCTGACAGTGCAGCACTCCCTCAGCACTGACCCTCTGACAGTGCGGCACTCCCTCAGCACTGACCCTCTGACAGTGCGGCGCTCCCTCAGCACTGACCCTCTGACAGTGCGGCACTCCCTCAGCACTGACCCTCTGACAGTGCAGCACTCCCTCAGCACTGACCATCTGACAGTGCAGTGTTTGAGGTGTAAGCCTCTCTAACAATGCTGTCGATGAAGTGAATAGTCAATTCAAGAGGCTAGCGTAGGCAGAAGGGCTGAAGGGCCTCCTGTCATGTTGCGAATTTGCTGAGCTGAGTTAGAGTGATTCTCACAGTCTGTTCCCGCAGTAGAGAATTTGAAATTGTCTGTGTGTGTGCGTGCGTGCGTGTGTGTGCGTGTGTGTGCGCGCGCGCGTGTTTACCTAGAGGATGTTTAACTGGGGAAGTACGCATCAATATCATCATAGTCACTCTCTGTAGACTCGTCTTCGGGAGGGTTTGCTGCTGCACCGACCACTTGCGCTGGGGGCCCTGAAACACAGGGAGATAAATCATCAACAGGAAATCTGTGATCAAATCATTGAATCATACAGTCCCTACAGTGCAGGAGGGGGCCATTCAGCCCATCTAGCCTGTCCCGGCTCTCCAACAGATCATCCCACCAAAGACCTATCCCCTTAACCCCAAATATTTGCCCCACTTCACAGCAATCCAGGTTCAATTACGAACTCAGGTCACTGTCTGTATGGAGATTGCATGTTCTCCCCATGTCAGCGTGGGTTTCCTTCGAGGCTCTGAAATTTAGCCATGCTAAATTGCCGCTTAGTGTCCAAAGATGTTCAGGTTGGGTGGATTGGCCGTGGTACGTTGCCCCTTATTGTCCAAGGAAGTGCCGATAGGGCAGATGGGCTATGCTAAATTGCCACTTCGTATCAGGTTAGGGGAATTGGCCATGCTAAATGCACAGGGTAATGAGGATATGGGTGGGCCTGTGAAAGAGGCTCTTTTGGAAAGTCAGTGCAGAAGTAATGGACTGGATGGCCTCCTTCTGCACTGCAGGGATTCTACGACCGAATTGAACAGCCAGAAAATTCCACCTGGTATAAATAAAGCCTGCTCTTGTGTTTAGTCTTTTTTTATTCGATAATCTTTCATGGGATATGGCCAGCATTTATTGCCCATCCCTAGTTGCCCGAGGGCAGTTGAGAGTCAATGCCATTGCTGTGGCTCTGGAGTCACATGTAGGTCAGACTAGGCAGATTTCCTTCCCTAAAGGAACCAATGGTCTCCATCACTGAGACCAGCTGTTATGTTCCAGATGTGTGAACTGAATTTAAATTCTTCAGGCTGCTATGATGGAATTTGAACCCACATCCCTCCAAATCATTCCACTGGGTGTCAGAATCATTAGTCCGACGATGTTACCACGATGTCACAACAGTGTGGATCCTTAGTTAGGCCACACTTGGAATATACTGTTCAATTCTGGTCGCCACACTACCGAAGGATGTGGAGACTTTGAAGAGGGTATAGAAAAGATTTCCCAGGATGTTGCCTGGTATGGAGGACATTATCTATGAGGAGAGATTGGAGAAACTTGGTTTGTTCTCACTGGAGCCACAGAGGTTGAAGAGTGATCTGATAGAAGTCGACAAGATTATGAGAGGCGTAGACAGAGTGGATAGTCAGAAACTTTTTCCCAGAGTGGAAGAGTCAATTACTAGGGGGCATAGGGTTAAGGTGCGAGGGGCAAGGTTTAAAGGAGATGTATGAGGAAGATTTCTCATAGAGGATGTGGTGCCTGGAACTCGTTGCCGGGGGAGGTAATGGAAGCAGATACGATAGTGAGTTTTAAGGGTTGGCTGGACAAATACATGAATAGAATGGGAATAGAAAGATATGATCCCTGGAAGGGTTACGGGTTTTAGTTCAGAACAGGCAACATAGTCAATGCAGGTTTGAAGGGCCGAAGGGCCTGTCCCAATGATATAATTTTCTTTGATCAGTTTATCATCAATCTGGATTTTGATATGAGATTACGTATGCAGCGTTGCACTAATGCAGCCTGAATGGTTTTATTGGTGACTCCTCGACAATATAGTGTCTATCCATGTACCTGGCGCTGGTGGGGGTACCACAGTCTGAGCATCACCATCCACATTCTCATATTCTTCCAAGGGCAGTGTACTGGTCGAACTCTGAAATTCACTCTGAGGCGGGACAGCTGAGAAAGAAAACATTCTTAAAATTAGCATTGCCGTCTGTGGCCGCAGAAACCAGTAACCTGAGTTACTGACTGTACGTCTACTGATCCAATTCCCTCACACTGTCACTCAGTAACCCCGCTCATCCAGCACCCTGTGTTACTGACTGTATCTGTACTGATGTTAATCCAGCTCCCTCACACTGATGTCTGCGCCTCCCTCTCTCCCTCGCCGGCCTCTCCTTACCCAGTCGGTTTGACTCTGTTTGTGCATTATTTCCAGTGTTTGTATTCTCGTACCACTCGCAGGATGAGGTGCTGGAGCTGTCTGTTGATTTCTTGTAGGAAGGATGCTGCTTCCAGCCTGCAAAAGGAACAAATCCATTTGGGAAAGAGACAGGATCATTACGGTTAACACTAATTGCCTGTTCCGCAATGTTGGCCTCAGTCTTTCACAGGAGTGTTGTTTGAAGTTTATTTATTAGTCTCGCAGTTAGGCTTACATTCACACTGCAATAAAGTTACTGTGAAAATCCCCCAGTCATCACACTCCCGTTTAGCACCTGTTTGGGTACACTGAGAGAGAATTTACCATGGTTAATGCACCTAACCGGCACGTCTGTGGGAGGAAACTGGAGCATCCAGTGGAAACGTACATAGACATCGGGAGAAGTGCAAACTCCGCACAGACAGCGACCCAAATTGGGACCTGTCAGCTATGACTCTCACCAACTTTTACAGATGCACCACAGAAAGTATTCTTTCTGGTTGTACCACGGCTCGGTATGGCTCCTGCTCGGCCCAAGACTGCAAGAGCCTACAAAAGGACATGAATGTAGCCCAATCCATCATGCAAACCAGCCTCCCATCCATTAACTCTGTCTACACTTCCTGCTGCCTCGTCAAAGCAGCAGGGAGGAAGCTGCTCTTCAGTCAGTTGGTAACCTCAAACTTTTGTATCTTTTTCTCCCCAGCATAATTAAGGACCCCATGCACCCCCAACATTCTCGCTTCCACCTTCTTCTGTCAGGACAAAGAGAAGTCTGAGGTCACATACCAACTGACTCAAGATCAGCTTCTTCCCTGCTGCCATCAGACTTTTGAATGGACCTATCTTGCATTAAGTTGATCTTTCTCGACACCCTAGCTATGACTGTAACACTACATTCTGCACTGTCTTGTTTCTTTCTCTATGAATGGTCCTGTACAGCATGCAAGAAACAATTACTTTCACTGTATACTAATACATGTGACAGAAACAAATCAAATGAAATTTGTCGCTGTGAGGCAGCGGTGCTAACCATTGTGCCACCGTTCCCACACACACACACACACACTCACACACTCACACACCCCCGATCCCCGCACCCCCCGACTGGGGTTATTCTATATAAGGGCACATTGAACCTCCAGTTCTGACAATGGGCTGACGACTGAGGCTCTGTCCCTCTTCTCCCTATCTCTGAGCACCATCACAATCATTTCCATCCAGTATCTATCCCAGGATTTCAGGCCTGACAATTTGTCTATAAATTCCTTAAATTAAAAATAAAAATTCAGACCCTTTGTTTTGACTTTACCACTAGGCTATTTGACTAAAAGATGTAGAGAGTGAGGTCGTGGAGGAATGTGACAGCAAGAAGAGAGATGAAAATGGAGATGTTGTCAGGCTGAGAGCTGAGAGTAGGCCTGGGAAGCCCAGGGGGGGTGATGAGAACACTCATTCCCTCCTCATCAGCAGCTTATGGCGATACTGTGCCAATAAGAAAGGTACTTCTGCAGGATCTGTGGTAGCAGTTCTCGGTGCCATCCTGCCCACCTCAGGCATCCTGGTTTGTTGTTGCAGCAGCATAGTTCCTTCCGGTGGCTAGATTGTTAGTTTCCATCTGAATTAATGTTGTTCTGCTTTTTAGAATCATAGATTTAGAGAATCACAACAGTGCAGAAAGAGGTCATTTGCTCCAAGTTTGCACCAAGAACAATCCCACCCAGGTCCAATCCCAGGTCCCATAATCTAATGTATTTAACCTCCTAATCCCCTTGAAGATAAGGGGACAATTTAGCATGGCCAATCCCCTTAAACCTATACATCTTTGGATACTGAAGGGCAATTTAGCGTGGCCAATCCATTTAACTTGCACATCTTTGGACACTAAGGGACAATTTAGCATGGCCAATCACCTAACCTGCACATCTTTGTAGTGTTTCCCCCTGGGATTTTACAGAGTGGGGCTTGATTGGGATGATTGGCAGTATGTCACAGGGTAGCTGGGATTTTTTTCACAGGATATTCAAGTTGAGATGCTGTTTCTGAGTTGAGAGAGAGCAGTACCCCACCCTCCCCCGTGAAGTTGAAGACTGGAATCTGCCGGGAGATCAGTCTCTGTTTTGGAGATTCTGCTGTCTGAAATTGCAGAGGGAGAGCTATCTTTTCCTATCACTGGGTCCCGGAGACTGAGAGCTGCCAGAGGTGAGGTTCACTGCTCTTTAATTTTCCTGCTTTGAGGATGTATCCTTTTCTGAAAACTGCAGACTCCAATACGATTTTCAAGCTTGCTAACGACACCACCATAGTGGATCGGATCTCAAACAATGACAGAGGACAGGAATGGGATAGAGAATCTGGTGAACTGGTGAAGCAACAATAAGCTCTCCCTCAATGTTAATAAAACAAAGGAAACAGTCATTGATTTCAGGAAGTGTAAAGGAGATCATGCCCCTGTCTACATCAATGGGGATGAAGTAGAAAAGGTTGAGAACTTCAAGTTTTTAGGTGTCGAGATCACCAACAACCTGTCCTGGTCCTTCTATGCCGACACTATAGTGAAGAATGTCCACCAATGCTTCTAAGAAAATTTGGCATAACAGTTACGACTCTCATTAATTTTCACAGATGCACCACAGAAAGTATTCTTTCTGGCTATATCACAGCTTGGTATGGCTCCTGCTCTGAGAAATTGCAAAGAGTTGTGAATGTAGCCCAATCCATTATGTAAACCAGCCTCCCATTGTCTGTGTCTACACTTCCCACTGCCTCGGCAAAACAGCCAACATAACCAAGGACCCCACGCACCCCGGACATTCTCTCTTCCACCTTATTCCACCTTCTTCCATAGAGAAAAAGATACAAGTCTGAGATCACGTATCAACAGACTCAAGAAAGCTTCTTCCCTGCTGCTGTCACTTTTGAGTGGACCTACCTTGCACTAAGTTGATCTTTCTCTATACCTTAGCTATGATTGTAATACTACATTCTGCACTGTCTTCTTTCCTTCTCTATGAATGGTATGATTTGTCTATTGCAAGAAACAATGCTTTTTATTGTATCCCAATCCATGTGACAATAATAAATCAAATCAAAGAAGTCAGGACTTTTGTTCAGAAGTGACAGAAGCCAGACGTTGGTTGTAGAGAGTTGTTTTTCAAACTGGAGAACTGTGACCAGCGGTGTGCCTCAGGGATCAGTGCTGGTCCATTGTTATTTGTCATTTATATTAATGATTTGGTTGAGAATATAACAGGCATCATTAGTAAGTTTGTAAGATTGGTGGCATAGTGGACAGTGAAGAAAGTTATCTCCAATTGCGGAATCTTGATCAATTGGGGCTGATGAATGTTAGATGGAGTTTAATTTAGACAAATGCGAGGTGATGCATTTTGGTAGATTAAACCAGGGCAGGACTTACTCAGTTAATGACAGGACGTTCGGAAGAGTTACAAAACAAAGAGATCTAGAGGTACATGTTCATAGCTCCTTGAAAGTGGAATCACAGGTGGACAGAGTTTTGAAGAAGGCATTCAACATACTTGGTTTCATTAGTCAGAACATTCAATGCAGGAGTTGGGATTTCTTGTTGAAGTTGTACAAGACATCGGTAAGATCACACTTGTTCAGTTCTGGTCACCCTATTGTAGGAAGGATGTTATTAAACTAAAAAGAACAGAGAAAAGATTTTCCAGGATGATACCAGGACTTGATGGTTTGAGTTATAAGGAGAGGCCTGATAGACGGGAACCTTTTTGTCTGGATACAGAAGGCTGCGAGTTAATCTTATAGAGATTTATAAAATAATGAGGGGCACAAATCACCTAAATATCAATACTTTTTTCCCAAAGATAGGGGAGTCTAAAACTAGAGGGTATAGGTTTAAGGTGAGAAGGGAGAGATACAGAAATGTCCAGAAGGGCAATTTTTTCATACAGAGGGTGGTGAGAGTCTGGAACAAGCTACCAGAGGTAATAGTAGAGGCAGGTACAATTTAGTCCTTTAAAAAGCGTTTAGACAGTTACATGGGTAAGATGGTATAGAGGGATAGGGGCCAAATGTAGGCAATTGGGACTAGCTAAAGGGCGGCATGGTCAAGTTGGGCCGAAGGGCCTGTTTCCATGCTGTAAACCTCTACCATTCTATGACTCTGATTCTAAAGAAAAGTGTATGTTTGTGGATATTACTGTAAATTGGAACAACAGTGATAGCTTGCTGTTAAGCATGATACTTTGTGATGTTTAAGTTTTTCAACTGGAAAAATTTATGCTAATTCTTTTTGTTATATTTTGTGTTCTTAAATAAATTTTGATAAAAGCTCCCTAGTGGGTCACTTGACTCTTTGGGTCTAGGCTAACTTTATAAACACCTTGAGAGTGTCTGGCTGGGCATTAACACGGTAAGAATGAACATAAGCGTGTATTGGTCGATGTGTGTGAGGACGTGACACAACAGACAGCTTTCTCTCACACGTGCCACACTACATCAGAGGAAGGCAGGACACTCACATTGAGATTTGCGTTTCGATGGCTTCCGTCCATCAGCTGAACTCACAACCCTGGCTCCTCCCTCATCGGAAGAGCTGCCGTCATCCTTTGATCTCTGATAGGGTAGGTCCGACCTTTGACCTACAGCGATGGAAACAGTGCAGAGGTATGAGGTTTACATTAACACTTCACCACAGAACAGCCCTGAACACAGACACAGGCCATTTGGCCCATCCAGCAACCTTCCATATCAACTTGTATGAACACACAGCAAGACATTTACACCCATTGCCCTCAGCTCGTGTTGACCCCCCCAATGCCCTCAGCTCGTGTTGACCCCTCCATTGCCCTCAGCTCGTGTTGACTCCCCTCAATGCCCTCAGCTCGTGTTGACCCCCTCCATGCCCTCAGCTCGTGTTGACCCCCCCAATGCCCTCAGCTCGTGTACCCCTCCATTGCCCTCAGCTCGTGTTGACTCCCCTCAATGCCCTCAGCTCGCCCCCCCATGCCCTCAGCTCGTGTTGACCCCCCCATTGCCCTCAGCTCGTGTTGACTCCCCCTCAATGCCCTCAGCTCGTGTTGACCCCCCAATGCCCTCAGCTCGTGTTGACCCCCCAAATGCCCTCAGCTCGTGTTGAACCCCCCACTGCCCTCAGCTCGTGTTGACCCCCCCAATGCCCTCAGCTCATGTTGACCCCCCCCATTGCCCTCAGCTTGTGTGACTCCCCTCAATGCCCTCAGCTCGTGTTGACCCCCCCATTGCCTCAGCTCGTGTTGACCCCCCCAAATGCCCTCAGCTTCGTGTTGACCCCCTCATGCCCTCAGCTCGTGTTGACCCCCCCAATGCCCTCAACCCCCCATGCCCTCAGCCGTGTGACCCCCCATCCTCAGCGTGTTACCCCCCAACCTCCTCGTGTTGACCCCCCATGCCTCGCTTGTGCCCCCCCAGCTCGTGTTGACCCCCCAATGCCCTCAGCTCGTGTTGACCCCCCCATGCCCTCAGCTTGTGTTGACCCCCCAACCCTCAGCCGGACCCGCCCTCAGTGTTACCCCAAATGCCCTCAGCTCGTGTTGACCCCAAACCCCATTGCCCTCAGCTCGTGTTGACCCCCCCATTGCCTTCAGCTTGTGTTGACCCCCACTCACTGTCCTCAGCTTGTGTTGACTCCCTACCTGTACTTGGTCTCTTTCAGTCAGATTTCCACAGACGTCCTCCCCTTTCCTCCTGATCTTTGGTGGTTCCCTCACATTTAACCCCTGACCTGCCAGCCTGTCCTCTATCGACACATTCTGGGCACAGTCAGGGAGGTCTCAATGAAGCCTGTACTCCTGGCTGAAGCCTACCTTTGTCATTTGCCGTGATCTGAAACTCTGGTAATGTCATATGGATGTTTCCCTGAGGAAGCCTCCTTTCCGACTGATTGCGGATGGTATCTGGAGATGGTCAGAAAAAAGAGCAGCAGATGTGAGTGAGGAAATCCCTAGTGTTTCTGCAGCAACTGTATGATTGGCCACCTCACTCTAAGAGGAGGCTAAATAGGGGAGTGGAGCCTATGAAGGGGTAACGTGTATGTGAACCTTTGGCGGTGTCTCAGTTATAACAGAAATAACAGCCCTCGTGTCAAGAAATTGGAGTCTTACTGAATAGCTGAGATGGCTTATCTGGATAAGTTCGCAAGAATATCAGATCTCACGAGGCATATTGCGTGAGAGGAGAGAAGGCTAATATTTCTCTGAAAGTAAAAGAAAGGCCTGGACACCCAGTTGTTCCCCGATTCGTTCCCCAGGGCAGTGGGAGTCGGCAAACCCAGTTCAAACTGAAGCGAATGCTTGGCAGTTAACTGTTCCCTGATACTTCCTCCATGGCAGCACCTCCACCAGCCAGAGTCCACTTGCCTAATAATTGTGTCGTGTGGCACAAACTTCTGCTTGCTTTAAGATTTGCCTTCCAAGTGGATATATTCTGATGAGTATAAGGTGAAAAATATGACGGGTTGTGTTTTTCCCAAAGAATTTGTTGCTGGCCCATTTGGAATATTGTGAGCAGTTTTGGGCCCCCTCTCTAAGGAAGGATGTGCTGGCATTGGAGGTGGGGGGGGGGGGGGCAGAGGAAGTTCACAAGAATAATCCCTGGAATGAAGGGTCTGTCATATGAGGAATGGTTGAGGACTCTGGGTCGGTACTTATTCGAGTTTAGAAGGATGAGGGGAGATCTTATTGAAACTTACAGAATACCGTGAGGGCTGGATAGAGTGGACGTGGAGAGGATGCTTCCAGTGAGAGAGACTAGAACCAGAGGGCACAACCTCACGCTAAAGGGACAATCCTTTAAAACAGAGAGAAGGGGGAATTTCTTCAGCCAGGGAGTGAGGAATCTGTGGGACTCTTTGCTGCAGAAGGCTTTGGAGGCCAGGTCATTGAGTGTCTTTAAGACAGAGGATAGATAGGTTCTTAATTAATAAGAAGATCAGGGGAAAAGGCAGGAGAATGGGAATGAGAAAACTACTGATTGAATGGTGGAGCAGATTCGATGGGCTGAGTGGCCTACTTCTGTTCCTGTACCTTATTGACCAAAGAGCAGACGGTAGTGAGTTGCGTTCTTGAGTTGCAGCAGGATACAATCTGGCTCATACTGGGCAGTGCTGCCAGGATATAGATCCTGGATTGACACAGCGACAGTGCAAGATGGAAGATTTGAATGTGTGGATTGGAGGGAAAGCTCTCAGGAAAATCTGCTGCTCTTGTCTTTTTCTATTCACTTGTGAGATACGGGTGTCGCTGGCTGGTTAGCATTTACTAGCCAGCCAGCTAGAGGTGGCTAGAGGTGGATGGGGGTAAGGCGGTTGATGTGGTATATATGGACTTTAGTAAGACGTTCGATAAGGTGGCCCATGGAAGACTTCTGCAGAAAATGCAGATGTATGGGATAGAGGGTGATTTAGCTAATTGGGTTAGGAATTGGCTAGCAGATAGAAGACAGAGGATGGTGGTTGATGGGAGATATTCATTGTGGAGTTCGGTGACAAGTGGTGTACCTCAGGGGTCTGTTTTGGGGCCCCTGCTGTTTGTAATTTTTATAAATGATCTGGATGAGGGTATTGAAGATGGATTAGTAAATTTGCAGATGACACTAAAGTCGGTGGAGTGGTAGATAGTGAAGAGGAGTGTTATAGTTTGCAGAGAGACTTGGACAAGTTGCAGAGCTGGGCTGAGAGGTGGCAAATGGAGTTTAATGTGGAAAAGTGAGGTAATGCACTTTGGCAGGAATAATAAATGTGTAGAGTACAGGGCTAATGGTAGGATTCTTAATAGTGTTGATGAACAGAGGGATCTTGGTGTGTATGTGCATAGATCCCTGAAAGTAGTCAGTCAAGTCGAGAAGGTTGTTAAGAAGGCATATGGAGTCTTAGCTTTTATTGGTAGGGGGATTGAATTTCGGAGCCGCAACGTCATGTTGCAACTGTATAAAACTCTAGTGCAACCGCACTTGGAGTATTGTGTGCAGTTCTGTTCCCCACATTATAAGAAAGATGTGGAGGCATTGGAGAGGGTACAGAGGAGGTTTACCAGGCTGTTGCCTGGTATGGAGGGCAGGTCTTATGAAGAGAGGCTGAGGGATTTGAGGTTGTTTTCGTTAGAAAGGAGGCGGCTAAGAGGGGACCTAATCGAAACATATAAGATGATTAGAGGTTTAGATAGGGTGGACAGTGATATCCTTTTTCCTAGGATGGAGAAAGCTAGCAGGAGGGGACACAGCTTTAAATTAAGGGGTGATAGTTATAGGACGGATATCAGAGGTAGGTGCTTTACCCAGAGGGTGGTTAGGGAGTGGAATGCCCTGCCTGCGGCAGTTGTAGATGCGCCAAGTTTGGTGGCGTTTAAGAGGTTAGTTGATAAGTTTATGGAAGATAAGGGAATGGTTTAGTTTGGAGGGTCATTGCTTTTTTCATAATTGGTCGGCGCAACATCGAAGGCCGAAGGGCCTGTTCTGCGCTGTGATGTTCTATGTTCTACTGTCCATCCCGAGTTGCCCGACAGCAGCTGAAAGTCACCTACATTACTGTGGCTCTGGAATCACATGTAGGCCAGACCGGGGTAAGGATAGCAGATTTCCTTCCCTGGAATCATAGAAACCCAACAGAACATTCTCAACTAGGCTCTATCCCCATAATTCCACACATGTACCCCATTAATCCCTTCAATTTACGCATCTGGGACATTATGGCTCAATTTAGCGTGACCAATCAATTTAACCCGCACAGTTTTTGGTCAGTGAGAGGAAACCCATGCAAACATGGGAAAAATATGCAAACTCCACACAGACTGTCACTCGAGGCCAGAGTCAAACCCGGGTGCCTAGCACTGTGAAGCAGCAGTGCTAATCACGGTGATAGGTTTTTAACTAACGTCTAACAGTGCAACACTCCCTCATCACCGACCCTCTGACAGTGCAACACTCCCTCAGCACTGACCCTCTGACAGTGCAACACTCCCTCAGCACTGACCCTCTGACAGTGCAACACTCCCTCAGCACTGACCTTCTGACAGTGTGGCACTCCCTCAGCACTGACCCTCTGACAGTGCAGCATGACCCCCCCACTGACCCTCTGACAGTGCAGCACTCCCTCAGCACTGACCCTCTGACAGTGCAGCACTCCCTCAGCACTGACCCTCTGACAGTGCAGCACTCCCTCAGCACTGACCCTCTGACAGTGCAGCATTCCCTCAGCACTGACCCTCTGACAGTGCGGCGCTCCCTCAGCACTGACCCTCTGACAGTGCGGCGCTCCCTCAGCACTGACCCTCTGACAGTGCGGCCCTCCCTCAGCACTGACCCTCTGACAGTGCGGCCCTCCCTCAGCACTGACCCTCTGACAGTGCGGCACTCCCTCAGCACTGACCCTCTGACAGTGCGGCACTCCCTCAGCACTGACCCTCTGACAGTGCGGCACTCCCTCAGAATTGACCTTCTGAAAGGCAGCTAGCGAAGCTTACATTTCACAAATAAAAATGCTGGATGCACAAGGGAGTGAAAGGTTATCAGGAGTTGACAGGAATGTGGGATTGGGGTTACGATCATATCAGCTGTGAATGGGGTAGTAGGCTGAAGGGGCCTACTGCCCCATTCACAGCTGTTGGTCTGTTCCTGTCATCGATCATTGGACCTGTCTCACTCAATACCCGATGCTTACACTTAAAAGTGGAGAAGTTGACAGCGCGATTGGGAGCGAAGGAGTCGTAATCTTCATAATCATCGCCCAAGGAATCCGAGTCATCCGCGGCGACATGGGGAGCTGCAACACAAACCGGGAGTAAATCAGATACCATAGAACCAAACAGTCTACAGCAGGAAGGAATCTGCACCCACCACAATCCCACCAGGACTTAATCTCATAACCCCATACATTTAGCCCACATAACCCCTCGGTAACTGACAGGCAATTTAGCATGGCCAGAGGGTCAGTACTGAGGGAGTGCCGCACTGTCAGAGGGTCAGTGCTGAGGGAGTGCCGCACTGTCAGGGGGTCAGTGCTGTGGGAGTGCCGCACTGTCAGAGGTCAGTGCTAAGGGTAGTGCCGCACTGTCAGAGGGTCAGTGCTGAGGGAAGTGCCGCACTGTCAGATGTCATGCTAAGGGAGTGCCGCACTGTCACGAGGGTCAGTGCTGAGGGAGAGTGCCGCACTGTCAGAGGGTCAGTGCTGAGGAGTGCTGCACTGTCAGAGGGTCAGTGCTAAGGGAGTGCCGCATGTCAGAGTGTCAGTGCTGAGGGGGTAAGTGCCGCACTGTGAGAGGGTCAGTGCTGAGGGAATGCCACACTGTCAGAGGGTCAGTACTGAGGGGGTGCTGCACTGTGACGAGGTCAGGCTGAGGGACTGCTGCACTGTCACAGGGTCAGTGCTGAGGGAGTGCCGCACTGTCAGAGGGTCAGTAGTGAGAGAATGTTGCACTGTTAGAGGGTCAGTGTGAGTGAAAAAATAAAGGCTCCTACCCGCGGTTTCTTCCTTGCTGAGGGGGCAGTGCCTCCCAAGGTATTGGGTACATACCATTCTGTTCAGGGGGCTTGGTGTTGTTGGTGTTTGGGGTGATGGACATCTCTCTGTACTCATTCGTGGTGACGGCTGTGTTGTTCTGGCTCGGCTGGCTCAGTCGCATCACTGTAATCAGAGAACGAGCAGTTCAGAATTCCCATATGCCCATCAACCATCATCTTCACTGTGACTCTAACCAACTTCTACAGATAGAGAGCATTCTTTCTTGTTATAATACAGCTTGGAGTCCCGCACTGTCAGAGGGTCAGTGCTGAGGGAGTGCCGCACTGTCAGAGGGTCAGTGCTGAGGGAGTGCCGCACTGTCAGAGGGTCAGTGCTGAGGGAGTGCCGCACTGTCAGAGGGTCAGTGCTGAGGGAGTGCCGCACTGTCAGAGTGTCAGTGCTGAGGGAGTGCCGCACTGTCAGAGGGTCAGTGCTGAGGGAATGCCACACTGTCAGAGGGTCAGTACTGAGGGGGTGCTGCACTGTGACAGAGTCAGCGCTGAGGGACTGCTGCACTGTCACAGGGTCAGTGCTGAGGGAGTGCCGCACTGTCAGAGGGTCAGTAGTGAGAGAATGTTGCACTGTTAGAGGGTCAGTATGAGTGAAAAAATAAAGGCTCCTACCCGCGGTTTCTTCCTTGCTGAGGGGGCAGTGCCTCCCAAGGTATTGGGTACATACCATTCTGTTCAGGGGGCTTGGTGTTGTTGGTGTTTGGGGTGATGGACATCTCTCTGTACTCATTCGTGGTGACGGCTGTGTTGTTCTGGCTCGGCTGGCTCAGTCGCATCACTGTAATCAGAGAACGAGCAGTTCAGAATTCCCATATGCCCATCAACCATCATCTTCACTGTGACTCTAACCAACTTCTACAGATAGAGAGCATTCTTTCTTGTTATAATACAGCTTGGAGTCCCGCACTGTCAGAGGGTCAGTGCTGAGGGAGTCCCGCACTGTCAGAGGGTCAGTGCTGAGGGAGTCCCGCACTGTCAGAGGGTCAGTGCTGAGGGAGTCCCGCACTGTCAGAGGGTCAGTGCTGAGGGAGTCCTGCACTGTCAGAGGGTCAGTGCTGAGGGAGTCCAGCACTGTCAGAGGGTCAGTGCTGAGGGAGTCCCGCACTGTCAGAGGGTCAGTGCTGAGGGAGTGCTGCGCTGTCAGAGGGTCAGTGCTGAGGGAGTGCTGCGCTGTCAGAGGGTCAGTGCTGAGGAATGCCGCACTGTCAGAGGGTCACAACCACCGAGGGTCCACGCGCTGTCAAGGGTCAGTGCTGAGGAGTGCCGCACTGTCAGAGGGTCAGTGCTGAGGGAGTGCCGCACTGTCAGAGGGTCAGTGCTGAGGGAGTGCCGCACTGTCAGAGGGTCAGTGCTGAGGGAGTGCCGCACTGTCAGAGGGTCAGTGCTGAGGGAGTGCCGCACTGTCAGAGGGTCAATGCAGAGGGAGTCCCGCACTGTCAGAGGGTCAGTGCTGAGGGAGTGCTGCTCTATCAGACAGTTAGTTTTGTGGATGTGTCACACACCGTTCACATCTGTTCCTCTATCTCCCTCTGGCAGTTGGGTAACCTATAGTTAAACCCAACATTGTGACTGCATCCTTCCTATTCCTGAGCTCTATCCATATTGTCTCACTGTACGGTCCCTTCAAGATATCCTCCCAGAGTACAGCTGTGATATTCTTTTTAACCAGTACTATAACTCCCCCCCCCCCATTTTACATCCTATTCAATCCTGCATGAAACATCTGTATCCTGGAACATTAACCTTCCAATCCTGTCCTTCCCTGAACCAAGAAGGCTGCGTCTCTGTCCCTCTCTCTCTCTCTTTCTCTCTCTCTTTCTCTCCAGAGGCATGCTGAGCATTACAGAGCTTCAGACAATTGATCCAGCATCCAAAGGACCAATTCATAGCAGGGTTAAAAATCCAGCATCACGAGGCAATACTTGTTTCTGTGCTGAGTCTGAAGAGAGGTGGGTGTTTGTAAAATGGTGTTTGACTTGGAACAACAGGGATAGCTAGCTGGTAGGATTTACACTGTGTTTGACTCTTGCAATTGATGAAAGTATTCCAATTCTTTTTGTTGTGTTTTAACTGTGTTCTTAAATCAACATTGTTTTCGTAAAAGCTCCCTCATGGGTCACTTGAATCAGATGTAGAGTAAACTATGTCATGCTCACTCTGATGACAAAATCAAATGTAAACCCCCAGGCTCCAGGCTAACTTCATAAAAACCTTGGAGTTTCCAACCTGGTTCTTAACATGAGGTTTTGTCCCAGAGAAAGCAATGAAAAAAACTATGCCCCGTGACCAAACCTCCATCCCTTTCCCGCAAATCCCTCTTTTGCAGGGTGAATGCAGTTTACATGGAGTATATATAAAATCGCCACGTCACCAGCCCAACACAGCGGCACAGTGATTACCACTGCTGCCTCACAGTGCCAGGGACCCGGGTTCAATTCCCCAGCCTTGAGTCACTGTCAGTGTGGAGTTTGCACATTCTCCCCATGTCTCCATGGATTTCCTTCAGGTGTTCTGGCTTCCTCCCACAGTATGAAAGATTTGCAGGTTAGGTTGATTAGCCATGCTAAATTGACCCTAGTGTCAGGGGATTGGCAGGGTAAATATGTGGGGTTGAAGGATAGGGCCTGGGTGGGGTGGCGGTTTGTAGGGACTCAATGGGCCAAATACCCTCCTTCTGCACTGTGGAGGTTCTATGAAGATTCTACATGCAGTATGTATAAATAAGCCACATCACCAGCTCGACTGATTTTCTTAAATTGGTGGCCAGCGCACTCAGGAGTGTTCAGTGAGCACTGTCCCATCGTGTAATCATGCCCAGTAGCAGCCAGTTTTCTTTGGGTCTTGCAGATGTGGGCTAGTTATGGACAGGCCTGTACTCTGTCTAACATTGACCACACTATTGGAATTGCAGCATTCACGGTGCATGATAACGCAGGGGGGCCAAGGGAATGATCGACAGACTGATACCCATTCTCCTCCGCATCTTGAAGTGGTTGACCGCAAAGAGGACGCCCACAATGATCAGGCAGAGGACCAGCAGGCCAATGATCAGGAGCAGGAATTCTTCCTGGGGTCGTCCATTCCTTTCCACTAGTACTGGAGCTGGTAGGAGGTTGGAAGAGAGAAAATGAGAGAGAGGAAGTCATTCGCAAGCCATCTCTTTGGGTAGCATCCCTACCTTGTGTAAACCCTCTCCCCACACCTACAGGCCCTGCCCCTTCCGCTGAACCCAGAAGCACCCCGACTCCTACATCAACTGACCCAAAACATCTTCCCTGATGATAGGATATTCAACTGCAGAGGCTGCACTGCCCAATTCTGCCCACACCTGCACATATTTCAGTAAGTATGGGGGGGGAAGGTGAGGGGAAGTGGGGTGCAAGACAGAAATATGGGGCGGGAACCCTGACTAATATCCTCTCTCTCTCTAACTCGGTCCCAGGGATCACTGGACAGTGATCAGGAGCAGGAATCCTGGCTGATTTCCCCTCTCTCTCTAACCCAGGGATCACTGGACAGTGATCAGGAGCAGGAACCCTGGCTGATTTCCCCTCTCTCTCTAACCCAGGGATCACTGGACAGTGATCAGGAGCAGGAACCCTGGCTGATTTCCCCTCTCTCTCTAACCCAGGGATCACTGGACAGTGATCAGGAGCAGGAACCCTGGCTGATTTCCTCTCTCTCTCTAACCCAGGGATCACTGGACAGTGATCAGGAGCAGGAACCCTGGCTGATTTCCCCTCTCTCTCTAACCCAGGGATCACTGGACAGTGATCAGGAGCAGGAACCCTGGCTGATTTCCCCTCTCTCTCTAACCCAGGGATCACTGGACAGTGATCAGGAGCAGGAACCCTGGCTGATTTCCTCTCTCTCTCTCTAACCCAGGGATCACTGGACAGTGATCAGGAGCAGGAACCCTGGCTGATTTCCCCTCTCTCTCTAACCCAGGGATCACTGGACAGTGATCAGGAGCAGGAACCCTGGCTGATTTCCCCTCTCTCTCTAACCCAGGGATCACTGGACAGTGATCAGGAGCAGGAACCCTGGCTGATTTCCCCTCTCTCTCTAACCCAGGGATCACTGGACAGTGATCAGGAGCAGGAACCCTGGCTGATTTCCCCTCTCTCTCTAACCCAGGGATCACTGGACAGTGATCAGGAGCAGGAACCCTGGCTGATTTCCCCTCTCTCTCTAACCCAGGGATCACTGGACAGTGATCAGGAGCAGGAACCCTGGCTGATTTCCCCCTCTCTCTCTCTAACCCAGGGATCACTGGACAGTGATCAGGAGCAGGAACCCTGGCTGATTTCCCTCTCTCTCTCTAACCCAGGGATCACTGGACAGTGATCAGGAGCAGGAACCCTGGCTGATTTCCCCTCTCTCTCTAACCCAGGGATCACTGGACAGTGATCAGGAGCAGGAACCCTGGCTGATTTCCCCTCTCTCTCTAACCCAGGGATCACTGGACAGTGATCAGGAGCAGGAACCCTGGCTGATTTCCTCTCTCTCTCTAACCCAGGGATCACTGGACAGTGATCAGGAGCAGGAACCCTGGCTGATTTCCTCTCTCTCTCTAACCCAGGGATCACTGGACAGTGATCAGGAGCAGGAACCCTGGCTGATTTCCCCTCTCTCTCTCTAACCCAGGGATCACTGGACAGTGATCAGGAGCAGGAACCCTGGCTGATTTCCCCTCTCTCTCTAACCCAGGGATCACTGGACAGTGATCAGGAGCAGGAACCCTGGCTGATTTCCTCTCTCTCTCTAACCCAGGGATCACTGGACAGTGATCAGGAGCAGGAACCCTGGCTGATTTCCCCCTCTCTCTCTCTAACCCAGGGATCACTGGACAGTGATCAGGAGCAGGAACCCTGGCTGATTTCCTCTCTCTCTCTAACCCAGGGATCACTGGACAGTGATCAGGAGCAGGAACCCTGGCTGATTTCCCTTCTCTCTAACCCAGGGATCACTGGACAGTGATCAGGAGCAGGAACCCTGGCTGATTTCCTCTCTCTCTCTCTAACCCAGGGATCACTGGACAGTGATCAGGAGCAGGAACCCTGGCTGATTTCCCCCTCTCTCTCTTAACCCAGGGATCACTGGACAGTGATCAGGAGCAGGAACCCTGGCTGATTTCCCCTCTCTCTCTCTAACCCAGGGATCACTGGACAGTGATCAGGAGCAGGAACCCTGCTGATTTCCTCTCTCTCTCTAACCCAGGGATCACTGGACAGTGATCAGGAGCAGGAACCCTGGCTGATTTCCCCTCTCTCTCTTAACCCAGGGATCACTGGACAGTGATCAGGAGCAGGAACCCTGGCTGATTTCCCCCTCTCTCTCTCTAACCCA
Organism: Sphyrna mokarran; assembly: GCA_024679065.1. Lineage (NCBI taxonomy): Eukaryota > Metazoa > Chordata > Chondrichthyes > Carcharhiniformes > Carcharhinidae > Sphyrna > Sphyrna mokarran. The sequence goes on along the minus strand of JAGIQG010000014.1, from coordinate 2,187,015 downwards.
GGGATCACTGGACAGTGATCAGGAGCAGGAACCCTGGCTGATTTCCCCTCTCTCTCTAACCCAGGGATCACTGGACAGTGATCAGGAGCAGGAACCCTGGCTGATTTCCTCTCTCTCTCTAACCCAGGGATCACTGGACAGTGATCAGGAGCAGGAACCCTGGCTGATTTCCCCTCTCTCTCTAACCCAGGGATCACTGGACAGTGATCAGGAGCAGGAACCCTGGCTGATTTCCCCTCTCTCTCTAACCCAGGGATCACTGGACAGTGATCAGGAGCAGGAACCCTGGCTGATTTCCCCTCTCTCTCTAACCCAGGGATCACTGGACAGTGATCAGGAGCAGGAACCCTGGCTGATTTCCCCTCTCTCTCTAACCCAGGGATCACTGGACAGTGATCAGGAGCAGGAACCCTGGCTGATTTCCCCTCTCTCTCTAACCCAGGGATCACTGGACAGTGATCAGGAGCAGGAACCCTGGCTGATTTCCCCTCTCTCTCTAACCCAGGGATCACTGGACAGTGATCAGGAGCAGGAACCCTGGCTGATTTCCCCTCTCTCTCTAACCCAGGGATCACTGGACAGTGATCAGGAGCAGGAACCTGGCTGATTTCCCCTCTCTCTCTAACCCAGGGATCACTGGCAGTGATCAGGAGCAGGAACCCTGGCTGATTTCCCCTCTCTCTCTAACCCAGGGATCACTGGACAGTGATCAGGAGCAGGAACCCTGGCTGATTTCCCCTCTCTCTCTCTAACCCAGGGATCACTGGACAGTGATCAGGAGCAGGAACCCTGGCTGATTTCCCCCTCTCTCTCTCTAACCCAGGGATCACTGGACAGTGATCAGGAGCAGGAACCCTGGCTGATTTCCCCTCTCTCTCTCTCTAACCCAGGGATCACTGGACAGTGATCAGGAGCAGGAACCCTGGCTGATTTCCTCTCTCTCTCTCTCTCTCTCTAACCCAGGGATCACTGGACAGTGATCAGGAGCAGAAACCCTGGCTGATTTCCTCTCTCCCTCTAACCCAGGGATCACTGGACAATGATCAGGAGCAGAAACCCTGGCTGATTTCCTCTCTCTCTCTCACTCTCTCTTGCCCAGGGATCACTGGACAGTGATCAGGAGCAGAAACCCTGGCTGATTTCCTCTCTCTCTCTAACCCAGGGATCACTGGACAGTGATCAGGAGCAGAAACCCTGGCTGATTCCCCCCGCTCTTACCCAGGGATCACTGTGCAGTGATCAAGAGCAGGAACCCTGGCCAATTTCCCCCGCTTTTACCCAGGGATTACTGGACAGTGATCAGGAGCAGGAGCCCTGGCTGATTTTCCCTCTATCTGACTGAATGATGATCAATGCAGTAGGAAGAGGTGTATTTGACCCAGTGCACACAGTGTTCCTAGCCCAGTGTTTGGAAACCTTCTCCAGCAAGGTCCCTTACACACTCTACCTGTTGTCATCCACGCATTGCTGACATTGAATGGAGATCTCGTCAAATAAATTGAGCCTGAAATACAATAAATAACCGTTAGTGAATATATATCCAACAAAGGGAAGGTCTGAGAGAAACCCATCAGTATACAGATATCTTCCCGAGAGAGAGAGGGGACTCAGAGAAACCAGTCAGTGTATAGAGAGAGGGGTCTGAGAGACACTAGTCAGTGTATAGATACCTCCCTGAGAGACAGGACTGAGAGACACTAGTCAGTGTACAGATATCTCCCTGAGAGACAGGGACTGAGAGACACCAGTCAGTGTACAGATATCTCCCTGAGAGACAGGGACTGAGAGACACCAGTCAGTGTACAGATATCTCCCTGAGAGACAGGACTGAGAGACACTAGTCAATGTATAGATATCTCCCTGAGAGATGGGGACTGAGAGACACCAGTCAGTGTACAGATATCTCCCTGAGAGATGGGGACTGAGAGACACCAGTCAGTACACAGATATCTCCCTGAGAGAGGGGATACTAAGAGATACCAGTCAGTGTACAGATACCTCCCTGAGAGACGGGGACTGAGACACACCAGTCAGTGTACAGATACCTCCCTGAGAGACGGGGACTGAGACACACCAGTCAGTGTACAGATATCACCAGTCAGTGTACAGATATCTCCCTGAGAGAGAGAGAGAAAGAGAGAGAGAGGATTGAGAGAGACCAGTCAGTGTACAGATATCTCCCTGAAAGAGACAGATGGGACTGATAGACACCAGTCAGTGTACAGATATCTCCCTGAGAGAGAGAGAGAGAGATGGGACTGAGAGACACCAGTCAGTATACAGGTATCACTCTGAGAGAGAGAGAGAGAGATGGGACTGAGAGACACCAGTCAGTATACAGGTATCACTCTGAGACAGAGAGAGAGAGATGGGACTGAGAGACACCAGTCAGTATACAGGTATCTCTTTGAGAGAGGAAGAGGACTGAGATAAACCAGTCGTGTACAAATATCTTCCTTGGGATGTCTTGTTGAAGTTGTACAAGCCATTAGTAAGGCCACCTTTGGAATACTGTGAACAATTCTGGTCACCCTATTATTGAAAGGATATTATTAAACTAGAAAGAACAGATTTACTAGGATGCTCCTGGGATTTGATGGTTTGAGTTATATGGAGAGGGAGGATAGACTGGGATCTTTTGTCTCTGGACTGTAGAAGGCTTAGGGGTGATCTTGTAGACGTCTATAAATTAATGAGAGGCATAGATAAGTAGAGAATTAATATTTTTTCCCAAAGGACACTTTTGTATCTCTTCCCTCTCACCTTGATCCTATGCACTCTAGTCTAGAGAGAGAGGAGAGATACAAAAGTGTACAGAGGGACAAATTTTTCACACAAAGAATGGTGAGTATCTGGAACAAGCTGCCATAATAGTAGAGGCGGATACAATTTTGTCTTTTAAAAAGCATTTAGATAGTTACATGGGTAAGATAGGTATAGAGGGATATGGGCCAAACTTGGGCAATTGGGATTAGCTTAGTGGTAAAAACAGTTTGGCATGGACAAGTTGGATCGACCTAATGACTTTAAAACCAATTCAACCTCTCCCTGAAAGAAAACCCCTGCATACTGGGGTTAATGATGTAAAGATGCCGGCGTTGGACTGGGGTGGTAAGAACTCAGTAAGAATTTAGCAACACCAATTTTCAATCCAACCGATTTATTTGATAGTAAATCTGCGAGCTTTCAACACTCTCTGTGTCTTCGTCAGGCAAATGCAGTGTTCTGCTATCAAATAAATCGGTTGGATTGAAAATTGGTGTTGCTAAATTCTTACTGAGTTCTTACTGGGGTTAATCCCAGTCAACCTTCTCTGGATTTTCCCTTAAATATGGAGCACAAAACTGTTCCCTCTCTTCCAACTGCCTTAGCAAGTGTGGGTGCAGAGGAGATCGGCCAGAATGGAAGCAGGAACTGAGGGAACATTGAGAGACTGGAGGAGCAGAGAAGGTTAAAAGGTGATTTCATTGAGGTGTTTAAAACTAAGAAGAGATTAGATCATGCAAACAAATTGAATTTCATTCCAACAGCAGGAGGGTCAACCCCTCCAGTGCCTTGCCCTCACTCCACTACAGTTTACCCCAGTGCCAGCAGTAATCCAGCATTTATTGCCCATCCCTAATTGCCCCTTGAGAAGGTGGTGGTTGAGCTGCCTTCTTGAACCTGTTGCAGTCCTTGAGGTGCAGGTACATCCACAGTGCTGTTAGGGAGGGAGTTCCAGGATTTTAACCCAGTAACAGTGAAGGAATAGCTGACATATTTCCAAGTGAGGATGATGAGTGGTTTGGAGGAGAACCTCCAGGTGGTGGTTTTTCTAGGTATCTGCTGCCATTGTCCTTCTAGATGGTAGGGGTTGTGGGTTTGACCAGAAATCTTGGTGTGTTCCTGCAGTGCATCTTGTAAATGATACACATGATTGTCCCTGAGAGTCGGTGGTGGAGAGAGTGAATGTTTGTGGAAGGGGTGCAATTCGAGCGAGGCTGCTTTGTCCTGGATGGTGTCGAGCTTCCTGAGTGTTGTTGGACTTGCACCCATCCAGGCAAGTGTATTCCATCACAATTCTGACTTGTGCCTTGTAGATGGGGAGTCAGGAGGTGAGTTACTCACCTCATTATTCCAGCCTCTGACCTGCTCTTGTAGCCATGATGTAGAGATGCCAGCGTTGGACTGGGGAAAACACAGTAAGAAGTCTGACAACACCAGGTTTAAGTCCAACCAATTTATTGCATAGTAAACTGTGTAAACTGAGTTTACTATCAAATAAATTGGTTGGACTTAAACCTGGTGTTGTCAGACTTCTTACTGCTCTTGTAGCCACAGGATTTATATGGCTGGATTCAATTCAGTTTCTGGTCAATGGTAACCCCCAGGATGTTGACAGTGGGAGAATCAGTGATGTTAACACCATTGAATGTCAAGGGACAATGGTTCAATTCTCTCTGGATGGTGCCTGGTATTTGTGTGGTGCCAATGTTAATGCCACTTGTCAGCCCAAACCTGAATATTGTCCAGCCTCGTTGCATTTGAACATGGACTACTTCATTATCTGAGGAGTCACGAATAATGCTGAACATTGTGCAATCATCAGCGAACATCCCCACTTCTGACCTCAGTGAGATTTACAGCATGGAAACAGGACCTTCGGTCCAACTTATTAATGCCGTCCTTTCTTTTAAAACCCATAAACTAATCTCAATTACTCGCATTTGGCCCATTTTCCTCTATACCCATTGTACCTATGTAACTATATAAATGTTTTTTAAAAGATAAAATTGTACCCGTCTTTACTATTATCTCTGGCAGCTTTTTCCAGACACTCACCACCCTCTGTATGAAAAAACTGCCCCTCTGGACACTTTTGTATCTCTCCCCTCTCATGTCCTATTATGACGGAGGGAAGGTCATTGATGAAGCAGCTGAAGATTGTTGGGTCTAGGATGCTATCCTGAGGATGTCTTGACGCTGAGATGACTGACCTCCAATTCCTACAACCATCTTCCTTTGTGCCAGTTGTGACTCCAGTCAGTGGAGAGATTCTCATTGACTCCAGTTTTACTGGGGTTGTGATACCACATCCAGTTAAATGGTGCCCCAATGTCAAAGGAAGTCACCCTATTTGGCAGTGGGGAGGTCGGCAGGAATGTGGGGCTGAAGTTCAAATCAGACCAGCCATGGTCTTATTGAATGGCGGAGCAGACTGGAGGGGCTGAGTTTGTATGCACGTTTGTACAATCCGTGAACTTGCAACTCCAATCCTCTCTCTGCTCCCGCACTCCTGTGGGGTGGCACAATGGTTAGCACTGCTGCCTCAGGGAACCAGTTTCAATTCCCGGTTTGGGTCACTGTCTGTGTGGAGATCGTACATTCTCCCCATATCTGCATGGGTTTCCTCCGGGTGCTCCAGTTTCGTAGAATCATAGGATCCCTACAGAGCAGAAGGAGGCCATTCTGCCCATCAAGTCTGCACCAACCACAATCCCACCTAGACCTTATTCCCACAACCTCACATATTTACCCTGTCAATCCCCCTGATATAAGGCTCAATTTATCACAGACAATCACCCTAATCAGCACATCTTTGGAGCGTGAGAGGAAACCGGAGCACCCAGAGGAAACCTGGGTTCCCTCCCACACAGTAAGAAATCTAACAACACCAGGTTCCCTCCCACACTCGAGAGATATGCTGTTTGGGTGCTAAATTCTCCCTCAGTGTATCCAAACAGGCACCAGAGTGTGGCGACTAGGTCACAGTCACTTCATTGCAGTGTTAATGTAAGCCGACTTGTGACAATAATAAATAAATAGTAAATAAACTTGCCCTTTCGGATTAATCCATATTCATATTCCCTCTTCTCATTCTCCCCACAGGTCTCTTCACTTGAGTTAGGCCTCTCTGCCCCCATCATCCTTTCTGGCAGTGAACCCCCCCATCCCCTGCTATCCCTCCACCCCCCCTCCTCATCCCCCCAGGCCCCTGGGTTTAAAGATATTTCCTCGAGTTCCTTCTCATCTTTCTACTAATCACTTTAAATCTATATTCCGCCTTTTACCCCACCCCACCTGCGCTGCTAAAATTCTTTTACCCTCCAATCTATCCAGCCCCACCGCCCCCTCACAATTTTGTAAGCCTCAATCAACTCTTCCCTCAGCCTCCTCCATTCTGGGGAGAATGACCCATCCTCTCCCATCTTTCCTCGTCGCTGCGACTTTCCCGTGGCAACATCCTTGTAAATTTCCCTGTGGACCCAGGACCGGTGCAGGGGAAATGTGACAGACTACCCCAAGGTCTCATGGTGGAAGGGACCACCCAAAGCCCACACAGGGCTTCAGTATACATTAAAAAATGCAGTGGTCCAAATACTCCAATACTGGGTATACTGCGCTTCAGGCCAAAAAACAGCTCTTTTCTGCTTTGGATTCCTTAAGCCAATTGCGTACCCATGCTGGCATTGCCCAAGAGTTTGAACTTTGCCTACCGCCTGGTAATTTGTCACCTGCCTATTCAAAGTCCATATACACACCATCCACCCTCTACCCTCATCGATCCTCTCTGTTACTTCACTAATGGAGATTTAATCTGGAATTGGAAGCATTCCCGAGGGCAGTTTTACCTGTGCAGACCACGCCAGCCGCGCGATCTGGCTCACACACCCCAGGTGGCAGTGGTTGGAGGCAGTCGACCGTCTCTATAGTGCCCGGTTGGCACATGTCAAGCCACGTGAGTTCGCCGGCCAGCTGGTAGGAGGTGTCGAGACTCGAGGCGTTGCCACAGCCCAGGTGCTGACAAACCCCGTGGGCGAAGGTCAGATTCCAGATGGTGTCACACACAGTGCCCCACATGCCGTGCTCGTGGACGCTGACCCGTCCTGAGCAGCGATTGGGGCCTCCCATCAATTGGATTTCCCGGTGCCCTGTGGAGAAATAAGAGGGGAAGAAGGGAAACATTTAATTTCCCCGTGCAGACATGTCACGGTCTCTGTCCTCTGTGAGATACACGATGCAACCAATGCAATCTTGGGGAGATATAATGATGTAGCAACAGTTAAGGCTTTAATGCCCCATAGCAACACCAAGACCCTGCCTAATAGCAACACCGAGACCCTGTCCCATAGTAACACCGAGACCCTGCCCCATAGTAACACTGGGACCCTGTCCCATAGCAACACCGAGACCCTGCCCCATAGCAACACTGAGACCCTGCCCCATAGTAACACCGAGACCCTGTCCCATAGCAACACCGAGACCTGTCCCATAGCAACACCGAGACCCTGTCCCACAGTAACACCGAGACCCTGTCCCACAGTAACACCGAGACCCTGTCCCATAGCAACAAAAACCAGACCCTGTCCCATAACAACACCGAGACCCTGTCCCATAGCAACACCGAGACCCTGTCCCATAGTAACACCGAGACCTGTCCCATAGCAACACCGAGACCCTGCCCCATAGTAACACCGAGACCCTGTCCCACAGTAACACCGAGACCCTGTCCCACAGCAACACCGAGACCCTGTCCCACAGCAACACCGAGACCCTGTCCCATAGTAACACCGAGACCCTGTCCCACAGCAACACCGAGACCCTGTCCCATAGTAACACCGAGACCCTGTCCCATAGTAACACCGAGACCCTGTCCCATAGTAACACCGAGACCCTGTCCCATAGCAACACCGAGACCCTGTCCCATAGTAACACCGAGACCCTGTCCCATAGTAACACCGAGACCCTGTCCCATAGTAACACCGAGACCCTGTCCCCATAGTAACACCGAGACCCTGCCCCATAGTAACACTGGGACCCTGCCCCATAGCAACACCGAGACCCTGCCCCATAGTAACACCGAACCCTGTCCCATAGCAACACCGAGACCTGTCCCCATAGCACACACGAGAACCCTGTCCCACAGTAACACCGAGAACCCTGTCCCACATTAACACCGAGACCCTGTCCCATAGCAACACCGAGACCCTGTCCCATAGCAACACCGAGACCCTGTCCCATAGCAACACTGAGACCCTGTCCCATAGCAACACCAAGACCTGTCCCATAGCAACACCGAGACCCTGTCCCATAGTAACACCGAGACCTGTCCCATAGCAACACCGAGACCCTGCCCCACAGTAACACCGAGACCCTGTCCCACAGTAACACCGAGACCCTGTCCCACAGTAACACCAATACCCTGTCCCATAGCAACACCGAGACCCTGTCCCACAGTAACACCGAGACCCTGTCCCACAGTAACACCGAGACCCTGTCCCACAGCAACACCGAGACCCTGTCCCATAGCAACACCGAGACCCTGTCCCATAGCAACACCGAGACCCTGTCCCATAGCAACACCGAGACCCTGTCCCAGAGCAACACCAAACCTGTCCCAGAGCAACACCGGACCCTGCCCCTAGTAACACCGAGACCTGTCCCACAGTAACACAATACCCTGTGCCACAGCAACACCGAGACCCTGTCCCATAGTAACACCGAGACCCTGTCCCATAGTAACACCGAGACCCTGTCCCATAGTAACACCGAGACCCTTCCCATAGTACACCGAGACCCTGTCCCATAGCAACACCGAGACCCTGTCCCATGCAACACCGAGCCCTGCCAAACAACAGACCCTTCCCATAGCAACACCGAGACCCTGTCCCATAGTAACACCGAGACCTGTCCCATAGCAACACCGAGACCCTGCCCCATAGTAACACCGAGACCCTGTCCCACAGTAACACCGATACCCTGTGCCACAGCAACACCGAGACCCTGTGCCACAGCAACACCGAGACCCTGTCCCATAGTAACACCGAGACCCTGTCCCACAGCAACACCGAGACCCTGTCCCATAGTAACACCGAGACCCTGTCCCATAGTAACACCGAGACCCTGTCCCATAGTAACACCGAGACCCTGTCCCATAGCAACACCGAGACCCTGTCCCATAGTAACACCGAGACCCTGTCCCATAGTAACACCGAGACCCTGTCCCATAGCAACACTGAGACCCTGTCCCATAGCAACACCGAGACCCTGTCCCATAGCAACACCGAGACCCTGTCCCATAGCAACACCAAGACCTGTCCCAGAGCAACACCGAGACCCTGCCCACTAGTAACACCGAGACCCTGTCCCCAGTAACACCCATACCCTGTGCCACAGCAACACCGAGACCCTGTCCCATAGTACACCGAGACCCTGTCCCCACAGTAACACCGAGACCCTGTCCCATAGCTAACACCGAGACCCTGTCCCATAGCAACACCGGACCCTGTCCCATAGCAACACCGAGACCCTGTCCCATAGCAACACCGAGACCTGTCCCATAGCAACACCGAGACCCTACCCCATAGTAACACCGAGACCCTGTCCCATAGTAACACTGAGTTCCTGTCCCATAACAACACCGAGACCCTGCCCCATAATAACACTGAGACCCTGTCCCATAGCAACACTGAGACCCTGTCCCATAGTAACACCGAGACCCTGTCCCATAGTAACACTGAGACCCTGTCCCATAGCAACACCGAGACCCTGTCCCATAGTAACACTGAGACCCTGTCCCATAGTAACACCGAGACCCTGTCCCATGGTAACACCGAGACCCTGTCCCATAGCAACATCAAGACCCTGCCCCATAGCAACACCAAGACCCTGTCCCATAGTAACACAAACCCTGACCCATAGCAACAAAACCCTACTCCATAGTAACATGAGCCCCTGCCCCATTCCACCATAGTGATGGAACCAATCCATGAAAACAGCATGGATCTCCTGTTCCCACATTGGGCCTGGGCCTAGGCACCAAGCACCCAACTCCTCAGCAAGAGATCCCATGTCCCACATCAATATAGGCCCAGTCTCCCCATAGCAACACAGGCCCATCCTCGCCATAGCAACACAGGACCATTCTCACCATAGCAACAGAAGCCCATTCTCTTCGTACCAACGCAGGTTCATTAGCCCCACAGCAATACAGTACTATTCTCTCTATAGCAATACAGGCCCATTCTCCTTATAGCAACACGGGGCCATTCTCCCCATAGCAACACGGGCCCATTCTCCCCATAGCAACACAGGCCCATTCTCCCCATAGCAACACAGGCCCATTCTCCCCATAGCAACACAGGCCCATTCTCCCCATAGCAACACGGGCCCATTCTTTCCACAGCAACAACACAGGCCTATTCTCCCCACAGCAACAAAGGCACATTCTCCCCACAGCAACAAAGGCACATTCTCCCCATGGGAACACAGGCCCATTCTCATCACAGCAATACAGGCCCATCCTTCCCAACATAGGCCCATTCTCTCCATAGCAACATAGGCCCGTTCTCTCCATAGCAACATAGGCCCATTCTCTCCATAGCAACATAGGCCCATTCTCTCCATAGCAACACAGGCCCATCCTTCCCATAGCAACACAGGCCCATCCTTCCCATAGCAACACAGACCCACTCTCCCCATAGCAACACAGCCCTCGTATTGAGGGCCTAAATCTCCCAACAGTAAGTTAAACAGCACTAACAGGAAGCGCACTTTGTGTGGAGTTGTCATGGTGAAAACGATAGGATGTGAAGGAGAAAGTGTCAGCTTACCGGAACACACCACACCGGCATCCTCCTTGTGACCACAGTCATGTTGGAGCCACGGTTCAGACGGGCAGAGCCACAGGTAAGCCTCGCTGCCGCTGCACCGTACTTCGTCCATGTAGATGGGGCCTATCCCCTGCCCGAAGTGCGAGGCATTGACTGCAGAGATGGCCGAGCCACAGCCCAGCTGTCTGCAGACCACCGAGGCAGCTGAGAGGTCCCAGTTATCATCACATACCGTCCCCCATGTCCCATTCGAATTGATCTCCACTCTCCCAGCGCAGCGGCTGCCCCCGCCCACCAGGCGGACCTCCTTGTGCTCTGAGGAAAAGATTGAAACATGGCTGGGGTCAGGGGATCACAGATAAAACAACATCAGGTTTAAGATCATGGTGCCATTGTCTCATAGGATCATAACAGTATGGGGACGAGAGGGTCACAGGGTTATAGTTCCTAGAGTCATGGGGGTCATAGATCATAGAGTCATGGGGTCATAAGGGTCATTGGGTCATTGGGTCATGTATATTTGGACCATGGGGTCATAGGGTTAATGGGGTCATAAGGATATAAGATCATGTGCTCCTATGACTATAAGGTCATATAGTCATAGGAGGCGTCATGGGTTCCTTGGGTCACATTATTTTAGGATAATGGGATCATTGGGATAGAGGGACAAATTTACCTTGGAACAGGAAAAGGTCATTCTGCCCCTGAAGCCAATGCAGGATTTAATCAGATCGTAGCTGACCCGTGGCTTAATCCCAGTGACTCATTGGGGCCCTCGTAACCTTATCCAGCAACAACTCCATCAATCCCGTCTAAAAATGGGCCATTTGTCCCCAGTCTCAGCAGATATTTGTTTTGGGAAGGATGGAGATGGATGGAGATGGCAGCAGGGGGGAGCATTGACACCAAGGGAGCGTTGAAAGTGTAACAGCAAAGATCTGTAAGACCACACGACATAAAAACAGAATTAGGCCATTCAGCCCGTCGAGCCATTCAGTAAGATCATGACTGATCTGAAGTGTAATCCTCAACTCCACTTTCCCACCTTTTCCCCATAAACCCTCGATTCCTGGCATTGCTGCCTCACGGCGCCAGGGACCCGGGTACGATTCCCGGCTTGGGTCACTGTCTGTGCGGAGTCTGCACGTTCTCCCCGTGTCTGCGTGGGTTTCTCCAGGTGGTCCGGTTTCCTCCCACACTCCAAAGATACGCATGTTAGGTGGATCAGCCATGCTAAATTAGCCCTCCGTGTGGGGAGAGTAGCTAGGGGAAATGCATGGGGTTATGGCGATAGGGTAGACTTGATGGGCTGAATGGCCTCCTTTTGCACTGTACGATTCAATGATTAAAAGTCTTAGCCTTGTACACACTTAGTGACTCATCTCTCTGCGGTAAAGGATTCCACAGTCACTCCCTGTAAGAGAAGAGATTTCTCCTCATCTCTGTTGATTCTCAAACCCCCTGAGAATCTGATATGTCTCAATAAGGTCACCTCCCATTCTTAACTCCAATGGGTACAGACCCAACCTACTCAACCTCTCCTCAAGAGAAAATCCCTCCATATCTGGGATCAACTTTTTCTGAGCTGCCACGAAAGCCAGTAAATATTTCCTTAGACAAGGGGACCATAACATTTTTATTATACATTCCTGGCCAGCATTTATTACCCATCCCGAATTGCCTGAGGGCAGTTAGGAGTCACATTTGCTGTGACTCTGGAAGCTTGCACTATCTTTCACTCCATCTCTCTCTCCTTCACTCTATCTATATATCTCTCTAACCGTTTCTATCTTTCTATCTCTCACACGTAGGCCAGACCGGGGTAAGGACGGCAGATTTCCTTCCCTAAGGGAACCAGATGGGTTTTCCCCACAATGGGTCATCAGTAGATTCTTAAATCCAGATTTTTTTATTGAATTCAAAGTTCCACCATCTGCCGTGGTGGGATTCGAACCCGGTTCCCCAGGGTATTAGCTTGAGTTTCTGGATTAACAGTCCATCGCCTCCCTGGAGCACCCCAGTGACCCTTCCTCGAACTGCCTCCAATGCCACTATATCGTTCCTTTGATAAGGGCCAAAACTGGTCACAGTGCTCCCATAATATTTCCTTCTTTCCATCAGTTGTCTCTTTCCGTCCTTTACCTCCTCCCTTCCCGTTGTGCCGAGGCCCTCATCGCTTACCGGTGCAGACGAGGCCTGCAATGAGGTTGCGGTCACACAGCTGGTCAGCAGAGAGCATGTTTCCTGGACATTCGGCCCACTCCACCTCGGTCCCGGTGCAGTTCATTAGGTTGACCCAGAAGGGGGCGAGGCCCACTCCGCCCCCGCTGTGGTTGTGCGTGCGGGATAGGCCGCAGCCCAGCTGCCGGCAGATCACATCGGCCCCCTTGCTGTCCCAGAACTCTCGGCACAGGGGCCTCCAGACCCCCTGGTGGAATAACTCCACCCAGCCTGAACACTCACTGCTCCCATTCACAACACGCACCGGCACCTCTGAACAAACAGATTGGGGAGGTTATTAACATACGTCATTGTACAGGCAAGGGAGGGATTCAGGACAACACAGGGAACAGCACGGATAAAGAGTAGGAAGTGATGACAAGGAAGCTCAAATACAGAAACAGGCCATTCAGCCCATCTACTGGTGTTTCTGCTCCACATGAAACTACTCGCATCTCCTCTCTCGCTCTAACAATCCACATCGCCCTCTCTCCATCCACATCTCTATCCCTCTATCCCGGTCCACATCTCCCTAACTCCCTCTCTGTCCCTATCCAAACATCCCTCAATCCCTTGCTTCCTTAACCATATCTCCCTCTATCCCTCTCTCCCCATTTACATCTCCCACACTCCCTCTCTCTCCCGATCCAAATCTCCCTCTATCTCTTGCTCCCTAACCACATCTCCCTCTATCCCTCTCTCCCTAACCACATCTCCCTCTATCCCTCTCTCCCTAACCACATCTCCCTCTATCCCTCTCTCCCTAACCACATCTCCCTCTATCCCTCTCTCCCTAACCACATCTCCCTCTATCCCTCTCTCCCTAACCACATCTCCCTCTATCCCTCTCTCCTAACCACATCTCCCTCTATCCCTCTCTCCCTAACCACATCTCCCTCTATCCCTCTCTCCCTAACCACATCTCCCTCTATCCCTCTCTCCCTAACCACATCTCCCTCTATCCCTCTCTCCCTATCCACATCTCCCTCTATCCCTCTCTCCCTATCCACATCTCCCTCTATCCCTCTCTCCCCATTTACATCTCCCACACTCCCTCTCTCTCCCCATCCAAATCTCCCTCTATCCCTTGCTCCCTAACCACATCTCCCTCTATCCCTCTCTCCCTAACCACATCTCCCTCTATCCCTCTCTCCCTAACCACATCCCTCTATCCCTCTCTCCCTACCCACATCTCCCTCTATCCCTCTCTCCCTAACCACATCTCCCTCTATCCCTCTCTCCCTATCCACATCTCCCTCTATCCTTCTCCTAACCACATCTCTCTCTATTTCATCACATCTCCCTCTATCCCTCTCTCCCTAACCACATCTCCCTCTATCCCTCTCTCCCTATCCACATCTCCCTTATCCCTCTCCACTACTCTACTCTCTATCCCTCTCCCCATCCCCTCCCTTCCTCCCTAACCACTCTCCCTCTATCCCTCTCTCCCTATCCACATCTCCCTCTATCCCCTTCCTCTCCCCTAACCACATCTCTCCCTCTATCCCTCTCTCCCTACCCATCTCCCTCTATCCCTCTCTCCCTATCCACATTCCCTCTATCCCTCTCTCCCTATCCACATCTCCCTCTATCCCTCTCTCCCTATCCACATCTCCCTCTATCCCTCTCTCCCTAACCACATCTCCCTCTATCCCTCTCTCCCTAACCACATCTCCCTCTATCCCTCTCTCCCTAACCACATCTCCCTCTATCCCTCTCTCCCTATCCACATCTCCCTCTATCCCTCTCTCCCTATCCACATCTCCCTCTATCCCTCTCTCCCATTCACATCTCCCTCTATCCCTCTCTCCCTAACCACATCTCCCTCTATCCCTCTCTCCCTATCCACATCTCCCTCTATCCCTCTCTCCCCATCCACATCTCCCTCTATCCCTCTCTCCCAAACCAATCTCCCTCTATCCCTCTCTCCCTATCCACATCTCCCTCTATCCCTCTCTCCCTAACCACATCTCCCTCTATCCCTCTCTCCCCATTCATATCTCCCTCTATCCCTCTCTCCCTATCCACATCTCCCTCTATCCCTCTCTCCCTAACCACATCTCCCTCTATCCCTCTCTCCCTAACCACATCTCCCTCTATCCCTCTCTCCCTAACCACATCTCCCTCTATCCCTCTCTCCCTAACCAATCTCCCTCTATCCCTCTCTCCCCATTCACATCTCCCTCTATCCCTCTCTCCCTAACCACATCTCCCTCTATCCCTCTCTCCCTAACCAATCTCCCTCTATCCCTCTCTCCCCATTCATATCTCCCTCTATCCCTCTCTCCCTAACCACATCTCCCTCTATCCCTCTCTCCCTTTCCATATCTCCCTCTATCCCTCTCTCCCCATTCATATCTCCCTCTATCCCTCTCTCCCTATCCACATCTCCCTCTATCCCCTCTCCCTATCCACTTTCCCCTCTCCTCTCTCCCTAACCACATCTCCCTCTATCCCTCTCTCCCCATTCATATCTCCCTCTATCCCTCTCTCCCATCCCTCTCCCTCTATCCCTCTCTCCCTATCCACATTCCTCTATCCCCTCTCTCCCCCAACATCTCCTCTATCCCTCTCTCCCTATCCACATCTCCCTCTATCCCTCTCTCCCTATCCACATCTCCCTCTATCCCTCTCTCCCTATCCACATCTCCCTCTATCCCTCTCTCCCTAACCAATCTCCCTCTATCCCTCTCTCCCTATCCACATCTCCCTCTATCCCTCTCTCCCTAACCACATCTCCCTCTATCCCTCTCTCCCTAACCACATCTCCCTCTATCCCTCTCTCCCTAACCAATCTCCCTCTATCCCTCTCTCCCCATTCATATCTCCCTCTATCCCTCTCTCCCTAACCACATCTCCCTCTATCCCTCTCTCCCTATCCACATCTCCCTCTATCCCTCTCTCCCCATTCATATCTCCCTCTATCCCTCTCTCCCTATCCACATCTCCCTCTATCCCTCTCTCCCTATCCACATCTCCCTCTATCCCTCTCTCCCTAACCACATCTCCCTCTATCCCTCTCTC